>CM042172.1:14913822-14998822 GCA_023376005.1 Doryteuthis pealeii
TAAGACCTTGCTCCCCAATAGGGTCACCTGTTGGCCGAGGGTGGCGACCCGTGACGCGGAATCATGGTGGATGAGCCGTCCATGACATGCAACATTCCACTTAGACCCTTAGTAAGGCAAGGCGGTCGGTCGGAGAGGCCTCCTCCGATCAATCGTCTGGTCAAGACCTAGGACCAATATGATTGCCCCGACCTTATTGTCCTTATGGCTAGCCCCATCCCTTTCTATCATATGGATGCTAGAAGGCTGTGGCTGAGGGTCTTCATGTCATGGGAATAATGTTAAATTAAAATAATTGAGGGTGAGGTTCCTGTTCTTGAAGTTTGGGGAATGTAGAGCACCCCTTCACCACCATTACTCTCAGGTCCACTCTGACCCGGAGTGGTTGTACCTGTTAGGGTCCCATTTATGGTTTAAATAGAAAAATGTGTTTATAAAAAAAATGAGTATCTATTTTAGAATTTCAATACTTAGTCGGCATTAAATGACCCATTGGGGTTGATATGCCGTAAAACAAACCAAATCATCTACATAGCCAGACAGTTAATTCTTTTTATTTCCTTGTTAATAACAAACGATTGTAGAATAAACTTTGATCAAAGGGACATAATTCCAAGCAATTATATGAGTTGTGTCCCTTGGGATATTTACTTTTTATGTGGTGTCCCAAGGCCGCGAGTATATAAACAGAAAGCATAGTATGTCAAACACCCTATACTTTTAAACACATTATATGTTCTTCTATTCACACCTTTCGTCTTTTGTCTTTTTATTTATGCAGAAATTAGTATCAATCACATATATACCACACCGATATTTTGCCCACACCCCCACACACCCCAAAACAAAAACAAAAATAAGGGGGGGGGGGTCAAAGTTAAGTGACCTGAAAAAAATCAGAAAGTTTTAAAATAAAATAACTAATGCATTATAAAATTCATTCATTGATAAATCAACACTGAACATTTTATTAAAATCGGATAATTCCCTGATTTTTGGTTAATTTTTTTTCAAACGAGGGGATTGTGCGGATTTTTTAAAAAACGAAAATAAAAATAGAATTAAAGAAAAAAAAAGAAAAAAAAAAAAAAAGAAATAAAAAAAAACAAAAAAAAAATCCCATGGGGCCTTGACCGGAAGAACCCATTTGCGCATGTCCGACAAAAAGGACTGACTCCCTACCCCCTAAAGAATAACTCGGTCATTCGAACTGAGGCCGCAACAATGTGTAGTCGTTTTCTACTAGCCAGGGACACGTCCCCTCGCTGCAGCCGACTATGCCCCGTTCAATAAAGCCTAAGTCGTAAAACTACCTCTTGCCTTTGTCTCTTTTCTTTTCATTCCTTTAATTCCATTTCAGCAGACCAGCCCACAGGAATTAAGAACCAGTTGTATTGGGGACAAGATACCGGTACCAACAAATGTAACTTAGCCCCATAGGGTCAAAATTGTATTGAGAAAAAAAAACACGGATTTTTCGACAAATTGGGTATACCTAATATACAAAAATCTCAGTATAGATGACATTTTGTCCTTCCTGAAAGAAATCATACCAAAAATATAATAATTAACTTGAACTTTAATCTATAAACTTATCCCTTAAAGCGATTCCCAATTCATCTATCAACAAACAATTGCGGACAACTAACTGCCAAAATCAAGAAAAATCCTTGGAAAAAACATTAATATATTAAGGAGCGTGTTCCTTAATTGAACGCCATCATCTTGCAACACCCTCTGGTTAAAAATGAAACCGTCCAAATTGACCAAGATGAAATGCAAAAATATAAATCCTGATTATCTGGTGTGGCTTATCCACCGAATTCTTATTTCTTATGAGTGTCGTCACCTCAGTTAAATAATGGACCATTCCATTTCTATAAATAAAGAAAGGGAAGAAAAATGATATGCTACAAAGAAAAATATAATAAGCAATAAAGAAAGGGAGTAGAGGAAAGGCAGAAAGAAGGGCTGAGCTCGCTGAAGCGATAATGCTAATCTGTTTCAATCACACGTAATGAAAATATGAAAAGAACGAAAGAAAGAAAAAATAAGAGTGGATATTTACCACGTACCCCACGTGTACGGGTTAGGCACAAGGCCCTATTAATGTGGAACCCCCATGAACCGAAGCTCATGGGAGGCGGGTGCAAATAATACGTTGATCCCATCGGCATTCCCTCTCAAGAGTATGCCTCAGGTATCAGGCAATAAACCTAGTCCTACCCGTTTAAATCGAAGGGGCAGGTGTTGCTAGCCACATCTTAACAGCACCAGAACTCCTGCTTTCAGAAATCTTCTGACGAAGCTATATTTATTCCGAAATATTAAGAGAATAAATCAAGGGTAAACTAACAGCATCATAGTCACCTTATTTTTCTTTACACTTGCATTGTGATAGCCTTCAAAACAAAACTCCATAATACCAAGATAAACTATTCTTCAAGCAAATTATAAGACAATACACACACACACACACACACACATATATATATATATATATATATATATATATATATATATATATATATAAAATGGACTCTCTCGTCGATTTCGACGCATGAGTGTTCATCCAATGAACAACCAACACAGTGATTTGTTTATAGTGGTGAAGGCTTGTGTAGGACCATTCCACACTTTTTGGCACAGTCGATAGGAAAGAATTGGTGCATCAAGGAATTCCACGAACCCAATCAACGACTGACCTCAGGAATTTTGAATTCAGAGTTATCCCTCTCCTAGACTGGTTACCTACCCATGATTAAAGAGCCCAGTCTGCCCTACTATTTAACCCACAGCTGGAGGGGAAATATATATATATATATATATATATATATATATATAATATATATATATATATATAGGTCATGTGAGGGTGCACGGTGACAACGTGAACGGAAAAGAAAGCAAACTGATTTGTCAAACATGCGATATTGCGTTCAAACACACACACACACACACACACACACACACACACACATATATATATATATATATATATTGGTAGAATTGATGAGAATGGGCAACGTTTCCTTGAGTTATGCACATACCACAACCTATGCATCACCAACTCATATTTTCAGTCAAAACCTCGTCACAAAGTTTCCTGGGGACACTCTCAATCTGGTCAATGGCACCAATTGGACTTGATCATAACACGTCGTTCTGACCTCAGAAGTGTCCTCCAAACTCGTAGCTTTCACAGCGCAGACTGTGACTCAGACCACTCCTTCGCCTGCTGTAGAGCCAAACTCATGAAGGAAAAATAACCACAGAGTCAAAACAAATGGGCCCTCTCATGTGGATAGTGCCAAAGCAGCTGACCAAAAAAAAACTGCTGCGTTCGTATGTGCCTAGGGGACTCTCTACGCCACCTACCATAGTGATACTCTGCCCAGCAATATTGGGATGGCCTACGGACTACCACCCATAACAAGGCCCTGACAGTTTTTGGCAAAAGAGTGCGTAGGTCCAATGACTGGTTCGAAGCCAATGCCTCTGTTTTGACACCAATCTTGGAAGAAAAAATATCGCTTTTACTAATTACAAATGTATGCCGAATGACAAGACCCTACATGCCCTTACAGTTTCAAGGAAGAAACTACAACAAACTGCACGTCGCTGTGCTAACAGTTACTGTCTACAGTGTGTGGGGTTGGTAAATACATATGCCTAGTAGTAACAGACCTCTTATTAACAAACCTCATCTATATATTAATACGCTTGTTCATAAATCTTCCGTCTGTTATCATCTTGCAACAACTACCCTCTGGTTAAAATTGAGACCGTCCAAGATGAAATACTGATTATCAGGTGTCGCTTATCCGCTGAATTCTTATTTCTTATGAATGTCATCACCTCAGCTAGATAGTGTACCATTCCGTTTTTATTATAAAGGACGTGTTACACAGAAAAAATATAATAAGAAAGAAAGATAGAGAGTAAGGGAAGAGAGAGAGAGAGAGAGAGAGAGAGAGAGAGAGAGAGAGAGAGAGAGAGAGAGAGAGAGGGGTGTGTGCGTGTGTGTGGGAGAACGGGAAAAAACAATAACGTTAATCTGTTTCAATCGATGATGAAAAGAAGGAAGGAAAGGAAAAAAGAGTTAACTGAAGATTATTATACATTTTACATATTAATCTATTTTTCAATAGCTCTTAAGTAAATATATCAAACATTCAATCATCTGCTGAGTCCGGTAATACCAAATGCATGTACAACGTCTAAAATGCATCTAAACAACTTGATCGCTGGGTAGAACATTACTCCGAACTCTACGCCAGCGACAAAACTGTTTCTGATGCAGCCCTCCGTCATGTAGATCAACAACCAGTAGTGGAAGAGCTTGATACGGAACCTACAACTGTGGAGCATAGCACTTGATAGACTAACCTACAGGTTTGTAGCAGCATTCAATCATTTACAGAGTCCAGTAATATCAAAGGCATCTACCTTTATATCGCAAAATCGCTCCACTGAAATTGGCCTCGGGAGAAATCATAAAAGATTGATCTAAACAACTTGATCGCTCGGTAGAACATTACTCCCAATGTTATATACCCCATCGTCGGGTATACAATAGAGAGAGAGAGAGAGAGAGAGAGAAAGAGATATCAGAGTGGGTTCTTCGGTGATTGAGAGAGAGACAGAGAGACACACAGACAGACAGAGACTTATATGGTTACTTCATTTCTGCTTACTGCTTCTGCTTATTCTTGCTATATTCTCTGGCCGACATTTCGTCTTGTTGACTTATAACTAAGGGAGTTGAGTTCTTCTAAGGGCTTCTGTTAGGCTTTGCTGGTGTTTAATCAAATGAACTACAAGACATTTTTTGTTGACTAATTAAGCTTTTATTTCGTCTAGCCCATATCACCCCGTGGGGAGACCGGTCTCACAGCACGTCTAAGCTCTTTGACAGTCGGGCTAAATCTCAAATCTAAAACTAGTCACGTACTTCTCGTGACGCGCGAGATTCGCGCCTCAAGGGGTCAGGGTTACCAACCATCACGTATTTTTCCACTGGCCCCCTTGAATTCAACTACAGGGTCTGTCAACAGTTTAGGACACCATGAATTGTAACGCGAACTTTACGCCAGTGACAACACTGTTTCTGATGCAGCCCTCTGTCATGTAGAGGAAGGTCTACTACTGACATGATCTTCTCTCTGATGCAGCTTCAGGAGAAATGTAGAGAACTGAGAAGACCACTCTACATAGCATTTATTGATCTCATAAATGTTTTCTACCTTGTAAGTAGGAGTGGTCTCTTGCAATTGACAACAAATAGGCTGCCCCCCCCCCAAAAAAAAAGCCATCCTCCGCATCCCTCAGTCCTTTCACACCGACATGTAAGGCATCATCTAATTTGATGAGTCCGCCTTAGACCCCTTCAGCACCTGTCGTGGTGTCAAGCAGGGATGCGTGTTGGCACCCACTCTGTTTGGGATCTTCTTTTCTCTACCAAGCTTTTGATTAAACAACAGAAGGAGTCTATCTTCACACAAGGACAGATGGTAACTTATTCAATCTTAGCCGTCTAAAAGCTAAAACAAAGGTCAGGCCCTTCGTCATCCGGGACATGCTATTTGCTGATGATGCAGCAGTAGTAGCACACTCAGAATCACCTGCAAACACTCATGGACCAGTTCACCCAAGTCTGCCTGCCAGGACATCAGCCTGATCATTAGTATTAAGAAAATACAGACGATGGGACGGGGAACCGAAAATCCTCCCTCCGTCACCATCAACAACTACACTCTGGAAGCCGTAAACACCTTCACCTACCATGGGTCCACCATCACCGACAACCTTTCATTTGATGCTCAACTCAGTTGCTGGGTCGTAAAAGCTACCTCAACTTTTGGGAAGCTCACAGCAAGAGTGTGAGACAACAGCAGGTTCACTATCCGTACAAAGGTACAAGTGTACTGGGCATATGTTATCAGCACCTTCTTGTATGGAAGTGAAACATGGACACTGTACTCCCACCAAGAGCGGTGGCTAAATAGCTTCTACATTTGCTGCCTTAGACATATGCTGGGCATCACCTTGAGGAACGGGATCACTAACACAGCAGTTCTAGAGAGGTATCTCAACTTCCCAGCTTATGTTCCCTACTGAGACAGTGTCGTGTTCGATGGCTGGGCTATGTCCACCGGACGGATGATGGACCAATCCTGAAGGACATCCTCTATGCAAAGCTTTCGTCTAGTAACAAACAGATTTGTCGCCCCCAGCTACGTTTTAAAGATATCTGCAAGAATGATCTCAGGTTCTTTGTCATTACTCCTTCCAGCTGGGAAAATTTGGCTCAGGACCGCATCAAAGATCGTCTACTAAAATGTACTAAAAATCTCAAATTTAGCCTTTAGAAAACGAGGATTTTTAGTGCATCTTTGATACTATTTCCTCAAACAATGGTGCAAGTAAAAGATCTAATTTTTGGTATCAGTATTCAGTATACTAACACACAACTCTCGCATAGATGGACAATTTGATATTTTTTAAAAGTGAAAAATCGACCGACCATAATGAGCAGTCCATGACATGCAACACTCAATTAGGCTAGATGGGCGGTCAGAGAGGCCTCCACTGACCAATCGGCTTGTCATGTCAAGCACCTATAAGATTTTCTCGACCCTATTGCCTATATAGCAGACCCCTTTTTTAAATCATATATTTGTTAGAAGCCGGTGACTGAAGTGTCTTGCGTATGAGGTTAAACTTGATATTAACTATGAATTATTAAACATATTTCATATCATGCTGATATCCCTGGGAATGGCATGCATCTATTCACCCCTCCAGTTATGCATAAATAGTAGGGCAGACTGGGTTCTTTAAACATAGTATGGTAACTGGTTTAGAAGGAAAGCACCGCTTAAAGAATGGCCTTGTGTCGCATCCTGCTCGTAGCGGTGGGTTGGGTAAATACATATATATGACTCTCACTAAGTGATGCTTAAGTACGAAATCCTGGTGGCTGAGCAGTCCATGATATGCAAACACTCCACTTTGACCCTTAAGTTAGACAGGCGGTCAGAGAGACCACCTCCGATAAATCGGCTGGGCACGCAAATCCCTAGCACCTATATGATTGTCCCAACTCTATTGCTCTTATGGCAAATAACCAATCCTTTTTCTCATGTGCTAGAAGGCGGTGGCTGAGGGTCTTAGTGTCCGGGGTATGGCGTTAAACTGCATCTAATGGTGAAGTTCCAATTTTGGAGCTCTGGGGAGTGTGGAGTACTCCTTCATCCAGGTGTTAGGGCTTGACATGACTAGCCGATTGATCAGTGGAGGCCTCTCTGACCGCCCATCTAGCCTAAGTGAGTGTTGCATGTCATGGACTGCTCATTAAGGTCGGTCGATTTTTCACTTTTTAAAAATATCAAATTGTCTATCTATGCGAGAGTTGTGTGTTAGTATACTGAATACTGATACCAAAAATTAGATCTTTTACTTGCACCATTGTTTGAGGAAATAGCATCAAAGATCGTCTACTAAAATTCACTAAAAATCCTCGTTTTCTAAAGGCTAAATTTGAGATTTTTAGTACATTTTAGTAGACGATCTTTGATGCGGTCCTGAGCCAAATTTTCCCAGCTGGAAGTGGGGTGGTAGTACTAGTTAGGGTCCATCTATGAGTTAAATAGAAAATATGAGTTTTAAAAAATTGAGTTTAAAAATAATTGAATACCCATCCGAACATCTTTGATATAAAATAACCCAACATGCCGTAAAATCCAACCAACGAACCAACCAATCATCCGGGTTCTGCGGCCATTAATACTGGCTACATGGTTTTACGAACCATGAGTAAAAAAAAATAAAAAATAAATAAATAAATAAAAATATAAGCGTACGTGTCGATTCATTCAAGAGATATTTCTCTCCAGTTTTCCTTATATGGTCTTGCGAGTGTTTGTTTAAGGTTGTAACATCCGTCTCACCATCGGCATTATTATTGTTGTCTTCTTCCTGTGGCCGTCACGTGGTACGAAGAGGTGTCGGCTGCTAGCTTCATTCATTGATGTAGACATTACGTACATGTTCTATACACCATGTATTCATTCGTTCGCCCTCTCTATTCTTTAGACACCGCGTTTCTGTATTCCCTGACCTTCCTCTCTCTCTCTCTCTCTCTCTCTCTCTCTCTCTCTCTCTCTCTCGCTTTCTTTCTTTCTCTCTCTCGCTTTCTTTCTTTCGCATCCCGTTCTTTCTCTTTTTTTCTTTCTATTTCTTACGTTCTGCCTTTTTTTCTTACTATCGTTCTGTCTTTTATATCTTTAGACACCACTTTCTCTATCGCTTGACCTTTCCCTTCCCACTCTATACCTTTCTTTCTTTCTTTCTTTCTTTCTCTTTCCCTGCTTCTCTCTCTCTCTCTCTCTCTCTCTTTCTCTTTCTCTTGTCCTCTTTCTTTTTCTTTCGTTCTCCCTTTTTTCTCCCCATCGTTCTGTCTCTATATCTTTAGACACCACTTTCTTTATGGCTTCACCTTTACCCCACACTATCTCGCTTTCTTTCTTTCTTTCTTTCTTTTCATCTCTCTCTCTCTCTCTCTCTCTCTCTCTCTCTCTCTCTCTCTCGCTTTCTCTTTCTCTTTCTATTTATTTCGTTCACGCTTTCTTTCTTTCTCTCTTTTTTCTCTTTTTCTCACTTTCTTTACCTCTGTGTCTTTTATTACTATTTTCTTTCCTCTTCTTTTCTTCCCTTCTCAGTCTCTGTTTCTATCTGTCTCTTTTGCTCATTCCGTGTCTCTCTCCCCTCTTTCTCTCCCCTCTTTCTCTCCCCTCTCTCCCCCTCTCTCTCTTTCTCTCTCTCACCCCACAACCTCTGTACTTTTTTATCATTTCCCTTTCTCTCTTCTTCCGTCCCCCCTCTCACTCTCTCTCTCACTCTCTCTCTCTCTCTCTCTCTCTCTCTCTCTCTTTCTTCGATTCTCTTTCTTCCGATTTTCTTTCCTCATTCTCGCTCTGTGTGTATGTGTGTGTGTGTGTGTGTGTGTGTGTGAGTGTGCGTGTGTGTGTGTCTGTCTGGATATGTATCTCTCTCTTCTCTCTCTCTCTCTCTCTCTATATATATATATATATATATAAAATTATGAAAGGTATATATAATAGTATATATATATATATAGATAGATATATATATATATATGTGTGTGTGTGTGTGTGTGTGTGTGTGTGTATTATATATATATATATTATATAATTATATATATATGCCTTTCATAATCTTTTCTTTCTCCCCTTCTCTTCATGTCCTTCTGTCTTCGCCTCTGTCTATCCCTCTTCCATTTCTTTCCCCCTTTACTCTCTTCTCTCTCTCTCCAACGTCCCCCTCTTCTCTCTCTCTCCCTCTCTCTCCCTCTCGCTCTCTCTCTCTCTCTCTCTCTCTCTCTATATATATATATATATATATATATATATATATATATGCCTTTTATTATCGTTTCTTACTCGTTTTCTCTACCTATCTCTCTGTCTTCCTCTGTCTCCCCCAATCCCCTCCCTCTCTCTCCCTCTCTTTCTTTCTTTCTTTCTTTCTTTCCTTCTTTCTTTCTATCATTCACTCCCCTCCCTTTCTCACCCGTGCTCTTTTTCTCTTTCTATTTCTTTTATTCTCCCATTTTTTTCTTCCTATTGTTCTATCTCTTTACACACCACTGTCTTTATCGCTTGGCCTTTCCCTGACCCTTTCTCTCTCTCTCTCTCTCTCTCTCTCTCTCTCTCTCTCTCTCTCTCACTCATCCCCCTCTTTCTCACTTGCTCTCTCTTACTCTTTCTTTCTGTCTTTCTTTCTCTTTCTATTTTGTTTTGGCTTCGTTGGAGATCGACAAATCTGATCTGCTTCGAAGCGACAACAGTTTCAATTCAAGTTAGCCAAGGCTGATGATAGTGAAGACGGAGGTTCTCTCTCTCTACATCATTATGTACGCAGGTAAATTTTGCTGTTTTTCGCCGTCTCTGTTGTGTGTGTCAGCAAAATAAGAAAAGTGTTTGCTGCAAAGTAGAAACGAGTATCTATGCTAATCGCTCGACTCGAAGGCTTACGTAAAGGCAAGGAGCGGGGAAAAAGGCCTGGCGGGAGGCTCAGCACAAAATTGAAAATGGCCGAACATCTAAATATGCATGAGATGTCCATCTACGCATGTGCGGTGTTATTCGTGCATTTGATTTAATCCCTTCTTTGTTTCAGATTTTCTCTATCAAGCTTTTCATATCTCTCTCTCCATATATATATATATAATATATAATATATATATATATATTATGCGTAATATATGAGTAGTGGCTTACCGGTAGGTACGGGTACGATCGTTGGGAGCGCATAGTATCCAGAGGTTAAGACCGTGAAAAACAAATACAAAGTACTCAATACAAGTAGAGCAAAACTTATTTAAGAAATGGATATAAGTAACCTACTCGAGTTTCATCATCTGAATCGTCAGGGTTACATCTGCTGAATTAATCGAGTTTTCGATTAATATCAGTTGGTACCACGTATGTCTGTTGAAACGGTCTTATCTTCTTAATCTTTATCTTTTTAAAGATAAGACCCGTTTCAACAGACATTCGTGGTACCAACTGATATTAATCGAAAACACGATTAATTCAGCGGATGTAACCCTGACGATTCAGATGATGAAACTAGAGTAGGTTACTTTATATCCATTTCTTAAATATATATATATATAAATATATATATATATATATATATATATTTGGTATGAGCCCTCTCATTGGTTATTTAAATTATCTCTCACTACTAAGCATAGAAGCAATGATCGTTTCCTCGGAAATTTGATCTCTCTGTGACCGTAAAATACATAAACGAACCTATGTACTTAAAAGTTTAAAAATACCAGTCCCCGCTACAGTTGTCAGTGGACGAGGAGATTAGATGTCAGGCTGCCAAACGGTCAGTCTGAATTCGACCCTAGCCAAAGATAGTTGTGTCTAGCCACACTGAAGAGGCGTGAAACACCGAAACACGTGTCTGTTGAGAACTTATTAATATATATATATATATATATAATATATATAATATATATGTGTGTGTGTGTGTGTGTGTGTGTGTGTTTTGTTGAGTACAATACATTTAAGGTGCGATTGTTACTATTGGTTTTAAAGCAGCGTGTTAGCCACTTATAGTCATGACAACGCGTCCGAGAGAGAAATACAACGGACATCAATTCATTTATACATATATATGTCGCTTGACTCAGAAATAAACTTTGGTTAGAGGTAAAGCAGCTCGAGCACTCCATCTGGAAGCGGGAATTACGTAAACGGCACATGACGCACGTTCTGGACACATTTTCTACATTTAATCCTGGCCATATATGTATGTGGCAGGTCCTGCCTATCGATGGTTGGGCTTCTCAGTCACGTATGGTCGCATACGAGAGGAAGCCCGGGGGGCATATGCGTGACAGGGTGCGTAAAACCAAAGCTGAACCCCTTAGCCATCTGCGTGCTCACAACCGTTCGGAGAAACTTGTAGAAATGGCCTTCTTCTGTATAGAAGTGTCAATCCTCACACACACACACACACACACACACACACACACACACACACATATTATATATATATATATATATAATATATATACGAAAACATTGCTCATATTGATTAAGATAAAACCAACAATTAGAAATCAATAATACCAAGCACATATTTATTAAAATCAAATTTTAATATCAATATGCAAATTAGCCTTTTCGTTATAACTGTAAACCGCTATTTTGTTGTATATATAAATACAATTGCATATTATCAGTATGTGGATGTGGTCAACAGTATTAATAATGTAAAACAATTTTATTGATAATTGCCTTTTAAACAAAAAATAAAATCATGGTGAATGTGACGTAAATACCTAAGGGAATTGTGACTTGAGTAGTAATTTAGTTTCGGTTACAGACTGAAAAACACAATCTCTATTATAATAAGTTTTATCTTAGTGTGAGCCGACTGTGGATCAAACCAGATACGCAGAAATAATAATGTGTGTGATTCACTTAATAAAAATTGCTCCAAGCCAGGGCAAACGTGTGGATGCACTGAGCTTAGTCTTATCTATGTCTCTTCATATCAATCTATGGATCCATTTATCTATCTAGGTCTGTTCATATCTATCTATCTATCTATCTATTACGGATTACGTCACATAGTTTTGAAAGAGAACGATACTAACGGCTATAGAATGCTAAAATTTGTTTCTTTTTTCTATATTTAAATTCAATATTATTTAGAAGATGAAACATCACATACTGACAATGTCCTATAGAATACAATCCTATATTTCACCGCCCTGTCGGCTGGGGCGTTAGAATACACCGACTGCACCTCTGCAGAAGGGTAAGACTCCCCCAATGGGGCCACCTGTTGGCCATGGGTGGCGACCCGTGATGTTTAAGGATAGAACCCAGGTGGATGAGCAGTTCATGACTTGCAATACTCCACTTTGGCCCTATCTTGGGCTAGACGGGCGGTCGGAGAGGCCCCCTCCGATCAATCGGCTGGTCACATCAAGCCTTAGCACCTATATGATTTTCCCAACCCTATTGCCCTCATGGCAAGCCCCAACCCCTTTTTATCATATGGGTGCTAGAAGGTGGTGGCTGCGGGTCTACATGTCCTGGGAATGACGTTAAACTCTATCTGATGGTGAGGTTCCAGTTTTGGAGGTTTGGGGAATGTGGAGCACCCCTTCATCACCATTGCTCCCTGGTCCACTCTGACCCGGGGTGGTAGTACCTGTTAGAGTCCCATCTACGGGTTAAATAGAAAAATGTATTTATTAAAAAATTGTATTATCCATTAAGAATTGATTTATTTCAAAACTTTATCGGCATTAAATGACCCACTGAGGTTGATATGCCGTAAAACAAAACAAAACAAACAAAACAAAACCTATATTTCATATCCAAATAAGGATAAAAACACATAAACACATCTCTTTTCCCAAACATAAGGAAAAGAGATTAAAACAAATGTTTATACAAAAGTCAGAGTCCGATTGGCTAGGTTAGCATTGTTCTCTACTACGTCCGCGTATTCGCGCTCAAAAATTTAATTACCATCTGATCCTATTTGTTAATTATAAAAGACAAAGAAGAAATCAACATATACACAGAATTCATCTCGCTGTCAAATAGGACACACACCCGACAACAATAAACAAACGCACAGATTACATCTCGTGGCCAGATAGAACACGACCAAGAAACAGATGTTCGAACGAACGATTCCACTGCCTCAACACAACTACAACACTTTTACTACTACCAAAGATCTCGCCACAGCAATTAATATACATTTCATCAGGTCGTATTTACAAACTTTAATTTTCATTCCTGGTCCAAGTCTGATCGAACTTTGACGACTACATAAACATATTTTTATATGAATTATGTGTCATTAAATTAATAGGGAAAAAAATTGGAGACAAACATTGATTTGCTCAGCTTTAGATAATAATAATAATAATAATAATAATAATAATAATAATATATATATATATATATATATATATATAATATATATATATATATATATATATATTATTATTATTATTATTATTATTATACCAAAGTCAATGTTTGTCTCCAATTTTTTCCCTATTAATTTAATGACACCTAATTCATATAAAAATATTCCTTAGTTCTAAGATTGAGAAAAAATCCATATTAATTGGTTCTAATTAGTTGTAATTTGCAAATAAGTCAAAAACTGACTCTTCTCTAACTCACATTCAGCCTGTCACTTTTTCTATCTCTATATACATCTTGATTACCCCCTCTTTATATATATTAGTTTTTCTATGAGTGTAAAGAGAGTGATTTAGAGAGTGGGAAATGTATTTGTATGTTAAGTTTCCTAAGCAGTTAGCCTGACCAACATCTTAGTTAGCCTGGCTTCCAAGATTCAAAACATGCATGCAGCATCTTTGTTGAGTTTCTGTCTAGCTTAAGTTTCTCGTTAGCACCCAAGTGGTGCAGCCATATAGTAGTACTTACACGGTAATGGCTTAGAAGAATTCTCAATATTAACGAATTGGTCAGTTATACGAACTTACAAACCAAAGTTTTAGACTACGCGCTCAATTCTTTATTGAACTTAGGACAAGGCTATAAAAGCCAGGACACTCCGTGTGGATCAGTCTCACCGAGACTCTCGTTCTAAAGAGACGCTGCCTTCTTCCTTATCTAGATTAGAAATCTTTTTGCAAAGGCTTGTTTGGGGTCTGGAAATTCAGCTCTGCGCGTCTAAATTAACATTATCTAGACTAGCAAATATATGCACACTCCGGGTGCAAGTATTTAAGTTTTAATGTAATAAAATATTATATTAAATTAGAAAGGCTAATGAAACTAAATAAGAATGCAGTTAAAAAGATTTGAAGCAGAAGGGGGTATAATCGAAAAATAGAACAACTGAAACTTACTCTTCCATCACTCTCGTCTTTCATTGTTATTTTTTCTAATTTAAGTATTGAGTTAAAAGAGGAAGTAAAGAATAAAATTAGTTATTTTTTCTTGTTAATGGATTTCATTTAAGATTCATTGAAGAGATTTTTGCTTATATTCATTAAAATAAAACCAAACAGTTAGAAATCAATAATACTAAGCACATATTTATTAAAATCGCATTTTTAATATCAATATGCAAATTAAGCGTCCCGTTCACACTGTAAACCGCTATTTTGTTGTATATATAAATACAATTGCATATTGTTAGTATGCAGATATGGTCAACAGTGGCTTCGGCCTCTGGACCATTGATATAATTAACGGCGTCGATCCCAGGGGGCCATCCCCCAGGCAACACCTGCCCCCTTGATTTAAAGGGGCAGGGCTGTGTTTATTGCCCAGCGCCTGAGGCACCCCCTTTTTTTCACCCGCCACCCCATGAGCTTCGGTTTGTGGGTGGTCCCACGTTAATAGGGCCTTGTGCCTGACCCGTACAAGTGGGGTACGTGGAAAATATCATGTAGATATGGTTAACAGCATCAATAATGTAAAACAATTTTATTAATAATTGAGGTTTAAATAAAAAAGTAGAATAATGGAGAATGTGACTGTAATAATTAAGGGAATTGTTACTTGAGTAGTGATATAGTTTCGGTTACAGACAGAAAAACACACAATCTCCATTATAATAAGAAGATGTGTGAGGGTTTTTTGATTCGGACAATACGAGAGAGTATCAGATATGCGTTTAACTGGGAGAACGAGTAAGTCGGCTCTACGCGTAGGTTGATTCAGCTCAACTCTTCAGAGAAAAGGCTCAGGCAGGTCAATGAGTGTGTGTGTGAGATAATAATCCCCCGAGGAATCATCCAAACCCCCTCCTCCCTAACACGATTATTATTATTATTATTATTATTATTATTATTATTTATTATTATTCAGTTGAAAAAAAAGAAAAGAAAAAAGGAAGAAAGAAAAAAATAAGAAACGCTTCTTTTTTTTTTTTTTAACTCACAGTCGGCCAATCAAAACGGAAAAGCAAGTCCGTGGAACGCAGGTTGAAAGAGAACTGTTGTCGCTGGAATGGAGAACGATATCGATTCTACCTACTAAGACAAAAAGTTGTTGGAGCGAGCAAGACCGACTGGAACGTTGAAGAAATTCCTAATTGAATATATATTTGATGTCGACAGGAATCTACGTCTTTTATTATTTTTCCACATCTTCCAAACGATGTTACTGCATAGTAAATTAATAAATAAATAATCACTACACGAAAATGCAGTCCATACTTTATTCATACAGAAGTGTGAAAGAAAAAAAAGATTGGGAGCAAAAGTAGAATTTTAAACGAAAATTTCTGACACTCTATCCGGATCTATCTATCTATCTATCTATCTATCTATCTCAGTTTACATTTTTCTTTCTTTCGTTCTTTCTTTCTTTCTTTCTTTCTTTCTTTCATTATTTATTCATTTATTTATTTATTTCATCTATCTATCACAGTTTGCATATTTTCTTTCTATATTTAAGTTTTTGAATCTATCTATCTATCTATCTATCTATCTATCTATCTATCACAATTTCTTCACATCAATCTATCTATCTATCTATCTATCTATCTATTACAATTTCTTTCCATCTATCTATCTATCTATCTATCTATCTATCTATCTATCACAATTTCTTTCCATCTATCTATCTATCTATCTATCTATCACAATTTCTTTCCATCTATCTATCTATCTATCTATTACAATTTCTTTCCATCTATCTATCTATCTATCTATCTATCTATCTCTCTCTCTTCTCTATATATATATATATATATATATATATATATTACAATTTCTTTCCATCTATCTATCTATCACAATTTCTTCATCTATCTATCTATCTATCTATCTATCTATCTATCTATCTATCTATCTATCTATATCACATTTCTTCATATCTATCTATCTATCTATCACAATTTCTTCTATCTATCTATCTATCTATCTTATCTACAACAATTTCTCACATCTATCTATCTATCTATCTATCACAATTTCTTCACATCAATCTATCTATCTATCTATCTATCACAATTTCTTCACATCTTATCGATCACAATTTCTTCACATCTATCTATCTATCTATCTATCTATCTATCTATCTATCACAATTTCTTCATATCTATCTAGCTATCTATCAATCTATCACAATTTCTTCACATCTATCTATCACAATTTCTTCACATCTATCTATCTATCTATATATCTATCTATCACAATTTCTTCATATCTATCTATCTATCTATCTATCTATCTATCTATCTATCTATCTGTGTTCATAATTTCCATCGATCTATACATAATTTCTCTAGATCTATATGCCTTTATTTGATGCACGAGGGGAAAAGTCAAACACCTGAGTCAAGATATACATGCTCTATAAATGATATTGAGCACTCTTGACTTATAGATATAGCAAACTATATTATCAATATCAATTCATATTTATTTTTTCTATCAGTCACAATCGGAATCTATCTATCTATCTATCTATCTATCTATCACAGCTCATTCATATCTATCTATCTATCTATCTATCTATCTACTTATATCAGTAAGATTCACTTCCTTAAAGTATGTTATGCTGATAACCCGGTTGGTAATGGTTCTGACTGACGAAAAATCGGTCGAATTTCGATCCCGGCTTGAAGCAGCCAGCAAAATCTTACCGCTTTGAAAAGCCATGATACGGTGAGTGCGTGCGTGCGTGCGTGCGTTTGTGTGTATCTCTGTGTGTGCGTTTGTGTGTGTGTGTGGACGACATATGAACCCATTCTTCCTTCGGCTATGGGTAAATAGTAGGGCAGACTGGGACCTTTAACTTTAGTAAGGCCACAAGACTAAGAGAAGGAAAACTCTGAATTCAAACCTCTTAAAGTCCGACTAGGATATTGACCTTGTGCCACACCCTACTCGTGTGGTGTTGGTAAATGTGCATGCGCATGCGCGTGCGCGCTCATGTGCATGTTCGATGGATAAAGAATATCTTAATTTTTTACTTAACTTTTCTTGTTTCCTTACTTGGCAACATATCTAAGGATATAAAATGTGTAATACCTCCCCATAGCCTTTTACTCCAAGTTAAATCTCTTTCGACTAAGATGTTTCCTAAATTACACAGCCTGAAGGATAAAGTTTGGATTTAATATTACTCACTCATAAACGTTCAAGGGGCCGGTTTAACATCCATTCGGTAGAGCATTCAAGGTTCAAGATATAATCGGTATCTATCTATCTATCTATCTATCTATCTATCTATGCATACATTGTATTTACCTCGTACCCTACATGTACGGGTTAGGCACAAGGCCCTATTAACGTGGGAACACCCACAAACCGAAGCTCATGGGTGGCAAGTGAAAAATTGCGTCGATCCCGTCGGCATTCCCCCTCAAGGGGGCGCCTCAGGCAATAAACTCAGCCCTACCCCTTTAAATCAAGGGGGCAAGTATTGCCTGGGGGGATAGCCCCCTGGGATCGACGCTATTAACTTGTAAAGATCCAGGGCCGAAGCCACTGGACCCCCACCCTGCTGGGCGGGTCTATCTATGCATACATACCTACATACATACATACATGATGGCAGCAAACTTGTGTTCAAGTATTGTCAATGCTTGATAAAAAAAAAAGTTCAACAGTTCAAAGAATATAATGGTGAGCTTCAAAAAGTTCAACAATGAGCTGCACAAAAGTGGCTCTTAAGTCCTGCCAAAGTCTTGCACATCTTCTCACATTTACAGGTATTTCCAGGGAGCACAGGGTATTTTATTAGTCCATCCCACCGATGCACAGATTGGTGACTGATCAGGCCCGCCTTGCTCATACATAGCCTTCCACACTGGTCACATAGTAGACCGATTTGAAGCCCTTGGTTGTCTACTTTTTTATTCTTGCGAATATCTCGTTTCAACTTCTCATGCTGTATACGGTTGCTCAAACTTTTTGTGCCCTCCTGTAAAGTTCTTCTCCACTGCCCATGGTACAAAGCCTTACTCTCCCAGGTATTCTCATCGATGTTACATTTTTTTAAGGTCGACCTCAGGCAATCCTTATATCTCATCTTGGGCCCTTGAGCCAAACGCTTTCCGTTTACAAGTTCCCCATAGAATAGTTGTTTAGGAAGTCGCCCATCGTTCATCCTTACATACATGCATACATACACACCTATTAAGTCGTGAGAATGTTTATCACTATATACCGTTCTGAATAGATGTTCTTCAAATGGAATCATGCCAATAATACGCTGCGTTTGCAACTGTCAATCATTGCTTATCTGATGTGCTGTTTCTGTCAACCTCTTCATTTAACCATAAGATTACATCTTTTCTTTGAGATTGAAAACAACATCAGACGTCTTATTAATAAATCAAGATTGTTTAAGATGGCGGCCTACCTAAACCCCACTGAGTTGTGCTTTCTGTTCCTTGGGCTGAAAAGGTTGGTGACCCCCTGTGTGTATAGTGTGTATAGATGATGTACGAAGTATTATTACAATTTATGATGTAATAAATTGTTGACAGACCCTGTAGTTGAATTCAAGGGGGCCAGCGTAAAAATACGTAACTGTTGGTAACCCTGACCCCTAAAGGCGCGAATCTCGCGCGCCATGAGAAACATGTGACTAGTTAAATTTGAGATTCAGCCCGTCCGTCAAAGAGCTTAGACGTCCTGTGAGGCCGGTCTCCCCGCGCGGTGATATGGGCTAGACGAAATAAAGAAGCTTGATCAGGCAACAAAAATGTCTTGTAGTTCATTGGATTAAAAACAAGTAAAGCCCAACAGAAGTCCTTAGAAGAACTCAACCCCCTTTGTTAGAAGTCAAGTCTAGACGAAATGTCGGTCAGAGAAGATAGCAAGAATAAGCAGAAGCAGTAAGCAGAAATAAAGTAAGTCTCAAGTTTCTACTCTCTCTCCTCTCTCTCTCTCTCTCTCTCTCTCTCTCTCTCTCTCTCCTCTCTCTCTCTCCCCCTCTCATCGAAGAACTCACTCTGAACTCTCTCTCTCTATTGTATACCCGACAATGGGGTATATAACAGTATTTAGCAAAAGAGGTAAATAAAATGGCACCGATTTAAGGATTTATCTTTGAGGAAGATTAAGGTTGCCTGGTTGCCAGGATATCAACTCTTGTTGGGTTATTTTATGCCAAAGACGTTTTGTTTTATTCATTCTTGTTGGGTATTCAAATTCTTTTTTAAAATTCATTTTTTAAAAAAATTCTTTCTATTTAACTCGTAGATGGGACCGTAACATTGTTGGGTTATTTTATGTCAAAGATGTTTTTGTTTTATTCATTCTTGTTGGGTATAAAATGATTTCTTTTTAAACTCAATGTTTTAAAAGACATTTCTTTCTATTTAACTCATAGATGGGACCGTAACATTGTTTGGTCATTTTATGTCAAAGACGTTTTGTTTTATTCATTCTTGTTGGGTATTCAAAGTTTTTTAAAACTGATTTTCCGATCTATTTAACGATAGATGGGAAGTGGAGTGTTGTATATAGTGGACTGATCAGTCCCCAGGATTCCGTCCTTAAGGGTCGCCAACCCAGAGATGCAGACGATGTATTCTACTGCCCCAGCCGACAGAGCGATTGATCATTAAGGGTGAGGGCAATGAAAGGACGGTGAAATTTGGTCGTAAGATAAACTAAAGTAGCCGTATTCTTATTTAATATTTATCCCCACGTGGAGTTTCACTGAATTCCTTGTAATTCTCTTCTGTAGGTCTTGATCGCATGAAATTAAATTTGCGATTGATTTTGGGACAATAACCAACGATCTTAAATGCGTTCTGCTTAGTTTCCAGTTGGCCAATTTTTACCGGAAATGCATGCTGCTGATATTGTGAAAGTTCATGCATATGAGTGGGAATTTTGCGTACATCTTGTACCTAGATAATCCAACCGGTTTCGACCGGAGACTCCGGTGGCTTCGGCCCTGGACCGCATAAGTTAACATCGTTGATCCCAGGGGGGCATCCCCCAGGCAGCACCTTTCTCCTCGATTTAAAGGGGCAGGGCTGCGTTTATTGCCCGGTGTCTGAGGCGCCTCCTTGAGGGGGAATGCCGACGGGATCAACGCATTTTTTGCACCCGCCACCCATGAGCTTCGGTTTGTGGGTGGTCCCATATTAATAGGGTTTTGTGCCTAACCCATACAACGTGGTAAATATTCACTTGATTCGGCATCAAATTACTCGAAAAAGAGTCAAATTCCATAAAAAACAACACATAAAAAACAAAAAACAACAACTACTTTTTTCAATCTGCTGACAGAAATTATAATGCGCATGTCTGTGTATTTGGGCATGCGCGTTGGCGTTTGTTATAAGAAAGAACAACGAGGCGAAAAAACAGATACAAAGATAAGTGAGAAAAGGCAGCAAGTACCCTATCCCAATATAAATGGTATGAGACTAGGTAATTATGATCTTTAGTTGGCCAAATTCCTAGCATAAAATTGTGCGTGCGCATTATCTCCCTTAACAAATTTGCTTGTATAGTTTTTCTTATGAGATTTTCTTAAACAATTGAATGAATAAAAATACATTCCATTCTTATCGACACGTATGAAATTTAGTTGGCCAAATTCCTAGCCTAAAATTGTACGTGCGCATTATCTGAAATGAAACTTAATTGTTATAAAACACATTTTATGATATTTTTGTAGTGCACTGTTTTATCAACACATTTTTGTTTGTTTGAGAAATAAAAAAATTATTTCTCAAACAAACAAAAACGTGTCGATAAGAATGGATACCTTTGTTTATGGAAATGACTTGATTCGGCATTAAATGACTCGAAAGAGGGTTGATAAGTCAGTTCAATACTTAATTGGGTGACCACTTAAGCAAAAGCAGATACTGTAAGCATCTTGAGTCCTTCGTTGATCAAATTTACTTGATTAAGCATTAAATGACCGAAAATGGTTGATATGCCGCAAAAACATTTTTTTTAAATCCACCTCTCTAAGTTTTCATTCCCCTGACACAAATTGTAGTGCGCATGTCTGTGTGTTTGGGCATGTGCATTGGCGTTTGTTAGTGAAAAGATCAACGAGGCGAAAAGACAGATACAGAGATAAGGAAGAAAAGAGATGATAATAAAATAGGGCGGGAATTTTTGAGGGGTAATGAATTTCAGCTGATTGTCAGAGAAGTAAATCGCTTGAGCGCGTAAATGAGTTTTTACTTTCCTGATTTGCCACATTGAAAATGTACGAGAAGAAATAATTATCATCGTAATTTATTACACATTAATAATAATAAAAAAAGTAAAGATGGCGGAGTAGCTAAGGTGTAACTATAAGAATAGGATGTGTAGTTCTTATAATTCGTTAGAAGGCTCAGAGTAACATTTCAAGGTAGGTACATATGTTGTATATTGTACAAACGGAAATAGGAATTTCTGGTTAAATTAAACAAAGAAAAGACGAAAAAAAGTTACAAAGGATTTTTTCCCGGTAGAGGCGAACAAAGAAGTTAAAAACGGAAGCGAGGCTTTCCGGTTAAAGAAGCAGGTAGAGGATAAAGAAATATATAGCAGGGGTCCGTTATCAGATCAAAAGATACAGATGCGTATGAGTGTCTATGAATATAAAGGGCCTGAGGGTTAGACAGGAGAGAGCGGACGGCGAACAGGAGCGACCGTCGACACGGTCGATCCCTGCCAGAGGGCAGTGCGGTTCGTCCACCCCTTCCACCTCACCAGCGCCAGTCATCGTCAACCCTTGGGCACTCATTGTAAGCTCTGCGCCTTCACCATCCACACACCGAAGAAAATAAAGAAGGGTCCTCGCTTTGTACATACGTAAGATATAGAATTTGATGCTAGTACGCAACACACACACA
The DNA here is from genome assembly GCA_023376005.1 of Doryteuthis pealeii. Taxonomy (NCBI): domain Eukaryota; kingdom Metazoa; phylum Mollusca; class Cephalopoda; order Myopsida; family Loliginidae; genus Doryteuthis; species Doryteuthis pealeii. The sequence goes on from CM042172.1 coordinate 14,936,215, forward strand.
CACACACACACACACACACACACACATATATATATATATATATATATATATATATATATATGATTAACCGAATTATATAAAATAAAAATTTCTCTCCATAAAAATAAAATTACCTATATTTCTGTGCCTAGCATGGGTATGAGTACGTGGATGCGTGCCGTCATGCCGGGAAGACGTGAGTCCGAGAGGTAACGAGACGATGCTGCTAAAATGTCACATGTTATAGTGGTACTCGCCGAATTTGCTTGTCATGATTAACCCAATTATATATATATATATGAACAAAAGTGATAAGACAAACAGGAATATTTATTTTATGTTGTTTATTTTTCTCAACTAGTTTCGACCTTAGGTCCTCGTCAGGAGAAAATTTCTTGTTTGAAGAAATTGTTTTTAGAGAGTTTTAAAAAATTAAAACATTTTTTGAGGGTTTGACCGGCACTATAACCCGGATAGAGTTCCAGGAAAAAAAAACTTCTTTGAGTTGAATTTTTAAAAAATGTTCTTATATATGTGGAGATTTTTTTTTAGAAAGTTGTGAGTTTATATATATATATATATATATATATATATATATATATATGTGTGTGTGTGTGTGTGTGTGTGTGCATACACATGTGTGTGGGTGATAGTGTGTGTGTATGTGTCTCGGTACTGTGCGCGTGAATTTCAAATGGGTCAAGTGGTTTGTTTAAAGTGGGGTGGTCAGTGTGTTTGTTTTTTAGGTGGTAATCCAGATTATATATATATATATATATATATATATATATATATATATATATATAATATATATAATACTAATATTATTATTAGAGGAAAAATAAAGGGTCGACCACGGTTTCTATCAAATTGAAATGATTTCTTGTGGGCCCTACCCTACGTTAACTAAGTCGATGTAATTCCTTAGTTAAAATGAAGATATTTTTCGGATACTATATATATATATATATATATATATATATATATATATTCTCATCTAACATTGTTTTCAATGAAGAGGAGCGACACACCTACCATCAGCTCCCCACTTTACCACACAGATCAGATTACCCAATCTGTGCTACTCATGAGCTGAGTTGGCGGAGACCGGTATAGAACCAGGAACCTTGGCAGGTGTTCTACCGACTGAGCTAAAACCGTGATGGCTGATATAACATTTAACGACGGAATAATGATGGCTGAGCAGTTTGATATGAAGCGCTCCACTTTGGCCCTTACTTAAGCTTGACGGTCTATCGGAGAGACCTCCTCCGATCAATCGACTGGTCAGGTCAAGCCCTAGCACCTATAGGATTACCTCGGTCTTATTGCCCTTATGGCAAACCCCAGCCCTTTTTATCATGTACTAGAAGGCGGTGGCTGAAAGTATCAGTGTCCTGCATATGACGTTAAACTTCATCTAGTGCTTAAGTTCCAGTTTGGTATTTTGGGAAGTGTGGAGTACCCCTTCATTATCACTGATCCAAGGTCCACCCTGCTCTGGAGTGGAGTACCTCTTAGGGTCCTATCTATTGGAGTAAATAGATCAAAAATTAGTTTATAGTAATGTGTTTTAAAAAATGAGATAAAAATAATTCTAAAAAATGAATACCCAACAAGAATGACTACAACTAAACATCTTCAGCATAAAATAATCCTGGACGGGTTGACATGCCGTAAAATTCAACCAACCAACCAACCAGCCAACCAACCATTTATATGCCATCTTGCTTGTGCTATTGAGAAATAAATATAGAGAGTAAGGGAGAAGAGAGAAAGTTTTAGAAACCAAATATGTATGTATGTCCTGACATCAATGGTGGTGAATAAGCATCAAATTTTATCATCTGATTCATCTGATTCATCTGAATCATCTCATTCAACGGGAAGGAAGTCTTTTCAATGCCATACTTGCATCAGACTTTGTGGATCTGCAGCAGGTTTGATGAGTCATTTGAGGGCTCATGCAAGGGAGGGTTCTGGTGGAGTTGTGAGATTGGAGGGACGGCAATGATCTGTAAAAATTATGCTATTGCTATGTATGTATGTGTACGAGAGAGAGAGAGAGAGAGAGAGAGAGAGAGAGAGAGAGAGAGAGAGAGAGAGAGAGAGAGAGAGCTATCAATCCTTCCCATCTAATGCTTAAAAGAAATAAATTAGTTTTGAAAAAATTGAGTGCGCATTAAGAATGAAGAAAACAAAAACATATTCGGTATAAAATAACCGTGAAACCAACCAACCAACCAACCAACCAACCAAAACAAAAGATTATTTCAGCGATAAATTTGCATGAAGAAGAAAATGACAAGCCAAAAACAAAAAACAAAAAGACTTTCATTCTGAAATTAAATATGGATTTAAATAAATCAAAAAATCATTTTAAAAATGTATTAAAAATTTTAGTATAAAAGAAATTGAATCCCCAACAAGAATGAATAAAACAAAATATCTTCGTCATAGAATAAGCCAAGACAGTATCATTTGGAATATTCGGACTATTGTCCTCATCTTCATAGTTATCTGTACAACGTTTCGGCAGGCATTTCTTGTTGGAGTCGGGAACTGTCTCAGACTAAGGAACCTTCTTTTCGGACTCGGGAACCATCACGGAACTTTGAACCTAACCCTTTACTCAGTCCACGGGGGTAAGCTATGTTAATTATCATTATATATTACTGCTGACCAGGATTGAACCAGCAGTCTAGAAATAACTGTCACTCAGAACTGTCTTAAACTAACTCCTTTATCCACTAGGCTATGTGTCCAATTGGACAATTCAGTGTGAATTTTGAGAACTTATAAACCTAATATCTTCTTTTGCCTAGAATATCTACCTATTCACTTATGTAAGCCAAGACAGGTTGACATGCCGTAAATTCCAACCAACCAACCAACCAACCAACCAACCAACAAACCAAACCAAAAGATTATTTCAGCGATAAATTTGCATGAATAAAAAAAATGATAAGATAAAAAAAACCTTAAACTTTTACAAGCATTTGATTATTATCCAAGTCCGTCCGTCATTTTGGAATTTGGAGTTATCTCCCTTTAGTAAATCTTAACTAACAATTCAAACTTTCTAGACACGTGGGTCTTTTTTTTTTCTTCTTTTTTTTTTAAAAAGACATCTTGAATCAAATCAATATTTCCATGGACAATTTGATTCTTTTGTTTTCTCTTTAGAATATTTTTTTTTTCAGAGAAGCCAGAACTCAAAATATAATGTCATGCATTCAATTGATGTAAAACGAATTCTGTCAAACAGGCGAGGGTATTTTATTTCAACCTGTCAGTATTATTGGAGATTATTTGAAATAATATTACATTATATATATATATATATATATATATATATATATATATATATAGAGAGAGAGAGAGAGAGAGAGAGAGAGAGGGGGAAGGAGGGAGGCAGAGAGAGATGAAGGAAGGAGGGGGAGAGAGAGACGAAGGAAGGAGAGAGCGAGAGAGATGAAGGAGGAGGAGGAGAAGAGATGAAGGAAAGAGAGAAGATGAAGGAAGAGGAAGAAAGAAGAGAGAGAGAGAGATGAAGGAAGGAGGGAGATGAAGGAAGGATGGAGAGAGAGAATGAAGGAAAGAGGGGGGAGAGAAAGAGAGAGAGAGAGATGAATGAAGGAAGGAGGGAGGGAGAGAAAGAGAAAGAGAGAGATGAAGGAAGGAGGGAGGGAAAGAGAGGGATAGAGAATGAAGGAAGGAGAGAGGGAGCGAAACAGATATATATAGAGAGATGAAGGAAGTAGGGAGAGAAAGAGAGAGAGAAAGATGGAGGGAGGGAGAGAAATGAGAAAGAGATAGAGAGAGAGAAAGGGAGGGAGAGGGGAGAGAGAGACGCACAGATAGAGACAGACATACAGACAGATGGACAAAGAGAGGAGAGAGAGATGAAAACAATACATTTAATGTACACACACACACACACACACACGAGAGAGAGAGAGAGAGAGAGAGAGAGAGAGAGAGAGAGAGAGAGAGAGAGAGAGAGAGAGGTAATGACAGACAGACAGGTAGACAAACAAACAGGCGAATACGTGGAGATACACATACAGTGACAGAGAGAGAAGGGCAGACATAGAGAAAGAGAGATACAGACAAACAGACAGATAGACAAAGATGAGGGGCCAAACAGACACACAGCAAGAGAGAGAGAGAGAGAGAGAGAGAGAGAGAGAGAGAGAGAGAGAGAGAGAGAGAGAGAGAGAAGTAGAGAGATGAATGCACAAATATTTCAGAAATGCTGACTGCATGTCAGCCTGATTGTCGACTGTTTTTCTTTTTCAAACCACCGATATACCCTTGTCGTCACTCCATCTCCTTTTGACGGCCTCTGTGCTAAACACCTCACCCAGCGGGAAACGATCTCACTATCAAAGAAATATAAAATAAGAATAATGATATCATCTTTCATGCACAAATATATGTATAGATATAGCAAGAAGTACACGTGCTGCTCCCGGCGTGTGCACTTGTTTATATGGGTGTGCACGTAATATATATATATATATAATATATATATATATATATATATATATATATGCATCTATCTATCTGTCTATAAAGAAGCACATACGCACACAGATACACATAAAACACCCACCCCAATATATATATATATATATATATATATATATATATATGAGTATGAGTATGAAAAGGTGGAATGAAACATCACACAATGCTGTTAAAGAAGAAAACAATTTATAATATAATCATAGCTGATACTGATCAATATTTCGATTTTACAAAAATCATCATCAGAGCTCATTCACTCCGTAGTTGTTTGGGTCGGAGAGGAAGGTCAAATCAGTTTACAAAACAAAAAACCTTAATACTGCAAAAAAGAACGAAAGTCGTTACATTATTCACCAACGTGGGCATTCGCGCCATATATATGTCGGTCATGTCTCTATGTATACCTTTTGTCATCCAAATGTAGCGGATTTTTGAAATATTGGCAACAAGACGAAACAATTTAAACGGAAGGGGTTGGGTATTAAGAAATGTGACGGTTGGAATTCAAAAGATTTTTAGTAAAGGAATTTTTTACGATTAATTATCTTTATTTTTTTAAATTTTTATTTTTAAGTTCTGTATTTCATAAATGATTAGATATTTACTGTATTTTCTTTTTATATATAAAGTAAAAAACTGTACTTTATATATATATATATATATATATATATATATATATATATATATATATTCTAAACTCCGACAGTATTAAAAAAAATCTCAGCTTTATAGTTTGTAATTACACAATACAATCATTTGCCTGGAAATATATATATATATATATATATATATATATATATATATAAAGAAAAGACCAAATCATATGCACCTCCTGAAAATATTCAGATGGTAATAAAAAAAAGTGACCAAAGAAAAAATACTGTAATAGTTGTAATAGTTAAATATATTAAAGTGCTCAATACAAAAAGTGGAGCAATGAATAATAATAAAGTAAGCCTAATGAGTCAGAAAATATCCGCATAGGAAAAAATTCTGTAATAGTTGTAATAGTTAAAATATATTAAAGTGCTCAATACAAAAAGTGGAGCAATGAATATAATAAAGTAAGCCTAATGAGTCAGAAAATATCCGCATAGGTTTCTACCAATGGATCATCAGGATTATTCAGAATTATCCTGATGATCCATTAGGAGAAACCTAGGTAGATATTCTCTGACACATTAGGCTATATATATATATATATATATATATATATATATATATATATATATATATGTGTGTGTGTGTGTGGTGTGTGTGTACCTTCAATAAGAAAGAAAAACCTATTGAACTGTCATTTGGTTATCATATTTATATTATTTATTAGTTATTATACATTTAACTCTCTTAGGGATTTGAAAAATCCCTGTATAAATCTACAAGTTTGCCTTAACATGCCAGTTAGTTGGATACTTTTATACACACACACACACATATATATATATATATATATATATATATATATATATATGTGTATGTGTGTGTGTGTGTGATAAGTAAGCCTAATGTGTCAGAGAATATCTACCTAGGTTTTCTTAATGGATCATCAGGATAACTCTGAATAATCCTGATGATCCATTGGTAGAAACCTATGTGAATATTTTCTGACTCACTAGGCTTACTTTATTCATTGTTTTTTGTATTGAGCACTTTAATATATTTAACTATTACAACTATTACAGTATCTTTTTTATTTATTAATTATAGTGTACAATACATTTAAGGTGCAATTGTTACCATTGGTTTCCAAGTAGCATGTTAGCCACTGTTCTTTAAGACAAATGCAGTGTATGTCAATTCATTCATATATGTGTGTATTTTTTGTTTGTGATGCGAATCCTCGTGTTTCTTCGCGTTATAGGGAAATAATATATATATATATATATATATATATAAAGTCGTCGTCAGGGCGACCTAATGTCGGTATGAGCCACACAGCGCGGGAGTCTATCTCCTTTTCTTTAGACTAAGGAGATTTTTAAGGGTCTGATGTGGAGTGCAACACCTACCATCAGCTCCTCACTTTACTGCACAGATCCCTGTGCTACTCATACACTGAGTTGGCGAGGGCCGGTATCGAGCCAGGAACCTTGTGTTTACTAGCCGAACGCTCTACCGACTGAGCTAAACCGGGCCTATATATATATATATATATATATATATATATATTATAAGGGTTTGCAATTTGCTTGAAGCATTGTGAATATTGGTTTGTTGGTTGGTTTGAAGGCTGTCAAAATGCAAGTGTAAAGAAAAAAGAAGGTAACTATGATGTTTTTGTTACCTGTCATTTATTCCTTAATATTTCGGGATGAAAATTCCCATCATCAGAAGAATACTGGAACTGAAGTTGTCTTAGCGGCTGCTAAAGATATATATATATATATATATATATATATATATAATATATATATATATATATAAATGGTAAAGAAAAGGCTTAAAATCGGTCATAGTAGTAATTTTAGATCTATTTGCATTCATATGTATATATACATACATATGAGCTCCTTCAGACAAAAGCTCATACGTATGTATATACATATATATGTGTGGGTTGAAATAGGTCTATAACTGCTAACATAACCGATTTTAATCATTTTGCTTAACTAAATATATCGCTCGGTTGTTATATAAATATATTTTATAAAAAAGAAGGTCCACAAAATTTTTTTTCTTAATTTTTTTATTTTTAGCTTACATTTGCGACACGTGTTTCAGATCTTCTGATATCTTCTTCAGGCATTAATTAACCATATATATCTATATGCATATGTGTGTGTGTGTGTGTGTGTGTGTGTGTGTAGGTTTTGGTTACAGATAGACGGACATCTAATCTTCATTATAATAAGATATATATATATATATATATATATATATATATATATCTTATTATAATGGAGATTCTGTTTGTAACCGAAACTACGTCATTGCTTACGTCACAATACCATCAGAAATTGCATAAATTTATCAATAAATATTTAATTTATAGTCAAAATCATTAATCCATAGAATAAATCTTAATTATTAACAATGTCTAATTCATATTTGCTTCAAGAGAGCCCATGTTATTTTTGCGTTCAATATACCTGCAATGTGTCTTATATATATGACTATGTGGTTAATTTGCATACTGGTTTTAACAAAACCGAGTTTAATATATAACTACTCAGTGTTATTGATTTCTAATATTATTGTTTTATTCTTCAACGTATTAAAAATCAGTCCCATGAACGATTTTATATAGAAACCAATAAAATTAGCTGCGTTATTCGGACTATTGTCCCCATCTTCATTGTTATCTGTTATGTGTTGGCGGAATGAGAACAGGATACCCCCGTGGACTGAATAAAGGGTAAGGTTCAAAGTTCCGTGATGGCTCCCGATTACGACAGGAAGGTTCCCGACAACGACAAGAGATTTCCCGAGTTCGAAAAGAAGGTTCCCGAGTCCGAGAAGGTTCCCGAGTCCGACAAGAAATACCTGAAGAATGCCGGGAGGCATATCGGCCGAAACGTTGTACAGATAACAATAAAGATGAGGAGAATAGTCCGAATAACGCAGCTAATGCTAATCATCAAGCCTCATCTCAAATATTCAGAGAAACAATAAAATATAATTAAAATAAGTATAATCCTTTTTTATACGTTCTTATCAAATTTCGTTAGTCTTTCTTATTCAATATATTTAATTACATTAAGACTTAAGTACTTACGCCCGGCAAAGGGTACCTATTCATACTAGTATATATGAATATGTGTCGCTAGATACGAGTATCGAATGATAGCGCCAACGAAATACAAAGGACAAAGAGAAAGATTTTGTGATTTCTCAAGAGAATAAGCCCAATAATAAAATAGATATGAGTCTTTGATCTTGCCTCCGATATAACTTTTCCAAAATTTCTTTGATGCCACACCACTCATCCCAGAAGAGCCACCACCCCATCCCCCACCCAGAAGGTTTTGTGATAGAATACCCTTTGTTGCTTAACTTTCCTTGCCATATATACACATGTGTTTGGCACATCACGTGGTGTAAAGGACCGTTTGTTAGTGAGTTCGATTCTCACTGGGTGCCCCATACTTTTGGCCTTGTGAAAACAAGTTTTAAATAGAGCTCGCCCAGTATCATTATCTATATATAGTTTGTTTATTTTAATAGATATTACAAGTTATATAGCTTCAGTTTCGATTTCAAATTGTTTTTTTTTTACTCTTTAATAAATTGGGCATGATTTCATGACTTATGTTTCCAAAAAATCAAAGCTATCTATCTCTCAGCCCTCATACAAAGAATATATAATATATATATATATATATATATATATATATATATATATATATATATAGGTGTGTGTGTGTGTGTGCATAGTGTGTGTGTGGTCTGTTGTGGAAAAAGGTAGGACAAACACGGGGTCGTTGTAGAAAGATGGATGTTTATTGTAGGTAGTTTTCTACAACCATCGCCGTGTTGTCCACCTTTCTCCACATAATGTCGGATCATTTCCAATATTTTCTCCTCCCCCCCATATTATATATATAATATATATATATATATATATATGATATTTATATATATGTAGTGTGTGGTGTGTGGTTAACCATAAACGTCTAGGTAAGGTTAAAGAACAATGTATTTGAGTTATATACAGAATAAACATAGGTTTACTTATAAAAATCCCATGTGTTTAATGTTTTCAATTTTTTTTTTTTTTTTTGTTTAAAGTATGCAAAATATAGTGTATATTCGCACTGTGTGCATAGGTGGGCACTCTGAGATCCATTTTATAGTCAAAGGGACGCTAATGGTGGAAAAGTATGGGAACCACACTGATATTATAGAGAAAGGCAAAATAATAATTTTAATCGTGAATGGGAAATAAACTCTATAAGCTACCATTTATGGAAATAACCTCCCTTGCTTGTATATATCAAAATCAGTAAAATGAATGATTAAAATATGTTTATTTTGTCCTCAGCTGACGGGGTAGGTCTTCGCCTCCTAAATGGGTCTCCTAAATATGACACGTAAAATGTATCTGGTTGGTGAGGCTCCAGTTCCGGAACTCTTGAGGAGTGTTGGAGGAACTTTTAAACGTTGCCATTAATTCCAGAATCCAGCTCAAATCCGAAGTGTAGTACTTTGGTAGAGTTTCCCATCTATAAAATCGACCCTCCAAAGGAGTCTTCCTAGGCACGACACTGAACTGTACCTGGATAGGGAGGCTTCCAGTTCCGGAAAACTCTCCCAATTACTCCCAGATCACTCTGACCCGGAAAGTGGTAGGTACTCTTTCGGGTCCCATGTATGAAATTATTCTACATTATTATTCTGATAATTCTATTATAATCTTTAGAGTTTCCAATATTACCACAGTTGAATGAGCTGTCATCTTTATCAAAATCGAAAAGGAACCTTCTTTTCGAACTCGGAAAACCTTCTTGTCTAACCGGGAACCAGAAGTTCAATCCGGTCAAGGGGATAGTAACACTAGAATAATTAACAGACTTAACCACTTGACCCAGTATGGTTAATGGAATGAAGTACAGGGTATCCCCGTGGCATTGAATAAAGGTTTAGGTTCAAAGTTTCTGTGATTGCTCCCGATTACAAGAAGGTTCTCGACGCTCGTTTAAGAAAGGTGCCAGAGTTCGAGAAGTTCCCCGAATCATCAAGTCTTATCTAAACAAAAAATCAGCGCAATAGTAAAAATACGGCGATTGTGAGAAAAAAAAAAGATTTCGGACGACAAGTATAAACCTCCCTTTTATTTCACTTTGAGGGAAGCCATTATGTTTTGGCTGTGGCCATTTTTTTTTCACCGTAAATCTACACTGAAATAAGATTTGTTTTAACCACGAAAATATCATTAAAATGGTGTTTCTTAATTGTGCTCGTGCATTATTTGAAATGAATCTTACATGTTATTAAGAACACATTTTTTTATTGATATTTTCATATATAAAACATTGCAGTGTATTCATTTCGAACAAATTTCGTATTTTCAGCTGTAGATTTACGGTGAAACGAAACATGCCCAGACCAAAACATTATCGCTCCCTCAAAGTAAATTAAACAAGGAACAGGTTTACTCACATTTCATGTAGCTAATTGTGTAGATTCCCACAAAACTTGGTTATCCAGCAGCAGTGAGGTGCTCGGAGACTGGGTAGAGACGGGAGGTAAATCATTCTAGATTACTGGTAAGTCTGTGCGCTTTTGGCTGGTTGTTCTGACTCGTCTTGGGTCGAAAATCTGTCTTTGATCGCTGACCTAAATTTCCCTGCAAGAGATAAGACCTTGCTCCCCAATTAGGGTCACCTGTTGGGCCGAGGGTGGCACCCGTGACGCGGGGAATTCATGGTGGATTGAGCCGTCCATGACATGGCAACATTTCCACTTAGACCTTAGTAAGGCAAGGCGGTCGGTCGGAGAGGCCTCCTCCGACAATCGTCTGACTTTCAAGGGACCTAGGACCAAATATGATTGCCCCGACCTTATTGTGCCTATGGCTAGCCCCATCCCTTTCTACATATGGATGCCTAGAAGTGTGGCTGAGGGTCTTATGTCAATGGGAATTAATGTTACAATTAAAAGATTAATTCGAGGGTGAGGTTTCCGTTCTTGAAAGTTTGGGGAATGTAGAGCACCCTTCACCACCATTCTCCTCAGGGTCCACTCTGGACCCGGAGTGGTTGTACCTGTTAGAGGTCCCATTTATGGTTTAATAGAAAAATTGTGTTTATAAAAACAAATGAGTATCTATTTTAGAATTTCAATACTTAGTCGGCATAAATGACCCATTGGGGTTGATTATGCCGTAAAACCAAACAAATCATCTTACATGAGCAGACAGTTTAATTCTTTTTATCTTCCTTGTTTAATAACAAACGTTTGTAGAATTACAACTTTGATCAAAGGGACATTAAAATTCAAGCATTATATTGAGTTGTGTCCCATGGGGATATTACTTTTTATGTGTGGTTTCCCAAGGCCGCGAGTATATAACAGAAAAGCCATAGTATGTCAAAACACCCTATACTTTTAAACACATTTATATGTGTGTCTTCTATTCACCACTTTCGTCTTTTGTCTTTTACTTTATGCAGAATAGTATCAATCACATAATACCACACCATATTTTGCCCAACCCCCACCCACCCACCCCAAACAAAAACAAAAAAAGGGGGGGGGCTGCAAAGTTAAGTGACCTGAAAAAATCAGAAAGTTTTTTAAAATACACAATAAACTAATGCCATTTTATTAAAATTCCATTCATGATAAATCAACACTGAACATTTTATTAAATCGACGAATCCTGAATTTTGGTGGTAATTTTTTTTTTCAAAACAGAGGGGATTGTGCGGATTTTTTTAAAAAACGAAAATAAATAGAATTTTAAAGAAAGAAAAGAAACGAAAAAAAAAAAAAGAAATAAAAAAACCAAAAAAAAAAATTCCCATGGGGCCATGACCGGAAAGAACCAATTTGCGCATGTCCGACAAAAAAGGACTGACTCCCTACCCCCTAAAGAAATTAACTCCGTCATTCGAACTGAGGCCGCACAATGTGTTAGTCGTTTTGACTAGCCAGGGACACGTCCCCCGCTGCAAGCCGACTATGCCCGTTTCAATAAGCACTAAGTGTAAAACTACTTCCTTGCCTTCTGTTCTCTCTTTCCTTTTCAATCCTATTAATTCAATTTCAGGCAAAGCCAGCCCACAGGAATTAAGAACCAGTGGATTGGGGACAAGATACCGTTACCAACAAATGTAACTTAGCCACTAGGGTCAAAATTGTAACGTTGAGGAAAAAAAAACACGGACTTTTTTCGCAAAGGGGTGTATAACCTAATATACAAAAATCTCAGTATAGATGACATTTTTGTCCTTCCTGAAAGAAATCATACCACAAATATTAATAATTAACTTGACTTTAATCTTAAAACACTTATCCTTAAAGCGATTCCCAATTTCATCTATCAACAAACATTTGCGGCACAAACTAACTGCCAAAATCAAGAAAAATCCTTGGAAAAAACATTAATATATTAAGGGAGCGTGTTTCCTTAATTGAACGCCTCATCTTTGCAACACCCTCTGGTTAAAAATGAAACCGTCCAAATTGACCAAGATGAAATGCAAAAAATATTAATTCCTGATTTTACTGGTGTTGCTTATCCACCGAATCTTTATTCTATGAGTGTCGTCACCTCAGTTACAATAATTGACCAGTCCATTTCTATAAATAAAGAAAGGGAAGAAAAATGATATCGCTACAAGAAAAAATTATTAATAACAATTTAAAGAAAGAGATAGAGGAAGGCAAGAAAAAGGGCTGAGCTTCGGGCTGAAGCGATAATGCTAATCTGTTTCAATCACCACGTTAATTTAAAATATGAAACAGCAAGAACGAAAGAAAGAAAATAATAAGAGTGGCATATTTACCACGTACCCCACGTGTACGGGTTAGGCACAAGGCCCTATTAATGTTAACCCCCGATGAACCGAAGCTTCATGGGAGGCGGGTGCCAAATAATCAGTGATCCCATCGGCTTCACCTCTAAGGTATATGCCTCAGGTATCAGCCCATAAAACCTAGTCCTACCGTTTTTAAATCGAAGGCAGGTTGTTGCTAGCCACATCTTAACAAGCCACCAGAACTCCTGCTTCAGAAATCTTCTGACCGAAGCTATATTTATTCCGAAATATTAGAGAATAAAATCAAGGTAAACTAAACAGCATATAGTCTCAACCTTATTTTCATTACCACTTGCAATTGTGATAGCCTTCAAAACAAACTCCATAATACCAGATAAACCTATTCATTCAAGCAAAATTATAAAGACAATACACACACACACACACAACACACAATAATACTATATAATAATAAATATATATATATATTATATATATATAAAATGGACTCTCTCGCTTCGATTTTCGACGCATGAGTTGTTCATCCAATTGAACAACCAAACACGTGATTTGTTTATAGTGAGTGCAAGGCTGCGTAGGACCCAATATCCCACACTTTTGGCCCACAGTCGATAGGAAAAGAATTGGTGCATCAAGGAATTCCGCAACCCAACAACGACTGACCTCAGGAATTTTTTGATTCAGAGGTTATCCCTCTCCATAGACTGGTACCTACCATGATTAAAGAGCCCAGTCTGCCCTACTTTATTATAACCCACAGCTGGAGGGAGAATATATTAATATATATATATATATATATAATATTATATATAATAATATTATATAGGATGTGAGGACGTGCACGGTGACAACGTTGAACGGAAAAGAAAGGCAAACTATGATTTGTCAAACATGCCGATTATTGCGTTTCAAACACACCACACACACACCACACACACACACACACACACATAATTATATATATATATTATGGTAGAATGATGAGAAGGGGCAACGTGTCCTTGAGTTATCACATACCACAAAACCTATGCATCACAACTCATATTTTCAGTCAAAACCTCTCACAAAGTTTCCTGGGGGACACTCTCAATCTGGTCAATTTGGCACAATTGACTTAGATCATTAACACCGTCCTTCTGACCTTCAGAAGTTGTCCTCCAAATCGATAGCTTCACAAAGCGCAGATGTGACTCTCAGAACCCACTTCCTTCCGCCTGCTGTAGGAGCCAACTCATGAAGGAAACAAATAAAACCACAGAGTCAAAACAAATGGGCCCTCTCATGTGGATTAGTGCCAAAGCAGCTGACCAAAAATAAAACTGCTGCGTTCGATGTGGCCAGCGGGACTTCTCTACGCCACCTACCATAGTGATACTCTGCCGCAGCACATATTGGGAATGCCTACGGACTACCACCATAACAACGGCCCTTGACAGTTTTTGGCAAAAAGGTTGCGTTTAGGTCCAATGACTGGTTCGAGCCACATGCCTCTGTTTTTAGAACCAATCTTGGTAAGAAAAAATATCGCTTTTACTAATTACAAATGTATAGCCGAATAGACAAGACCCTACATGCCCTTTTACAGTTCAAGGAAGAAACCTACAACAAACTGCAACGGTCGCCTGTTGCTAACAGTTACTGATCTACATGCTGTGGGTTTGGTAAATACATACTATGCCTAGTTGTAACAGACACTCTTATTAACAAAACCTCATCTATATATTAATACGCTTGTTCATAAATCTTCCGGTCTGCTTTCATCTTGCAACAACTACCCTCTGTAAAATTGAGACCGTCAAGATGAAATACTGATTATCAGGTGTCGCTTATCCCGCTGAATCTTATTTCTTATGAATGTCGACACACTCAGCTAAGATAGCGTAACCATTCCGTTTTTATTATAAAGACGTGTTACACAGAAAAAATTCATAATAAGAAGAGAAGATAGAGAAGTAAGGGAAGAGAAGAGAGAGGATGAGAGGAGAGAGAGGAGAAGAGAGAAGAGACGAGGAGAGGAGAAGGGGTAGTGTGGCGATGTCGTGTGGGAGAACGGGCAAAAAAAACAATAAACGTATAATCTGATTTCCAATCGATGATGAAAAGAAGAAGGAAAGAAAAAAAGAGGTTAACTGAAGATATTATACATTTACATCATTAATCATTTTTTCAATAGGCTCTTAAGTAAATATATCAATACATTCAATCATCTGCTGAGTCCGGTAATACCAACATGCGATGTCTACAACGATCTAAAAATGCATTACTAAACAACTGATCGCTGGGTAAACATTACTCCGAACTCTACGCCAGCGAACAAAACTGTTTCTGATGGCAGCCCTCCGTCATTGTTAGATCACACAGTCAGTGGAAGAGCTTATACGGAACCTACAACTGTGGAGCATAGCACTTGATAGACTAACCTACAGGTTTTGTAGCAGCATTCAATCGATTTTACAGCGTCCAGTAATATCAAAGGCCAATCGTACCTTTATATCGCAAAATCGCTCCACTGAAATTGGCCTCGGGAGGGAAACATAAAAAGATTGATTCTAAACAACTTGATCGCTTCGGTAGAACATTACTCCCCAATGTTATATACCCATCGTCGGGTATACAATAGAGAGAGAGATAGAGAAGAGAGGAGAGGGAAAAGAGATATCAGAAGTGGGTTCTTCGTGATTGAGGAGTAGACAGAGAGAACACCAGACAGACAGAGACTTATATGAGGTTTTCTACATTCAATTTTTCTGCTTACTGCTTCTGCTTATTCTTGCTATATTTCTCTGGCCGACACTTTCGTCTTTGACTTAGAACTAAGGGGAGTTGAGTTCTTCTAAGGGCTTCTGTTAGGGCTTTGCTGGTGTTTAATCAATGAACTAACAAGACCATTTTTTTGTTGACTAATTAAGCTTTTATTTCGTCTAGCCCAATATCACCCGTGGGGAGACCGGCTTTATCTTCACAGGCACGTCTAAGCTCTTTGACAGTCGGCGGGAGCTAAATCTCAATCTAAAACTAGTCAGTACTCCGTGATAACGCGCGAGGATTTCCGCGCCTCAAGGGGTCAGGTTACCAACCATCACGTATTTTTCCACTGGCCCCCTTGAATTCAACTACAGGTCTGCACAGTTTAGGAACATGAATTGTAACGCAACTTTACGCCAGTGACAACACTGTTTCGCATGCAGCCCTCTGTCATGTAGAGAAAGGTTTCTACTACGAATGATCTTCTCTCTGATGCAGCTTCAGGGAAAATGTAGAGAGAACGAGAAGACCCACTCTACATAGCATTATTGATCTCATAAATGTTTTTACCTTGTAAGTAGGAGTGGTCTCTTCAAATGACAAACAATAGGCTGCCCCCCCCAAAAAAAAAAAAAGCCCATCCTCGCATCCTCATCCTCAACACCGAAATGGTAAGGCATATCTATTTTGATGAGTCCGCCTTTAACCCCTTCAAGCACCTGTCGCTGGTGTCAACAGGGATGCGTGTCTGGCACCCACTCTTTTGGGATCCTTTCTCTACAAGCTTTTGATTAATACCAACAGAAGGATCTATCTTTCACACAAGGACAGATGGTAAACTTATTCAATCTGAGCCGTTCTAAAAGCTTAAAACAAAGCGTCAGGCCCCTTCGTCATCCGGGGGACATGCTATTTGCGATGATGCAGACCAGTAGTAGCCACACTTCAGAATCACCCTGCAAACACTCATTGGACCGTTCACCCAAGTTGGCTGCCCAGGACATCAGCCTGATCATTGTATTAAGAAATTACAGACGATGGGACGGGGGGAACCGAAATCTCCCTCCGTCACCATCAACAACTACACTCTGGAAGCCTAAACACCTTCACACTACCATGGGTCCCACCATACCGACAACCTTTCATTTTGCATGCTCAACTTCAGTTGCTGGTCGTAAAAGCTACCTCAACTTTGGGAAGCCTCAACAGCAAGAGTGTGAGACAACAGCGCAGGTTCACTACCGTACAAAGGTACAAGTGTACTGGCATATGTTATAGACCTCTTGTATTGGAAGTGTTTTGGTTTTTTGTTTTTTTATTATCGTTTGACGGTTTCTTGTTAGGTTGTTACCGAGTGGTGTGAAACATGGACACTGTACTCCCACCATAGAGGCGTGGCTAAAAGCTTCTACATTTGCGCCTTAGACATATGCTGGGCATCACCTTGAGGAACGGGATCACTAACACAGCAGTTCTAGAGAGGTATCTCAACTTCCCACTTAGTTCCCTACTAGACAGTGTCGTGTCGATGGCTGGGTATGTCCACCGGACGGATGATGGACCAATCCTGAAGGAGACATCCTCTATGCAAGCTTTCGTTGACAAACAGATTTTCGCCCCACGCTTACGTTTAAAAGATACTGCAAGAATGATCTTCAGGTTCTTGTCATTACTCCTTCCAGCTGGGAAAATTTGGCTCAGGACCGCCATCCAAAGATCGTCGATCTACTAAAATGATACTTAAAAATCTCAAAATTTAAGCCTTTAGGAAAACGAGGATTTTTAGCTGATCTTGATACATTCCTCAAACAATGGTGCAGAAAAATCTAATTGGTATCAGTATCAGTATACTAACACAAACTCTCGCATAGATGAATTTGATATTTTTTAAAAGTGAAAAATGGACCGACCATAATGAGCAAGTCCGATGACATGCAACAACATCAATTAGGCTAGATGGGCGGTCAGAGAGGCCCTCCACTGACCATCGCTTGTCATGTGAAGCACCTATAAGTTTTCTCGACCCTATTGCCCCTACCATAGCAGACCCCTTTTAAATCATATATTTGTTAGAAGCCGGTTTGGACTGAGTTCTTGCGTTGAGGTTAAACTGATATTAACTAGAATTATTAAAACATATTCATATCATGCTTGAATCCTGGAATGGCATAGCACTATTCACCCCTCCAGTATGTAAATAGTTAGGGCAGACTGGGTTTCTTTAACATAGTGTAACTGGTTTAGAAGGAAAAGCACCGCTTTAAAGAATGGCCTTGTTGTCGGCATCCTGCTCGTAGCGGTTGGGTTTGGGTATAACATATATATGACTCTCACAAAGTGTGCTTAAGTACGAAATCCTGGTGGCTGAGCAGTCCATGAATTAATGCAAACACCCACTTGGACCCTAAGTTTAGACAGGCAGGTCAGAGGACACCTCCGATTAAATCGGCTTGGGCACGCCAACAAATCCCTAGCAACCTATATGATTTGTCCCAACTCTATTGCTCTTATGGCAAAACAATCCTTTTTCTTTCATGTCTAGAAGGCGGTGGCTGAGGTCTTAGTGTCCGGGTATTGGCTTAAACTGAATCGAATGGTGAAGTTCCCAATTTTGGAGCTCGTGGGGAGTTGTGGAGTTACTCCTTCATCCAGGTGTTATGGGCTTGACATGACTAGCCGATTGATCAGTGAAGGCCTCTCTGACCGCCCATCTAGCCTAAGTGGAAGTGTTGCCATTGTCATGGACTGCTATTAAGGTCGGTCGAATTTTTCACTTTTTTAAAAATACAAATTGGTTCATCTAGCGAGATGTGTGTGTTAGTTTATAACTGAATTACTGATAACCAAAAATTAGATCTTTTACATTGCACCATTGTTTGAGGAAAATTAGCATCAAAGATCGTCTACTAAAATTCACTAAAATCCGTTTCTTAAAGGTAAATTGGAATAGTACATTTTAGTGGCGATCTTTTGAGCGTCCTGATGCCAAATTTTTCCCAGCTGGAAGTGGGTGTAGTACTAGTTAGTGGTCCATCAATAGTAAATAAGAAAATATGATTTTTAAAAAAATTGAGGTTTTTAAAAATAATTGAATTAACCCAATCCGAACATCTTTGATATAAAATAACCCAACATTGCGAAAATCCAACCAACGAACCAAACCAATTCATCCGGGTTCTGCGGCCCATAATACTGGCTACATGTTTTAACGACCATGAGTAAAAAAAAATAAAAAATAAATAAATAAATAAAATATAAGCGTACGTGTCGATTACATTCAAGAAGATATTTCTCTCCAGTTTCCGTTATATGAGTCTTGCGAGTGTTGTTTAAGGGTGTAACATCACGTCTCAATCATCGGCTTATTATTGTTGTCTTCTTCCTGATGGCCGTCACGTGGTACGAAGAGGCTGCGGCTGCTAGCTTCATTCATGATGTAGGACATTACGTACATGTTTCTATACACCTGTCATTCATTGTTCGCCCTCTCTATTTTCTTTAGACACCTTCGTTCTGTATTCCCTGACCTTCCTCTCTCTCTCTCTCTCTCTCTCTCTTCTCTCTCTCTCTCTTCTCGCTTTCTTTATTCTCTCTCTCGCTTCTTTCTTTCGCATCCCGTTCTTTCTCTTTTTTCTTCTATTTCTTACGTTCTGCCTTTTTATTCTTACTATCAGTTATTGTCTTCTTATTATACTTTAGACAACCACTTTCTCTATCGCTTGACCTTTCCCCTTCCCACTCTATTGACCTTTCTTTTCTTTTCTTTCTTTCTTTCTCTTTCCCCCCTGCTTCTCTCTCTCTCTCTCTCTCTCTCTTTCACTTTCTTCTTGTCCTCTTTTTCTTTCTTCGTTCTCCTTTCTTTCTCCCATCGTTCTGCCTCTATATCTTTAGACACCCACTTTCTTTATGGCTTTCACCCATTTACCCCACACGTATCTCGCTTTCTTTCTTTCTGTCTTCTTTTCATCTCTCTCTTCTCTCTCTCTCTCTCATCTCTCTCTCTCTCTTTCTCGCTCTTCTTCTTTCTCTTCTATTTATTTCGTCACGGCCCTTTCTTTTCTTTCTCTCTTTTTTCTCTTTTTCTCACTTCTTTACCTCTGTGTCTTTTATTACTATTTTTCTTCCTCTTCTTTCTTCCCTTCTCGTCTCTGTTGTTCATCTTCTCTTTTGCATCATTTCCGTGTCTCTCTCCCCTCATTCTCTCCCCTTCTTTCTTTCTCCCTCTCTCCCCCTTCTCTCTCTTTCTCTCTCTCACCCCACAACCTCTACTTTTTTATCATTGCCTTTCTCTCTCTTCCGTCCCCCCTTCACTCTCTCTCTCACTCTCTCTCTCTCCTCTCTCTCATCATCTCTCTCTCTATTACTTCCCGTTCTTCATTTCTTCCGATTTCTCTTCTCATTCTCGCTCTGGTTATGTGTGTGTGTGACTGTGCCTGTGTGTTGTGTGTGGAGTGTGCTGTGGCTGTGTGTAGTCTGTCTGGATATGTATCTCTTCTTCTCTCTCTCATCTCTCTCTTATATATATATATATATATAATAAAATTATGAAAGAAATAATATAATAAGATATATATATATATATAGATATGATAATACATATAATATATGTCTGTGTAGTAGTGTGTGTTTGTGTGATGTGTGTATTATATAATATATATATTATATAATTATATATTTATAGGCCTTCATTAAACTTTATTTTCTCCCTATCTCTTCATTGTCACTTTCTAGGTCTTCGCCCTCATGTCTATTTCCACTCTATCCTATTCTTTCCCCTACTCTCTTCTCAGTCTCTCTCCAAGTACCCCCTCTTCTTCCTCTCTCTTCCCGCTCTCTCCCTCCTCCGCCTCTCATCTCCTACTCTCTCTCCTCTTCTATATATATTATATATATATTATATATTATATATATATAGCCTTTATATTATCGTTTCTATTTCGTTTTCTACTACCATATCTCTCTGTACTTCTCTGTTCATCCCCACAATCACCCTCCTCTCTCTCCCCTCTTTCTTTCATTTCTTACTTTCTTCCTTCATTCTTTCATAATCATCACTATCCCTCCTTTTCTACACCCGTTGCTCCTTTTTTCTTCTATCTATTTCTTTATTCTCCCATTTTTTTCTCCTATTTTTATCTATCTCTTTCACACCACTTAATGTCTATTATCGCTTGGCCTTTCCTAGGGGAACCCTTATCTCATACTCTCTCTTCTCTCTCTCTCTTCTCTCTCCTCTCTCCTCTCATCATCCCCCTCTTTCTCACATTGCTCTCTCTTACTCTTTCTTTCTGTTCTTTCTTCTACTTTCTATTTTGTTTGGCTTCATTGGAAGATCGACAAATCTGATGCTGCCTATCGAAGCGACAACATGTTTCAATTCTAAGTTAGCCAAGGCTGAATGATAGTAGAAGACGAGAGGTTCATCTCCTCTCATAAATCATTATGTACGCAGTAAATATTTGCTGTTATTTCGCACGTACTCTGATTGTGTGTGTCAGCAAATTAAGAAAGTGTATGCTGCACAAGTAGAAACGAGTAATTCTATGCTAATCGCTCGACCGAAGGGCTTACGAAGGCAAGAGAGCGGGGGAAAAAGAGCCTGGCGGGAGGACTCAGCAACACAAATTAGAAAAATGGCGACACTCAAATATGCCATGAGATGCCATCTACGCAGTGAGGATGTTATAATCTGCATTTGATTAATCCCTTCTTATACTTTCAGATTTTATCTCATATCCAAGCTTTTCATAATCTCTCTCACCATATATATATATATAATAATATTAATATATATAATATTATATTATGCGTTTCCACATATAATTGAGGTTAGTGGACTTACGGTAACGGACGGGTCGACTCGTTTGGGAGCGAATAGTAATCCAGAGGTTAAGGACCGTTGAAAAACAAATATA
Source organism: Doryteuthis pealeii (assembly GCA_023376005.1). Classification (NCBI taxonomy): domain Eukaryota; kingdom Metazoa; phylum Mollusca; class Cephalopoda; order Myopsida; family Loliginidae; genus Doryteuthis; species Doryteuthis pealeii. The sequence continues at coordinate 14,957,831 of CM042172.1, forward strand.
CAAAGTACTCAAAAAACAAAACCACAAAAAAAAAATACAAGACTTAGAGCAAACTTATTTAAGAAATGGATATAAGTAACCTACTCGAGTTTCATCATCGATCGTCAGGGTTACATCTGCTGAATTAATCGAGTTTTCGATTTAATATCAGTGTTGGTACCACGTATGTCTGTTGAAACGGTCTTATCTTCTTAAATCTTTATCTTTTTAAAGATAAGACCGTTTCAACAGGACATTCGTGGTACCAACTGATATTTAATGAAAACACGATTAATTCAGCGGATGTACTGACGGATTTAGATGATGAAACTAGAGTAGGTTACTTTATATACCATTTCTTAAATTATATATATATATAAATATATTAATATATATATATATATATTTGGTATTGAGCCCTCATCATTGGTTTATTTAAATTATCTCTCACTACTAAGCATAGGAAGCGCAATTGAATCGTTCCTCGGAAATTTGATCTCTCTGTGACCGTAAAATACCAATAAACGAACCCTATGTACTTAAAAGTTTAAAAATACCAGTCCCCCTACAGTTTGTCAGTGACGAGGAGATTAGATGTCAGGACCTGCCAAAACGGTTCAGTCTGAATTTCGACCCTAGCCAGATATTTGTGTCTAGCCCACACTGAAGAGGCGTGAAACACCGAAACACGTAGTCTGTTGAGAACAATTAATAATATAATATATATATATAATATATATAATATATATTGTGGTGGTGTTGTGTGGTGGTGTGTGTGTGTGTGATTTTGTGAGTACAATACATTTAAGGTGCATTGTTACTATTTGGTTTTAACAGCAGCGTGTTAGCCACTTATAGTCATGACAACGCGCGAGAGAGAAATAACAACGGACTCAATTCATTAATATACATATATATTCGCTTGACTCAAGAAATAAACGTTTGTTAGAGGTAAGCAAGCTCGAGCACTCCATTTGGAAGCGGGAATTAGCTAAACGGCCATGACGCACGTTCTGACACATTTCTACATTTAATCCTGGCCATATATGGTATGTGCAGGGTCCTGCCTATCGATGGTTGGCGCTTCTCCAGTCACGTACTGGTCGCATACGAGAGGAAGCCCGGGGGGCATATGCGTGACAGGGCTGCGTAAAAACCAAAGCTGAACCCTTTAGCATCTGCGTGCTCACAACCGTTCGGAGAAACTTGTAGAAATGGCCTTCTTCTGTATAGAAGTTGTCACTCCTCACACCACAACACACACACACACACAACACACACACACACACATATTATTTATATATATAATATTATAATATATATACGAAAACATTGCTCATATTGATTAAGATTTAAAACCAACAATTAGAAATCAATAATACCAAGCACATAATATTATTAAAATCAAATTTAATATCAATTATGCAAATTACGGCCTTTTCGTTTATTAAACTGTAAACCGCTCATTGTGTTGTAATAATATTAAATTACAATTGCATATTTATCAGTATGTGGATGGGTCAACAGTATTTAATATGTAAAACAATTTTATTTGATTAATTGCTTTAAACAAAAATAAAATCATGGTGAATGTGACGTAAATACCTAAGGGAATTGTGACATTGAGTAGTAATTTAGTTTCGGTTTACAGACTGACAAACACAATCTCTATTTAATAATAAGTTTTATCTTAGTGTGAGGCCGACTGTGATCAAACCAGATTACGCAGAAATAATAATGTGTGTTGATTCACTTAATAAAAATTGCTCCAAGCCAGGGCAAACGTGTGGATCACTGAGCTTAGTCTTTATCTACGATGTTCTCTCATATCAATCTATTTGGATCCATTTATCTATTCTAGGTCTGCTTTCATATCTTCTACTATCTACTCTATTAGATTACGTTCACATAGTTTTGAAGAGAACGATTAACTACGGGCTAATTAGAATGCTAAAATTTTTTTCTTTTTTCGATATTTAAATTCCAATATTATTTAGAAGAGAAAACATCACAATATACAAATGTCCTATAGAATACAATCCTATATTTCACCGCCCTGTCGGGCTGGGGCGTAAGAATTACACGACTGCACCTCGCAGAAGGAGTAAGACTCCCGCCAATGGGGCCACCTGTTGGCCATGGGGGCGACCGCGTGATGTTAGGATAGAACCCAGGTGATCGAGCGTTCATGACTGCAATACTCCACTTTAGGCCCATCTTGGGCTAGACGGGCGGTCGGAGAGGCCCCCTCCGATCAATCGGCTGAGTCCATCAAGCTTAGCACCTATATGATTTTCCCAACCTATTGCCCTCATGGCAACCCCAACCCCTTTTTACATATGCGGTGCTAGAAGGTGGTGGCTGCGGGTCTTTACATGTCCTGGGAATGACTTAAACTCTATCTGAATGGTGAGGTTCCAGTTTTGAGAGGTTGGGGAATGTGAGAGCCACCCCTTCATCACCATTGCTCCCTTGGTCCACTCTGACCCGGGGTGGTAGTACCTGTTAGTAGGTCCCATCTACGGGTTTAAATAGGAAAAAATGTATTTTATTTAAAAAATTGATATCATAGAATTGATTTATTATTTCAAAACTTTATCGCATTAAATGACCCACTGAGGGTTGATAATAGCCGTAAAACAACAAAACAAACAAAACAAAACTATATTCATATCCAAATAAGATAAAACACCATAAACACGATCTCTTTTCCCAAACATAAGGAAAAGAGATTAAAAACAAATGTTTATACAAAAAGTCAGAGTCCGATTGGCTAGTTAGCATTGTTCTCTACTACGTTCCGCGTTATTCGACGCTCAAAAATATTAATTACCATCTGATCCATATTGTTAATTATAAAAGAAATAGAAGAAATTCAACATATACACAGAATTCATCTCGCTGTCAAATAGGAACACACACCCGACAACAATAAACAAACGCACAGTTACATCTGTGGCCAGATAGAAACGACCAAGAACACAGATGTTCGAACGGACGATTCCACTGCCTCAACACAACTACAACACTTTACTACTACCAAAGAATCTCGCCACACGCAATTAATATACATTTCACTCAGGTCGTATTACAAACTTTAATTTTCATTCCTGGTCCAAGTTGATCGGAACTCTTGACGACTACATAAACATATTTTTATTATGAGATTATGTGTCATTAAAATAATAGGGAAAAAAATTTTGGGAAAACATTTGACTTGCTTCAGCTTTAGATAATAATAATAATTATAATAATAATAATAATAATAATATATATATATATATTATATATAATATAGTTAATATATATATATATATATATATATATTATTGATTATTATTATTTATTATTATACCAAAGTCAATTGTTTGTCCCAATTTTTTCCCTATTAATTTAATGACACCTAATTCATATAAAAAAATTCCTTAGTCTAAGATTGAGAAAAAATCCATATTAATGGTCTAATTAGTTCGTAATTTGCAAATAAGTCAAAAACTGACTTGCTTCCTAACTCACATTCAGCCTGTCACTTTTTCTATCTCTATTATTGACATCTCTGATTACCCCCTCTTTAATATATTAGTTTTTCTAATGAGTGTAAGAGAGGATTTAGAGAGTGGGAAATGTATTTGTATGTTAAGTTCCTAAGCAGGTAGCCTGACCAAACATCTTTAGTTAGCCTGGCTTCCAAGATTTCAAAACATGATGCGCATTCTTTGTTTGAGTTTCTTTCTAGCTTTAAGTTTTCTCGTTAGCACCCAAGTGGTGCAGCCATATAGTAGTACTTACACGAATGGCTTTAGAAGAATTTCAATATTAACGGAATGGTCAGTTATACGGAATTACAACCAAAAGTTTTAGCTTACGCGCTCAATTCTTATTGAACGTAGGACAAGCTATGTAAAAAGCCAGGACACTCCGTGTGGATCAGTCTCACCGGAGACTCTTCTAAAGAGACGCTGCGCTTCTTCCTTATCTAGATTAGAAAATTTTTTGCTCAAAGGCTTGTTTGGGTTCTGGAAATTCAGCTCTGCGCGTTCTTAAATTAACGATTATCTAGACTTAGCAAAATTATTGCACACTCCAGGGTGCGAAGTATTTAAGTTTTAATGTAATAAAATAGTTATATTAAATTTAGAAAGGCTACATGAACTAAATAAGAATGCAGTTAAAGATTTTTGAAGCAGAAAGGGGTATAATGCGAAAATAGAAACAACCTGAACTTACTCTTCATCACTCTCGTTCTTTCATTGTTATTTTTTCTCATTTACAGTATTGAGTTAAAAAGAGAAGTTAAAAAAAATTAGTTATTTTTCTTGTTAATGGATTATCATTTAAGATTTCATTGAAGGAGACTTTTTGCTTATATTCATTAAAATAAAACCCAAACCAGTTAGAATCTAATACTTAAGCACATATTTATTAAAATTCGCATTTTTTAATATCAATATGCAAATTAAGCGTCCCGTTCACACTGATAAACCGCTTATTTTGTTTGTATATATACAATTACAATTGCATATTGTTAGTATGCAGATATGGTCAACAGTGGCTTCGGCCTCTACCATTGATATAATTAACGGTCGTCGATCCCCAGGGGGCCATCCCCCAGGCAAACACCTTGCCCCTTGTATTAAAGGGGCAGGACTGTGTTTAATTTGCCAGCGCCTGAGGCACCCCTTTTTTTTCACCCGCCACCCATGAAGCTTCGGTTGTGGGTGGTCCACGTTATAGGGCCTTGTGCCTGCCCGTACAAGTGGGGTACGTGGAAAAATATCATTGTTAGATAATGGTTAACAGCATCAATAATGTAAAACAATTTTATAATAATTGAGGTTTAAATAAAAAAGTAGAATAATGGATGAATTGACTGTAATAATTAAGGGAATTGTTACTTGCAGTAGTGATATAGTTTCGGTTACAGACAGAAAAACACACATCTTCATTATAATAAGAAGATGTGTGAGGTTTTTTTGATTCGGACAATACGAGAAGATCAGATATGCGTTTAACGGGTGAGAACGAGTAAGTCGGCTCTACGCGTAGGTTGGATTCAGCTCACTCTTCAGAGGAAAAGGCTCAGGCGGTGCAATGAGGTGGTGTGTGTGAAGATAATAATCCCCGAGAATCATCCAAAACCCCCTCCTCCCTTAACACGATTTTTATTATATTTATTATTTTATTTTTTATTTTTATTATTCAGTGAAAAAAGAAAAGAAAAAAAGGAAGAAGAAAAAAATAGAAACGCTTCTTTTTTTTTTTTTTAACTCACAAGTCGGCCAATCAAAACGGAAAAGCAAGTCCGTGGACGCAGGGAAGAGGAAACTGTTTGTCGCTGGAATGGAGGAAGATATCGGATTCTACCTTTCACTAAGACAAAAAGTGTTTGGAGCGAGCAGGACCGATGGAACGTGAAGAAATTTCCTAATGAATTATATTGATGTCGACAGGAATCTACGTCTTTATATTTCCACATCTTCCAAACGATGACTGCATAAGAAATTAATAAATAAAAATCACTACACGAAATGCAGTCCATACTTATTTCATACAGAAGTGTAAAGAAAAAAAGATTGGGAGCAAAAGTTAGAATTTTAAACGAAAATTCTGACACTCTATCCGGGATCTAATCTATCGTATCTATCTATTCTATCGGCAGTTTACATTTTTCTTTCTTTCGTTCTTCTTCTTATCTTTCTTTCTTCTGCATTATTTATCATTTATTTATTTATTTCATCGTATCATCACAGTTGCATATTTTCTTTCTATAATTTAAGTTTTTGAATCTATTATCATATCTATCTATTCTATTCTATCTATTCTATCACAATTTCTTCACGATCAATCTATCTATCTATCTTATCTATCTATCTATTACAATTTCTTTCCATCTATTCTATCTATCTATCTATCTATCTTTCTAATCTAGTCACCAATTTCTTTTCCATCTATCTATCTATCTATCTAACTATCAACATTTCTTTCCATCTTCTATCTATCTATCTATTACAATTTCTTTCCATCTATCTATCTTATCTATCATCTATTCTATCTCTCTCTCTTCTCTACATATATATATTATATATAATATATATTTACAATTTCTTTCCATCTATCTATCTATCACAATTCTTCAACATCTATCTATCTATCTATCTATCTATCTATCTATCTATCTATCTATCTAATCATATCACATTTCTTCATTTCTATCTATCTATCTATCACAATTTCTTCTATCTATCTATCTATCTATCTTATCTACAACAATTTCTCACATCTATCTATCTATCTATCTAGTCACAATTTCTTCAATCAATCTATCTATCTATCTATCTATCACAATTTCTTCACATCTTATCGATCACCAATTTCGTTCACATCTATCTATCGCACTATCTATCTATCTATCTATTATCCTATCACATTCTTTCATATCTATTAGCTTATCTATCAATCTATCACAATTTCTTCACATCTATCTATCACCAATTTCTTCAATCTAGTCTATGTATTCTATATATCTATCTATCACAATTTCTTCATATTATCTATCTATCATCTATCTTATCTATCTATCTTATCTATCTGTTGTTTTCATTAATTTTCCATCGATCTATTACAAATTTCTCATAGATCTATACTGCCTTATTTGATGCACGAGGGGAAGTTTCAACACCTGAGTCAAGATATACATTGCTCTATAAATTGATATTGAGCAACTCTTGACAATTAGATTATAGCAAACTATATATCAATATAATTCATATGATTTTTCTATCAGTCACAATCGGAATCTATCTATCTATCTATCTATCTATCTATCACAGGCTCATTCATATCTATCTATCTATCTTCTATCTATCTACTTATATTCAGTAAGATTTCACTTTCTTAAGTATGTTATGCTTGATACCGGTTGTAAGGTTCTGACCTGACGAAAAATCGGTCGAATTGTTCGATCCCGGCTTGAAGCAGCCAGCAAAATCTTACCGCTTTGAAAAGGCCAATTGATTACGGTGAGTGGTGCGTTGCGTTGCGTGCGGTGTGTGTATCTCTGTGTGTGCGTTTGTGTGTGTGTGTGAGACATATTGAACCATTATCTTCCTGTCGGCTGATGGGTGAAATAGTAGGGCAGACTGGACCTTTAACTTTAGTAAGGCCACAAGACTAAAGAGAAGGGAAAACTCTGAATTCAAACCTCTTAAAGTCCGACTAGAGATATGACCTTGTTTGCCACACCCTACTCGTGATGGTGTTGGTAAATGTGCATGCGCATTGCGCGTGCGCGCTTCATGTTGCATGTTCGATTGGATAAAGAATACTTAATTTTACTTAACTTTTCTTGTTTCCTTACTTGGCAACATATCTAAGGATATAAAATGTAGTAAACCTCCCCATGCCTTTTTTACTCCAAGTTAAATCTCTTTCGGAAAGATGTTTTCCTAAATTAACACAGCCTGAAGGATAAAGTTTGGATTTAATATTACCTCAACTCATAAACGTTCAAGGGGCCGGTTTACTCCATTCGGTTAGAGCATTCAAGGTTCAAGATATAATCGGTATCTATCATCTATCTATCCTATCTATCTATCTATGCATACATTGTATTTACCTACGTACCCTACATGTACGGTGGTAGGCCAAGGCCTATTAACGTGGAAACACCCACAAACCGAAGCTCATGGTGGCAAGTGAAAAATTGCGTCGATCCGTCGGCATTCCCCTCAAGGGGGGCGGCTAGGCAATAAACTCAGCCCTACCCCTTTTTAAATTCAAGGGGGCCAAGTATTGCCTGGGGGATAGCCCCTGGGATCACGGCTATTAACGTTGTAAGATCCAGGGCGAACGCCACTGACCCCCACCCCTTGCTGGCGGGTCTATCTATGCAACATACCTACATTACATACATACATGATAGCAGCAAATTGTGTTGCAAGTATTTGTCACATGCTTGATTAAAAAAAAAGTTCAACAGTTCAAGAATATAATGGTGAGCTTCAAAAAGTTCAACAATTGAGCTGCCCAAAGTGGCTCTTAAGTCTGCCAAAGTCTTGCACTCTTCTCACATTTACAGGTTATTTCCAGGGAGCACAGGGGATTTTATTAGTCCATCCCACCCGATGCACAGATTGGTGAACTTGTCAGGGCCGCTTGCTATACATAGCCTTCCACACTGGTCACATAGTAGACCGATTTGAAGCCTTGGTTGTCTACTTTTTATTCTTTGCGAATATCTCGTTTCAACTTCTTCATGCTGTATTACGGTTGCTCAAAATTTTGTGCCCTCCTGTAAAGCCTTCTTCTCCACTGGCCCAGTGCGTACAAAGCCTTACTCTCCCAGGTATTCTCTCGATGTTACATTTTTTTAAGGTCGACCTCAGGCAATCCTTATTATCTCATCTTGGGCCCTTGAGCCAAACGCTTTCCGTTTACAAGTTCCCAGTAGAATAGTTGTTTAGGAAGTCGCCATCGTTCATACTTACATACATGCATACATCACACCTTATTAAGTCGTGAGAATGTTTATCACGATATTACCGTTATGAATAGATGTTTTCAAATGGAATCATGGCAATAATACGCTGCGTTTAACTGGCAATCTATTGCTATCTTGATGTGCTGTTTCTGTCAACCCTTCATTTTAACCATAAGATTAACTTTTCTTGTGAGATTTTGAAAACATCAGACGTCTTATTATAATCATCAAGATTGTTTTAAGATGCGGCCTACCCTAACACCCACTGAGTTGTTGCTTTCTGTTCCTTGGGCTGAAAAGGTTGGTGACCCCTGTGTGTATAGTGTGTATAGATTGATGTACGAAGTTATATTACAATTTATAAATGTGATAATGTTGGACAGACCTGTAGTTGAATTCAAGGGGGGGCCAGCCGTTAAGAAATACGTAACTGTTGTACCCTGACGCCTAAAGCGCGAATCTCGCGGCATGAGAAACGATGTGACTAGTTAAATTGATGAGATTCAGCCCGTCCGTCAAGAGAGCTTAGACGTCTGTGAGGCCGTCTCCCGCGCGGTGATATGGCTAGACGAATAAAGAAGCTATGAGTCAGGCCAACACAAAGATTATCTGTAGTTCATTGGATTAAAACAAGTAAGCCACAGAAGTCTTTAGAAGAACTCAACACCCTTTGTTAGAAGTCAAGTTAAGACGAAAATGTCGGTCAGAGAAGTAGCAAGAATAAGCAGAAGCAGTAAGCAGAAATAAAGTAAGTCTCAGTTTCTAGTCTCTCTCCTCCTCTCCTCGCTCTCTCTCTCTCTCTCATCCCTCCCTCTCTCCCCTCTCATCGAAGACTCACCTGATCTCTCTCTCTATTGATACCCGACAATGGGGGTATATAACAGTATTTAGGCAAAAGGGAGTAATAAAATGGCACCGATTAATTTGGCGACTTTGAGGAGTCTAAGGCCTGGGCTAAGTTCGGATATAATCTTGTTGGGTTATTATTATGCAAAGACGTTTTGTTTTATTCTATTCTTGTTGGGTATTCAAATTCTTTTTTAAAATTCATTTGATTTTTAAAAATTCTTTCTATTTAATCGTAGATGGGACCGTACATTGTTGGGTTATTTTATGGTCAAAGATGTTTTTGTTTTTCATCTTGTGTGGGTATAAACATTATTTCTTTTTTAAACTCAATGTTTTAAAAGAACATTTCTTCTATTAACTCATAGATGGGACCGTAACATTGTTTGGTCCATTTTATGTCAAGACGTTTTGTTTTATTCATTCTTGTTGGGTATTCCAAGTTTTTAAAACTGATTTTCCGATCTTTTAACCGATAGATGGGGAGGGAGTGTTGTATATAGTGGACTGATCATCCCCAGGATCCAGTCCTTAGGGTCGCCAACCAAGATGCAGACGAGTGTATTTATGCCCCAGCGACAGAGCGATTGTCATTAAGGGTGGGGCAATGAAGGACGGTGGAAATGTTGGTCGTAGATAACTAAGTAGCCGATTCTATTTAATATTATCCCCACGTTGGAGTTTCACTGAATTCCTTGTAATTCTCTTTCTGTAGGATCTTGATCGCATGAAATTAAATTTGCCGATTGATTTTGGACAATAACCAACATCTTAATGCTTTCTGCTAGTTTCCAGTTGGCCAATTTTTACGGAAATGCATGCTGCTGATATTGTGAAAGTTCATGCATATGAGTGGGAATTTTGCGTACATCTTGTAGCCTTAGATAATCCAACCGTTTCGGACCGGAGACTCGTGGCTTCGGCCTGGACGCATAAGTTAACATCGTTGATACCAGGGGGGCATCCCCCAGGCAGCACCTTTCTCCTCGGATTTTAAAGGGGCAGGGCTGCGTTTTATTGCCGGTGTCTGAGGTGCTCCTTGGAGGGGATGCCGACGGGATCAACGCATTTTTTGCACCTGCCACCATGAGCTTCGAGTTTGTGGGTGGTCCCATATTAATAGGGTTTGTGCCTAACCATACAAGTGTAATAATATATCACTTGATTCGGCAATACAATTACTCGAAAAGAGTCAAAATTCCATAAAAAACACATAAAAAACAAAAAACAAACAACTACTTTTTTCAATCTGCTGACAAGGAATTAAATGCGCATGTCTGTGTATTTGGGCATGTGCGGGTTGGCGTTTGTTATAAGAAAAACAACCGAGGCGAAAAAACAGATACAAAGATAAGTGAAGAAGGCAGCAGTACCCTCATCCCAATATAAAATGTGAGACTAGGTACATTATGATCTTTAGTTGGCCAAATTTCCTAGCATAAATAATTGTGGCGCTGCCATTATCTCCCTGTAACAATTTTGCTTAGTATAGTTTTTCTTATGATAGTTTTCTTAAACAATTGAATGATAAAAATACATTTCCACTTATCGACACATATGAAATTTAGTTGGCCAAATCCTAGCCTAAAATTTGTACGTGCGCCATTATCTGAATGAAATTAATTGTTTATAAAACACATTTATTAATATTTTTTGTTAGTGCACTGTTTTATCAACATTTTTGTTTGTTTTGAGAAAATAAAAACATTATTTTCTAACAACAAACAAAAAACAAAGCGAGAACAAATTGGATCGTTATGGAAATTTGTATTTCGATTAATCTCAGGTTGATAGTCATTAAATTAATGTCCACTTAAGGCAAAAAAGCTACTACATCTACGTGTCAAATTATTGATTAAGATAGACGAAAATGGTGATCGCACAAAATTTTTTTAAGATCCTATCTAAGTTTGGTCCCTGCAAACAATGTATGATGTCTTTTTGGATGTGTTCGGTTGAAAGATACAGGAAATAGCGAGATAGGAAGAAAAGATGTAATAGCGGAATTTTTGAGGAATAATTTCACTGATTTCAGGAAAACTTTGGGGTAATCGAGTTTTTCTTTTCCTGATTTCCAGAATTAAAGTGTACGCTAGAAAGAATAACATCGAAGTATTCCGCTATATATAAGTAAGATCACGTAGCAGGTTACTAGATGATGTGCTAGTTCTATAACTACGTTAGGGTAGAGCTAACATACAGAGGCATAAATCGTTGTCCTATTGTACAACGGAAATCGAATTTCTGGTTAAACAATTAAATCAGAAACGAAAAAAAGGTTATCTCCCAAAATATTTTTTTAATCCACCGTGGCCAAGAAGTTTTTCACCGACACAAGATTACGGCTTGTCCGCAGTTAGTAAGAGGTGGGTAAAGAATGCATTAGTCGTGTGGTCGTTTGAAAATCACGAGGCGAAAAGACAGATTCAAGATAAGGTAAGAGAGATGATTCTATGAATATACAAGGCTGGGAATGTTAGCGAGGTAGATTTCAGCTGATAGGCGAAGTGAAAAGCTGAAGCCGTAATGGTTTACTGTCCTGGGGGATCGGTTGCCACCTTACTCACAAAGTACGAGAATCAATAGTTGGCATCATCTGTAATGTCAGCACCTTACACATCAATACCGAGAAAGATAAAAGTGCGTCCGATGTACATACGAGAGATTTAGAGCTAGTAGCCAAACCCCACACCCCAAATAGATGTGATGAGTATCGATTATAATATCATTATAGTAACTCGATAACCGTTTAGAAGTAAAATATCTCTCCTGTAAAATAATTGCACAAATAGGAATTTCTGTGCCTTAACATTACAATGAAGTAGAATACAAAGGATTTGTGCCGGTAGGGGAAAAGAGTTAACGGAGCGGTTTCTTGAGCGGAGAGGTATAAGAAATATCGATGCTGGGTCCGTTATCAAACTCAAAAGATACAGATGCGTATGAGTGTAGATATAAAGGGCCTGAGGGTAGACAGGAGAGAGCGGCGGCGAACAGAGCGACGTCACACGGTCGTCACTGCAGGGGCAGTAGGGTGTCCACCCCTTCACCTCCCAACGCCGTATCGTCAACCTGGGCACTCATTGTAAGCTCTGCGCCTTCACATCCACACACCGAAGAAAATAAAGAAGGGTCTCCTTTGTACTACGTAAATATAGAATTGATCAGTACGCACACACCACACCACACACACACCACACACAACATATTATATATATATATATATATAAAGCCGAATATATAGAATAAAAATTTCTCTCCATAAAAATAATTACTATATTCTGTGCTAGCATGGGTATGAGTACGTGGATGCGGGCGTCATGCGGGAAGACGTTGAGTCCGAGTAACGAGACGATGCTGCTAAAATGTCATGTTATAGTGGTACTCGCGAATTGCTTGTCAGATTAACCCAATTAGTATATATATATATGAACAAAAGTGATAAGACAAAAGGAATATTTTTTTATGTTGTTATTTTTCTCAACTAGTTTCGACCTTAGGTCTGTCAGGAGAAATTTCTGTTTTGAAGAAATTGTTTTTAGAGAGTTTTAAAAAATTAAAACATTTTTTGAGGGTTTGACCGGCACTATAACCCGGATAGAGTTCCAGGAAAAAAAACTTCTTTGAGTTGAATTTTTAAAAAATGTTCTTATATATGTGAGATTTTTTTTTTAGAAGTTGTGAGTTTATCATATTAATATATATATATTATATATATATTATATATATATATGTGTGTGTGTGTGTGGTGTGTGTGTGTGTGTGCATACACATGTGTGTGGGTGATAGTGTGTGTGTATGTGTCTCGGTACTGTGCGCGTAATTCAAATGGGTCAAGTGGTTTGTTTAAAGTGGGGTGGTCAGTGTTTTTTTTTTTAGGTGGTTAATCCAGAATTATATATTATATATATATATATATATATATATATATATATATATATATATAATACTAATATTATTATTAAGAGGAAAAATAAAGGGTCGACCCGGTTTCTATCAAATTGAAATGATTTCTTGTGGGCCTACCCTACGTTAACTAAGTCGATGTATTCCTTAGTTTAAAATGAGATATTTTTCGATACTATATATATATATATATACTATTATATATTATATTATTCTCATCTAACATTGTTTTCAATGAAGAGGAGCGACACACCTACCATCAGCTCCCCACTTTACCACACAGATCAATTACCCAATCTGTGCTACTCTGAGCTGAGTTGGCGGAGACCGGTATAGACCAGGAACCTTGGCAGGTGTTCTACCGACTGAGCTAAAACCGTGATGGCTGAATAACATTATATGAAAAAAGCGAATAGCGCCTTTGATTGCCACTGCAACTCTATGAGGATACCTCCTTCAATTGGCACATGGGGTGGGTAACCAGTGATGCTTCGACGGATTATGACAGTTTGAATGAAGCGCTTCTAAACTTTGGCCTTACTTAAGCTAGACGGTCTATCGGAGACCTTCCTCCGATCAATCGACTTGGCAGGTCAAGCCCTAGACTCTATAGGATTACCCGGTCTTATTGCCTTATGGCAAACCCCGTCAAGCGGTGGTGAAAGTATAGGTCCTGATATGATGTTAACTCATCTAGTGCTTAAGTATACCAGTTTGGTGCTTTGGGAAGTGTGGAGTCCCTTCATTGTCACTGATCCAAGTCCGCTGCTTGAGGGTTACCTTTAGGGTCTATCTATGGATAAATAGTCAAAAATTAGTTTATAGTAATGGTCTTTTAAAAAATGAGATAAAATATAATTCTAAAAAATGAATTACCCAACAGAATGACTACAACTAAACATCTTCAGCATAAAATAATCGGACGGGTTGACATGCCGTAAAAATCCAACAACCAACCAGCCAACCAACCATTTATATGCCATCTTGCTTGTCCATTGAGAATAAATATGAGAGTAAGGGAGAAGAAGAAAGTTTTAGAACCAAAGTAAATATGTATGTATGTCCTGACATCAATGGTTGGTGAATAAGCATCAAATTTTATCATCTGATTCATCTGATTCATCTGAATAATCTCATTCAACGGGAAGAAGTCTATTTTCAATGCATATCTTGCATCAGACTTTGTTGGATCTGCAGCATGAGTCATTTGAGGGCTCATGCAAGGGAGGGTTCTGGTGGTGGAGTTGTGGGATTGTGAGGGACGGCATGATCTGTAAAAATTATGCTATTGCTATGTATGTATGTGCGATGAGAGAGAGAGAGAGAGAGAGAGAGAGGAGAGAGAGAGAGAGGAGAGAGAGAGAGAGAGAGAGCTATCAATCCTTCCATCTAATGCTAAAAAGAAAAATTAGTTTTGGAAAAATTGAGTGGCATTAAGAATGAAGAAAACAAAAACATATTCGGTATAAAATAACCCCGTGACAAACATACCAACCAACCAACCAAACAAAGATTATTTCAGCGATAAATTTTGCATGAAGAGAAAATGACAAGCCAAAAAAAAAAAACAAAAGACTTTCATTCTGAAATTAAATATGGATTTAAATAATCAAAAAAATATTTTAAAATGTATTAAAACATTTTAGTATAAAAGGAAGAATTTAATCCCCAACAAGAATGAATAAAACAAAATATTCTTCGTCATAGAATAGCAGACAGTATTCATTTGGAATATTCGGACTATTTGTCCTCATCTTCATATTTTATCTGTACAACGTTTCGGCAGGCATTTCTTGTTGGAGTCGGGACTGTCTCAGACTAAGGAACCGTCTTTTCGACTCGGGACCATCACGGAACTTTGAACCTCGCCTTTAATCAGTTCCACGGGGTAAGCTATGTTAATTATTTTATATTACTGCTGACCAGGATTGAACCAGCAGTCTAGAGATAACTGTCACTCAGAACTGTCCTTAAACTAACTCCTTTATCCACTGGCAATGTGTCCAATTGGACAATACATAGTGTGAATTTTAGGAACTTATAAACCTAATATCTTCTTTTTGCCTAGATAGAATATCTTACCTATTCACATTATGTAAGCCAAGACAGGTTGACATGCCGTAAATTCAACACAACCAACCAACCAACAAACCAAACCAAAAGATTATTTCAGCGATAAATTATGAATAAAAAAATGATAAAGATAAAAAAAAACCTTAAACTTTTACAAGCATTTGATTATTATCCAAGTCCGTCCGTCATTTTGGAAATTTGGAGTTATCTCCCTTTAGTAAATCTTAACTAACAATTCAAACTTTCTAGACACGTTGGGTCTTTTTTTTCTTCTTTTTTTTTTTAAAAAGACCACTTTGAATCAAATCAATATTTCCATGGACAATTTGATTCTTTTGTTTTTCTCTTTAGAATATTTTTTTTTTCAGAGAAGCCAGACTCAAAATATATGTCATGCATTCATTGAATAAAAACGAATTCTGTCAAACAGGCGAGGGATTTTATTTCAACCTGGTCAGTATTATTGGAGAATTATTTGAAATTAATATTCACTTATAATATATATATATATATATATATATATATATATATAGAGAGAGAGAGAGAGAGAGAGAGAGAGAGGGGGAAGGAGGGAGGGCGAGAGAGAGATGAAGGAAGGAGGGGAGAGAGAGACGAAGGAGGAAAGGAGAGGAGCGAGAGAGATGAAGGAAGGAGGGAGGGAGAGAGAGATGAAGGAAGAGGAGAGAGATGAAGGAAGGAGACAGAAGAGAGAGAGAGAGAGAGATGAAGGAAGGAGGGAGATTGAAGGAAGGATGGAGAGAGAGAGATGAAGGAAAGAGGGGGGAGAGAAAGAGAGAGAGAGAGATGAATGAAGGAAGGAGGGAGGGAGAGAAGAGAAAGAGAGAGATGAAGGAAGGAGGAGGAAAGAGAGGGATAGAGAGAGAGATGAAGGAGAGGAGAGGGAGCGAACAGATATATATAGAGAGATGAGGAAGTAGGAGAGAAGAGAGAGAGAAAGATGGAGGGAGGAGAAGAGAGAAGAGAGATAGAGAGAGAGAAAGGGAGGGAGAGGGGAGAGAGATAGCACAGATAGAGAACAGAGCATACAGAAGATGGACCAAGAAATACGGAGAGAAGAGATTGAAAACAATACATTTAATGTACACACACACACCACAACACACACAGAGAGAGAGAGAGAGAAGAGAGAGAGAGAGAAGAGAGAGAGAGAGCAGAGAGAGAGGAGGTAATGCCGACGACAGGTAGAAACAAACAGGCGAATACGTGGAGATAACATACAGTGACAGAGAGAGAACGCAGACATAGAGAAAGAGAGATACAGACAAAACAGGACAGATAGACCAAGTATGAGGGGCCAGCAAGACACAGCAGAGAGAGAAGAGAGAAGAGAGAGAGAGAGAGAGAGAGAGAGAGGAGAAGGAGAGAAGAGACAGAGGAGAGAGAGAGGAGAAGAGAAGAGAGAGAGAGAGGAGAGAGAGATGACACAATATTTCAGAGAATGCTGACTGCATGTCAGCCTGATTGTCGACTGTTTCTTTTTCAAACCACCGATATACCCTTGTCGTCAACTCCATCTCCTTTTGACGGCCTCTGTGCTAACACCTCACCCAGCGGGAACGAATCTCACTATCAAAGAAATATAAAATAGAATAGATGATCATCTTTCATGCACAAATATATGTATAGATATAGCCAAGAAGTACACGTGGCTGGCTCCCGGCGTGTGCACTTGTTTATATGGGTGTGCACGTAATATATATATATATTATATAAATATAATATATATAGATCTATCTATCTGTCTATAAAGAAGCACATACGCACACAGAATACAATAAACACCCACCCCCCAATATCATAATATATATATATATATATATATAATATATATATTATATATTCTAAATCCGACAGATTAAAAAAATCTCAGCTTTATGTTTGTAATTACACAATACAATCATATTGCCTGAAATAATATAATATATATATATATATATAAATATTATTACAATGGAAGATATGTTGGGTTTGTCTGTCAGTAACCGAAACTATATACTATAAAGTCACAAATTCCCTTTGTTATTTACATTCCATTACCATGATTTTATTTTTTATTTATACCTTAATTATTATAAATTGTTTTACATCATTAGACTGTTAACATATCTGCACACTAATAACATGCAATTATATTGATATATTCAATGAAATAGCGGTTACAGTGTGAATGGAAAGGTAATTGCATATTGATCTTTAAAAATTGATTTTGATAAATATATGCTTATATTATTGATTATCTAATTGTTTGTTTTATCTTATAAATATGAGCAAAATCTCGGGGATAAATCTTAACGAAATCTATTAACATAAAGAAATAACTGTAATTTTATTCTTTCATTCCTATTTTTAACTTAAATAGTAATAATTAGGAAAATTTACCACTGAAAGACGGGAAATAAGGAAAATGGTGGAACAGTTAGTTTGTCAAAGTTGTCTATTGTTTCCGAATTTATACCCCCCTGATTCCAAATATTTTTATCTGAATTCTTATTCAGTTCATTAGCCTGTTCTAATTTAACATGATATCTTATTATATAAAGACTTAAATACTTGCACCCGGAGGTGATATATTTGCTAGTATATTAAAGAAAGACCAAATCATATGCACCTCCTGAAAAATATTCAGATGGTAATTCAAAAAAGTGGCCAAAGAAAAATACTGAAAGTTGTAATAAGTTAATATATTAAGTGCTCAATACAAAAAGTGGAGCATGAATAATTAAAGTAAGCCTAATGAGTCAGAAATATCCGCATAGGTTTCTACAATGGATCATCAGGATTATTCAGATTATCCTGATGATCCATTAGAGAGAACCTAGGTAGATATTCTCTGACACATTAGGTATTTATATATATATTATATATTATATATATATATATATATATTATGTGTGTGTGTGTTGTGTGTATGTGTGTGTGTGTACCTTCATAAGAAAGGAAAAACCTATGAACTGTCATTTGGTTATCATATTTATATTATTTATTAGTTATTATACATTTAAACTCTCTTAGGGATTTGAAAATCCCTGTATAAATCTACAAGTTTGCCTTAACATGCCAGTTAGTTGGATACTTTTATACACACCACACACACAACAACACCAATATATATATATATATATTATATATATATATGTGTGTGTGTGTGTGTGTGATAAGTAAGCCTAATGTGTCAGAGAATATCTACCTAGGTTTCTCTAATGGATCATCAGGATAATCTGAATATCTGATGATCCATTGGTAGAAACCTATGTGATATTTTTCTGACTCATAGGCTTATTATTTTATTTCATGTTCATTTTTGTATTGAGCACTTTAATATATTTAACTATTACAACTATTACAGTATTTTTTTATTTATTAATTATGTGTACAATACATTTAAGGTGCAATTGTTACATTGGGTTTCCAAGTAGCATGTTAGCCACTGTTCTTAGACAAATGCAGTGTAATGTCAATTCATTCATATATGTGTGTATTTTTTGTTTGTGATGCGAATCCTCGTGTTTTCTTCGCGTTATAGGGAAATAGTATTTATATATATTATATATATATAAAGTCGTCGTCAGGGCGACCTAATGTCGGTATGAGCCACACAGCGGGAGTCTATCCTTCTCTTAGACAAGGAGATTATTTTTTAGATCTGAATGTGGAGTGCCAACCTAGCATCAGCTCCTCGCTTTACTGCACAGATCCCTGTTNCTGTGGCTACTCTACACTGAGTTTGGCGAGGGCCGGTATCGAACCAGGAACCTTGGTGTTTAACTAGCGGCTGCTAAAGACAACTTCAGTTCCAGTATTCTTCTGATGATGGGAATTTTCATCCCGAAATATAAAGGAATAAAAATGACAGGTTAACAAAAAAAAAACATCATAGTTACCCTACCTTTTTTCTTTTGACACTCGCATTGTGACAGCCTTCAAAACCACCAACAAACCAATATAATATATAATATATATATATATATATATTATATATATATAAATGGTAAAGAAAAGGCTTAAAAATCGGTCATAGTAGTAATTTTAGATCTATTTGCATTCATATGTATATATGCATACATATGAGCTTCCTTCAGACAGAAGCTCATACGTAAATGTATATACATATATATGTGTGGGTTGAAATAGGTCTATAACTGCTAACATAACCGATTTTAATCCTTTTGCTTAACTAAATATATTGCTCGGTTGTTATATAAATATATTTTATAAAAAAGAAGGTCCACAAAATTTTTTTTTCTTAATTTTTTAATTTTTAGCTTACATTTACGACACGTGTTTCAGATCTTCTGATTTCTTCTTCAGGCATTAATTAACCATATATATCTATATGCATATGTGTGTGTGTGTGTGGGGGGGGTTGTTACAGATAGACGGACATCTAATCTCCATTATAATAAGATATATATATATATATATATATATATATATATATCTTATTGTAATGGAGATTATGTTTGTAACCGAAACTACGTCATTGCTTACGTCACAATACCATCAGGAATTGCATAAATTTATCCATAAGTATTTAATTTATAGTCAAAATCATTAATCCATAGAATAAATCTTATTTATTAACAATGTCTCTAAAAAAAAACTAATTCATATTTGCTTCAAGAGAGCCCATGTATTTTCTGCGTCAATATACTGCAATGTGTCTTATATATATGACTATGTGGTTAATTTGCATACTGGTTTTTACAAAAACCGGGTTTAATATATAATTGACTTGCAGCCGTTATTGATCTCTAATATTATTGTTTATTCCTTCAACGTAATTAAAAATCAGTCCCATGAACGATTTTATATGAGAAACCAATAAAATTAGCTGCGTTATTCGGACTATTGTCCCATCTTTCATTGTTATCTGTTATATGTTGGCAGAATGAGAACAGGATACCCCCGTAAGGCTGAATAAAGGGTTAGGTTCAAAAGTTCTGTGATGGGCTCCCGATTACGACAGGGAAGGTTCCCGACAACGACAAGAGATTTCCGAGTTCGAAAAGAAGGTTCCCGAGTCCGAGAAGGTTCCCGAGTCCGACAAGAAATACGTGAAGAAGGCCGGTGGGCATATCGGCCGAAACGTTGTACAGATAACAATGAAGATGAGGACAATAGTCCGAATAACGCAGCTAATACTAATCATCAAGCTTCATCTCAAATATTCAGAGAAACAATAAAATATAATTAAAATAAGTATAATCCTTTTTTATACGTTCTTATCAAATTTCGTTAGTCTTTCTTATTCAATATATTTCATTACATTAAGACTTAAGTACTTACGCCCGGCAAAGGGTACCTATTCATACTAGTATATATAAATATGTGTGCGCTATATACGAGTATCGAATGATAGCGCCAACGAAATACAAAGGACAAAGAGAAAGAT
Organism: Doryteuthis pealeii; assembly: GCA_023376005.1. Lineage (NCBI taxonomy): Eukaryota > Metazoa > Mollusca > Cephalopoda > Myopsida > Loliginidae > Doryteuthis > Doryteuthis pealeii. Next base: position 14,978,527 of record CM042172.1, read on the forward strand.
TTTGTGATTTCTCAAGAGATAAGCCCAATAATAAAATAGATGTGAGTCCTTTGATCTTGCCTCCGATATAACTTTTCCAAAATTTCTGATGCCACCACACTCATCCCAGAAGAGACACCACACCCCCCCATCCACCCCCCGAAGGTTTGTGATTAGAATACCCTTTGTTGCTTAACTTTCCTTGGCCATATATACACATGTGTTGGGCACATGCACGTGGTGTAAAGGACCGTTGTTAGTGAGTTCGATTCTCACTGGGCGCCCCATACTTTTGGCTTGTGTCACATTCTAAGCTAAGCTTCGTAATAAGTATATACACATGTGTTGGCACATCACGTGGTGTAAAGGACCGTTGTTAGTGAGTTCGATTCTCACTGGGGTGCCCCATACTTTTTGGCCTTGTGTCACATCTAAGCTAAGCTTCGTAAATAACTATATACACATGTGTTTGTCTATGTAGGTGTGTGTAGCTATTTATCCAACTTGTCTGAAACGATATGACAGAAGGTCGCAATTACGGGGCATCCAGCGAGGATCGAAATCAATTTTCAGTAGAAATGGATTTGTGAGACTAATTTGCTAACTATTACACCACGATCGGTGGGTTAAATGGTTAGATTTTTAGACATGCCAACTCTTGTTGGGTTATTTTATGCCAAATTCATTTTTTTAAACACATTTTTAACTCATTTTTTCTATTTTAACCCATATATATTATATAGTATATATATAGTATATATATATAGTTCAATGAGAAATCAAAACAAATAAAAGTTTTTCTTTTAATTATTTAATTACGGAACGGTAATACCGTTCCGTAATTAAATAAATAAAAGCAAAAACTGTTATTTGTTATGATTTCTCATTGAACTATCAACGCTCTATCACAGATATTGAGCACTCTTCTAATAACACTGTACGTTGGATTACTACTACTTTTCCTAGTATACTAGTGCCAACCATACACATTAATAATATATATATATATATAGTCATCCACAGACACTGTCTTTCGATTTATTACGTCTCTTCAGTGTGGCTAGATATTTGTAAGCTACATATAGCCGGGATAGAAACCCGATCGATTCAGATTCAGTTGGACATATACCTGAAGAAAGCTGAAGGGCACATCTGCCGAAACGTTGTACAGATAACAATGAAGATGAGGACAATAGTCCAAATAATCCAAATAATACTAAGTTTGGTTGAATACCGCGGAATATCGCAGAATATTTCATCTTAAATTATCTTTAATTGCTAACGTTCAAACCATCATACCATTTTTCTTATATCGGGGTATAAATGGTAGAGAAGTACAAATTATACCCATGAAGACGACCATAGACATGGTTGAAAGCGCTTGGGAACAACACATGTGGCACCTTTCTACCATTGGGGCCTCAATAAAAGAAAAATGACACGAGGGCTTAAACGTCAGTAATGGAAGATCATCAAGAAGAAATATTCCGTGGTATTCAACCAAATCTGTTTATATATATATATATATAATATATATATTATAATATATATATATATATATATGGGTGTGTGTGTGTGTGTGAGAGAGAGAGAGTGTGTATATATATATATATATATATATATATATATATATATAATATATATAATTATTCTTGCGTCGTGCATGCCTGAAGATTACTACCGTGAAACTGCAGTCGCTAGCGTCTTAACCAGTTTAAATGTATTTTTCTTCCTCCATATATATATATATATATATATATATATATTAATATATTATATAATATATATATATATATACGTTTCTTTACTATTTGTCGTTTGTCCACTGCTACCGAAATAGCCCTCCCCCACAAAAAAGGCAAGACCACCAATATATTGCCACCAACACAGCCTTCATCGGATGATTACACTGGAGACAAGCATGGTTTCAGAAACAAATTAACATTACCACGAACTTAGGGTACCCCAACACTACCCCACAATGTCGGCTGGGACAGAAGAATAAACCGACCGCACCTCTGCAGAGAGGTAAAATCTCCCAATGGAGCCACCTGTTGGCCGTTGCTGGTGACCCTTGATGCTTAAGGATGGAACCATGGTGCCTGAGCTGTCCATGACATTTTGGCCCTTACTTCGTCTAAATGGGCCAGTCGGAGAGGCTCCCTCCTATCCGAGGGGTTTCAACAGAAATATAGAATATGAAAAGAGCTTTCTCTAGCATGTTTGATATTCAGATCCCTAATATTTTAATTTTTATTTTACAAAGGAAATAAAAATGGTGACCCTACACCATCATTTTATGTATTTTACATTCGTTAGCACATCTCTTCCAAAGAAAATTTCAATTCCTAAACACTGGAGGTTTTGAACCCTTAGTGAATGCAGACAACCTTTACTTTAACTTTAAGTGCTTTCTTCATCTGCATAGTCACAACTGGGTCACAACTGCTACAAAGATCTTTATTCCTCTAGCAGTAATTGTTCTTCCTATACTTTAATCAAACTATATGTGATGAAATGTCTCGGTTTCTTCACTCAACTGCAGACTTAAGGAAACACCCGAGTATAACCATAAAAAAATAGGGTAATTTTCACCTTTGGCTAAATTCCTAGCAAATAAGGCAATTAGAGAAACCTCCCTTGACTTTCACTTTGAAACAAGCCGGTAGTTATTTTGAAAGTTTTCCGTGCGAAATAAACCAATCTTAGAAACTTTTTCGAAAACAATACAACTGCATGCTTTAACACAAACACCTAAGAAGACAAACTAGAAATGGTTAAAATAATATTTATTTTACCACAATTTAATGTTATAATGTTTATACACAAAAAATGATAGGAAAGATATGTTGGTACCATTATAGTATGTGGCCTACCTTTTGAATGTGGCCTACGAAATCACGTCTCTCTTATAGTGGCCTACCATAAAAAGCATTTTATAAGGTTATAATAATAACTGCTGACCCTAACCTTATTTCAGAATTTTAGAATATTTTAGAATTAAATAGATCTCTGATTCATGTAAATTATGGATAAATTCTTTTTTAATTATTCTTAATTACTATATACAGCTTATGACTGAATTGCATTTCTTGAAATTGAATATATGTAAAAAATAATTAGTTTCAATAAATTGCCTACTACTTATATCTATACATATACTCTTACTGGGGTAGGACACATTCAAACCGGGTAGGCCACATACTATAACGACACTGAAAATTCTTCTTACTAGTAGATATATCCACACTCCGGATGTAATTATTTAAGTTTTAATGTAATAAAATGTATTAAATTAGAAAGGCCAATGAAACTAAATAAGAATGCAGATAAAGTTTTGAAACAGGGGGCGGGTATAATCGAAAAATAGAACAACTGAAATTTACTTCCGTCTTTCATTGTTAAATTTTCCTAATTTAACTATTTAGTTAAAATAAGAAGTAAAGAATAACATTACAATTATTTCTTCTTATTAATGGAGAATTAATTATTAACAAGAATGTTCTCTGGGGGGCACAGTTAAGTCCGACGCTTTTACTCTCCCAACTGACCAAGTGTTCAGTCTGAAAAATTCTCTCCCAGCAATGCTGCACTCTTCTCACCAACACTATCAAAATATCTTTTCTCTCGTCCACTCGTCGCAACAGCCAAAATGCTACTGCAAGCTTTTTTGCCAGGTTTGTGAGGGTTGGTCATTAAATACACAATTACAGTGCTCATCCCCCCCACTCTGACTTACCCGTGCAGCACTAATCAGCACGCGTCAATACTTCACACCCGGACCACTCTGCACAGTTTAGTAATTCACCTGCGGCAGGCCACGACTCACGATCAGGAGGATGCGAGTTCAATCTCCCCACTCGCCTCTGATCTCATTCTGCATGCCAAACACAGTCGTGCACGCTTCGAACCACTACGTTCGTGGTTTCTCTCGCCACACTTTTAATATTTATATTTATTTAATTTTATATTTATTTATTGCCCATGTTCATTAAGATAAAAACAATCCATTAGAAATCAATAATACCAAGCACATATTTAAAATTGGTAGCCACATACTATAACAGAATCAAAAAGGTAGGCCACATACTATAACAGAAACAAAAAGGTAGGCCACGTACTATAACAGAATCAAACCAGGTAGGTCACACACTATAACGGCGCCGATATATTTGAGAACGGTTGTATGAGTTACAGAAATAAACGATTTACAAATGAATTTTACGTGCCTTTCTCTTTCACGAAATCTCGAATGACTAAATCGAAATCAATTATATCTGCAAAGTCACGTTCTATGGATAAAATTGCTAAAATTGGATGTTACTGGATAGGACAGTGTGAATTATTTTGCTGACAGATTGAAAGTTGTGAGTTTATCAATTATTGTTTTCACCCAATATTCACGTAGCACTGGGTCGAATTTTCCAATTAGTTGAACAATATCTATCTATCTATCTATCCATCTATCTCTATATCTATATCTATATATCTATCTCTGTATCTATATATCTATCTATCTATATATCTATCTCTATATCTATCTCTATATCTATCTATATATCTATCTATCTCTATATCTCTATATCTATCTCTATATCTATCTCTCAATCTATCTATATATCTATCTCTATATCTCTATATCTATCTATATATATATATCTATATCTATCTATATATCTATCTCTATATCTATCTATATATCTATCTATCTATATATCTATCTCTATATCTCTATATCTATCTCTATATCTATCTCTATATCTATCTCTATATCTCTATATCTATCTATATATATATATATATATCTATCTATATATCTATCTATAAAAGATAGATATATTTATCTATGGATAAAATTGCTAAAATTGGATGTTACTGGATAGGACAGTGTGAATTATTTTGCTGACAGATTGAAAGTTGTGAGTTTATCAATCATTATTTTCACCCAATATTCACGTAGCACTGGGTCGAACAAGCTCCAGAAAATTTCCTTTATTTTTATTTGCCTCCTCCGCAACTCGAATGTGCCACCCCATAAATTGTGTCTTCCGGGGCAGATTGGCATTCCCGCTCCCCTCTCGGTACGCCATTGTGCATTTGTCTATACATATATATTAGTAGGTCAATTCAGTTTAACTTTATTGCACCGGACTGTAATAAAAAAGAATATCTGAAAGAACCTGAATTAACTAGATCATTGATTATCTATCTATCTATCTATCTCTATATCTCTATATCTATCTAATATCTATCTCTGTATCTATATATCTATCTACCTATATATCTATATCTCTATATCTATCTATATATCTATCTCTATATATATCCTATCTATCTCTATATCTCTATATCTATTATCTATCTCTATATCTCTATATCTATCTATATATTCTATCTCTATATCTCTATATCTATCTATCTCTTATATCTATTCTATATCTATCTATCTATCTATCTCTATCTCTATATCTATCTATCTATATATATATCTCTATATCTCTATATCTATCTATATATCTATCTCTATATCTCTATATCTATCTATATATTATCTCTATATCTCTATATCTATCTATCTCTATATCTTTCTCTATATCTATCTATCTATCTATCTATCTCTATATCTCTATATCTATCTATCTCTATATCTATCTCTATATCTCTATATCTATCTATCTATATATCTATCTCTATATCTCTATATCTATCTATATATATCTATATCTATCTATATATCTATCTATAAAAGGCAGTTTGTGTGTATGTATGTCCGGAGGAAATTACGAAAATAAAACAACGACAAAGTAAATATATATACACATTCACTATCACCTGATCTTGCTTTTTGAACAAAAACAATGAAGTTTTGATTTACATTCCTAAAGATAATTAAAAATACAATTTAAATGATAACAGCATGGATTTTTCTTTCCTTTTTTTTTTTTTTGCATTTAATATTTTGAATAGGAGACATTAATTTTTTCTTTTAGCAGTGCCTGAATTAATGCAAAGTCTTTTTTTTTACATAGGGATTTTAATGGGGCATCTTGTGAGGATCCAACTCGCGATTCAACAATAATAGATCTGCGAAACTCCTTTTTTTAACCTCCCACCTCTACCCAGGTAACGCCGGGTAGCCTCTTCTAGTGCATATATAAAGAGCAGGGCAGACTGGGATCTTTAACCTTGGTTAGGCAACCGGTCTAGGAGAAAGAAAAACTCTGAATTCAAACCTGTTGAACTCCGCTTAAGAGATTGACCTTGTGTCACATCCTGCTCGTGTGGAGGGGTTGGTAAATATATATGTAAAGAGCAGTTTGTGTGTATGTATGTCCGGTGGAAAAAAAGTCAAACTCTTGTCTACAGAATAGGGAACTTCTTCGACCCCCAGCAACCACGTGTATTGCACGGCACACGAGAACATTCAAGTCTACGTTTTTTTTTTCTACTAGCTATTATATCAAGGACACTCAAGACTATATACACATTTATAGGACAGTATCGATGTGCGTGGTGTAATGGTTATAGTCACAGGAAATGGATTCCTCAACCCGAGTTCAAATCCTGTACGAGGCTGTTTACATTTCACATAGCACTAATACCCTGTATCCATATATCCTCCCTCCAGCTATGGGTAAATACTTGGACAGTCTGGGCTCGTGGATAAGTAACCAGTTTAGGAGGAGAAAACTCTGAATTCAAACCTGTTAAACTCCGCTTGAGAAATTGACCTTGTGTCGCATCCTGCTCGTGCGGAGAGGTTGGTAAATATATATATAAAAGACAGTTGGTGTGTTTGTATGTATATATGCATGTATGTATGTATGTCCGGGTGAAACTACGAAAATAAAACAATTAACGACAAAGTAAATACATATACATTCTCTATCACCAGACCTTCCTTTTTGACTAGAAAATTATGAAGATTTGATCTATATTTTGGAAGACTTTTGTAATCAAATTTACAATAAAACAACATTAAAATTCTGCTTGTTCGTATGTTTTTTTTATTTGAAATATAGTTTAACAAATTACGTCATTCATATCTTATTTAAAAAATGTCGTTAATTATTGAATTAGAATTTCTTACTAGGGCGGGCAACTAGAAGAGTAAATATGTCAACAAGTGATAAAGTAAGGTCAACTCCTCCAAGTAACCCCCCCTCTCTCTCTCTCTCTCTCTCTCTCTCTCTCTCTCTCTCTCTCATTTGTCTACTTAACTTCGGAGACCTGTCCTTTCAAAGTAACGAGGGATCTTGTTATTTAGTAAATTTTGCTTAGATATGGCACAGGCCTTAGGGTGCTTACAGTACCTACTGTTGTATTGAACTGGCTTCTTTACTTCTATGGGACCTTGCCTTTCAGACTAACGAGACCGTAAGTCTCTTGTTATTTACTAAGATCTGCATAGTCTGGTTCACTTGCCAACATCCGATTACAGTACATATTATCTAGTGGTCACCCATCCAAGTCCTCAACAGGCTAATTGCTGCTTAACTTCAGTGATCTAAGAAGAACGTCCTTTTAGAGTAAGTATACCACAAGTCTCTTGTTATTTACTAAGATCTGCATAATCTGGTTGACTTGCCAACATCCGATTACAGTACAAATTATCTAGTGGTCACCCATCCAAGTCCTCAACAGGCTAATTGCTGCTTAACTTCGGTGATCTAAGAGGAATCTGTCCTTTCATACAAAAGAGACCGTAAGTCTCTTGTTATTTACTAACCTCTGTTTAGTTTGGTTCCCATGCCCGAGTCCGTTTAGTGTATCTTGTGATAAAGTGATAAAGTAAGACGAACTCATCTCCCCCCCCCTCTCTCTCTCTCTCTCTCTCTCTCTCTCTTTCTCTGATATGTCTCCCTGAACACTCTCTCACACTCTCGTTTATATACCCGATGGCGACGTGAGTATATAACATTTGCATGTTAGGTTGTCTACAGCTATTGCTTTCAGATGTTAAAATAGTTTAAATAGAATTTCTGAAAATAGCGGTTAAACCTCCTGAAAAGACACACACACACACACATGCACACACACACACACAACACACACACACACACACACACGCATGCTCGCACGCACGCATATATATATATATATATATATATATATATATATATTCTATAACGAATAAGAAGAACTGACATATAAACACCACTGTTACATAATTGATAGGGTGCCTATAAATTATGTACGGTACTGTAAAAAATTAAAAATAACGGTAATTCTGAATCATGAAAAACAAAACAAAAAAAACAAAAAAAACAAAACAAAAACAACAAATGTGTAAGGGATTGGCAAAAGACTTGACCTTTCACTTATTGGCTCTGATAGGCCGGAGCTGAGCGTGAGAATAGAAAGTAAGTTAAAAAGTCAGTTTTTGGTAGACGGATCGAACGGGACAGATGCAAAATATTTTCTGTCATCCACAGGCCATTTCTCCACGCGTGTTTGTTCTTACTTGGGATTGAATAAAGACGTCTAAAAACCAATATCAAGCCTTGTCTTCGTTACTAAAAACAACAACGGACACAAAGATGAGAAGTCCCAAGAAGACCGAAGTAGTCCCAGACCAGAAAGAACAGAGAACCAGCTCAGATACCCAGATGGATGATAGACGACCTAACCAGCTAATAAAAAGATAAGTATATTATAAAAATAAGAAGAGAAGAAAGGTTCCTTACAAAAACACTTTCCCATTCTTCTTTGGCTAGATTCTTTAGAATCATCAAATTCAATAAGATATATGTCTGCTAGTGTCAAAGAAGAAATTGTCAAGATAGGTCAGTGATGGTAGAGTTGATGTGTGTGTATAATTCTCTTCTCTTCTCTTCTCTTCTCTTCTTTTTTCTTTTCTTTTCTTTTCTTTTTATAACGATAATTTATTCATTTCAAAAAGCAAAGGGAGACAATAACAATGAAGATAGCAACTTATTCTTGTAGATAAAATATAAAAGCTTTTGAAGAAGAGAGAAAATACAGAAACAGACCACTTTTTAACTCTTGGTTTCTATGAAAAATATATACAGCGGTGTTCGGGATAAATTTGACAGTTTCATAAGGAAAAAGAAAAAGTGCTTTGTAACTACAAAATTCGTTGGATTGTAAAGAATTTCAACAGGCACAGAAATTACACTACTGTCAACAAGTTTCACTAAAATAACCACCATTAGCGTCGATCACAGCCTCAATCCTGTTTCGGAACCTGGAGTAAGCTGATGTTACAGTTTCCCTGGGAAAGTCTCAAAAACTACCTTAATTCTATCGATTAACTGGGCTTTTGTAGTACTGGCATGGCGATTGGTGTATTTCTCAACAGTGCCACATTCATAATAATCCATAGGGTTAAGATCTGTGGAGGTCGGAGGCCAAATATTGGGACTGGTGTAGTCGTAAAAATTCGCCGACAACCATTTATGACTTTTCCCAGAGGTGTGGCAGAGGACTGAATCCTGCTGCCATACATTTAGCCTACCATTGGCTACCCTTGTTATCCAGGAATGGACTACAGTGTGTAGCAACTCCACGTAGGCATCTGAATTCCACCCGATACACTTTCTGCAGATTTTCGAGGAATTCTGCTGTACGAATGCAATCACATCGTTTATTATGTTGCTTTCTTCTAGTCACAGCATCGTAGTCTCCATTGCAATTATTCAGTTCATGCCTGATTGTTTTTACAGTTTTTTCAGGGAGCATTGGGCAGCAACCATAATCTCCTTATTTTGATGGCCGGCGCAGATCCTCATGATACAAATTATTCTCTCCCATGATTCAGGTGGATTCCAGTCATTCATTCTATCTGTCATCACGTATATGAATGAAGAAGGGTCCAAGGTTTTAAATGATACGTTCTGTGCGTCAATACCTCCAACCTACGGAGAAAAATAACCAAATATAGATATGTCAAATTTATCCCCAACACCCTGTATGTATAGCAATATAGAATGCATAAGAATTAGTGGGTATGAAACCCCCTTAGTCCTTGTAAGGTTAGTTGGTAAGTTGATTGGGTTTTACGGCATGTCAACCCTTGGGTCATTTTATGCCGAAGAGATTTGTTTAATTTATTCTTGAGGGGTATTCAATTTTTTTAAACTCATTTTTTATCCATTTAACCCATAGATGGGACCCTAACAGGTTTTACCACTCCCAGTCAGAGTGGACGTGGGAGACGAGTTGACATGCCGTTAAAATCAATTAATCAAAGAAAAATACCTGAATGAAGGAAATAAACACACTTCCTGAAGGACTGAGAGGTATACATGTGATCGTCATAGATATTTACCACGTACCCTACGTGTACGGGTTAGACACCAGGCCTTTTTAATGTAGGACAACCCACGAACCATAGGTGGTGGTGCAAAAATGCGCTGAACCCGTCGGCATCCACCCCTCAAGGGTGCACTTCAGGCACTGGGCAATAAACCCAGCCCTGGCCATTTAAATCGCAGGGGCAGGTATTGCCGGGGGGATGGCCCCCTGAGATCAACGATGTTAGCTTGTAAGGTCCAGGGCAGAAGTCACTGACCCCCCCCACTACCAAGGGCATGTGATCATGTGTAACAGCTATCGTCCTTGGAAATAGGCACGGCGATCCGAGTTCAAATCCTGTACGGCGCAGTTTGCATTTCATATAATGCTAATATCCTTGGGAATGGCATGCATCTATTCACCCGCTCCAGTTATGCATAAATAGTAGGGCAGACTGGGTTCTTTAAACTTGGTATGGTAACTGGTTTAGAAGGAAAGTACCGCTTAAAGAATGACCTTGTGTCACATTCTGCTCGTGCGGAGGGGTTCGTAAATATATATATATATATATATAAAAGACAGTTGGTGCGTATGTATGTATGTATGTATGTATGTATGTATGTATGTCCGGATGAAACTACGAAAATAAAACAATTAACGACAAAGTAAATACATATACATTCTCTATCACTAGACCTTCCTTTTTGACTTAAAAATTGTGAAGATTTGACCTATATTTTCGAAGACGCTTATAATCAAATTTACGATAAAACAACATTAAAATTCTGCTTTTCCCTATGTTTTTTTTTATTTGAAATATAATTTGACAAATTGCGTCATTCATATCTTATTTTTAAAATATTTATTAATTATTAAATTAAAATTTCTTACTCTATTGTTATATGTGTGCCATTTCCTCTACCCAGACGACAACAAAAATTTCCCTGCACCTCCCACACACACCAGACTGGATTAACAGAACGTCTTTTTTACGTTATGATTTTCATGGGGCATCTTGCGATGGTCGAACTCGCTATTCAGTAGTAATGTATCTGCAAGACTAGCTTGTTAACCATTACACCTCGTTTATTCTACTATTTTTTCTCTACCTAGGCGTCACTGGGTAGTCCCTTCTAGTTACTTATAAATGTTAAAATGTGTGTTTATATGACATCTCTTCTCTGTTTGCATTTCATATCATGCTAATATCCCTGGGGAGGGCATGCATCTATTCACCCCTCCGGTTATGCATAAATAGTAGGGCAGAGTGGGTTCTTTAAACATGGTATGATAACTGGTTTAGAAGGAAAGCACCGCTTAAAGAATGACCTTGTGTCGCATCCTGCTCGTGGCTGAGGGTTGGGTAAATACATATATATGACTCTCACTAAGTGATGCTTAAGTACGGAATCCTGGTGGCTGAACAGTCCGTGATATGCAACACTCCACTTTGACCCTTAGGTTAGACAGGCTGTCAGAGAGACCACCCCCGATCAATCGGCTGGTTACGCAAATCCCTAGCACCTATATGATTGTCCCAACTCTATTGCTCTTATGGAACATCCCCAATCCTTTTTGTCATGTGATAGAAGGCGGTGGCTGAGGGTCTTAGTGCCCGGGGCATGACGTTAAACTGCATCTAATGAGGAAATTCAAATTCTGAAGCTCTGTGGAGTTTGGAGGACCACTTCATCTTCATTACTCCCAGTTCCACTCTGACCCAGAGTGCTAGTTCCTGTTAGGGTAGCATCTATGGGTTAAATAAAAAATGTATTAAAAAATTGTGTTTAAACAAAAATAGAGTTAAAATACAAATATATACTCATCAAGAATGAATAAAACAATACCCCTTCGGCATAAAATAACCCAACAAGTGTTTGCATGCCGTATAATCCAACCTATTCGCATAACCGACCGTTCATTGCGAGAAGGATGTGACACAAAGACGCAAGTATGGGGCATCCGGCGATGATCGAACTCACAATTCATTAGTAATTGATCTGCAGCACTAGATTGTTAACTATTACACCTTATTGGAAGCCCTTCTTTTATGCAATACGCTTGCCACTGGTTGGATGTGACACAAGGTTACAAGTATGGTACATCCAGTGAGGATCGAACTCGCTATTCAGCAGTAATGGATCTTTGAAGCGAACTATTACAACACGTGTTACAATCTAATGGTCCATCCTGTAGGCTTTAAGCAAGAGTGCTTGTCCAGTGGAATTGGATCCTTGGTAATCCACTGATAATGAATCCTTTGGTTCTTCTGGTAAAGAGTCATGAGTATTGTAAGTCCCTCCTCAATGAGTGCTAGTAGAACTATGACCAGTATCAGTGTTTAAGTAGTGTATCAGCCACGCAGTATGGCTAGTGATTGGCGAAGGAATAAACCACGTGACCACGGCTAGTCTATAAATTCAGGAGGGGAATTTGAGCACACCTTATATCACTAAATATTGGGCACCTCACGTGGTGTAATGGTTAGCAATCTAGATCTGCAGACCATTGTTAGTGAGTTCGATTCTCATTGGGCGCCCCTACTTCTGGCCTTGTGCCATATCTAAGCTATGCTTAGTAAATAACTATATCACTAAATATTCCAACAACACGATGGGAAGCACTTTAATTATCCAATCCGTTCGTCATGGGTAGAATGTGATGCAAGGTCGCAAGTATAGTACACCCAGTGAGGATCGAACTCAGTTTTCAGTTGTAATGGATATACGAGACTAGCTTACTAATCATTACACCACGATAAGAGGCCCTTATTTTATCGAACCATCACCACGTATGGAGCGATCAGAGAGGAAGGGACACCTCGGGTATTTACCCAACCCATTCACCACGGACAGGATGTGACACAAGACCGGGGCTATAGGGTATCCAGTGAGGAGGACTGAACTCGCTATTTTGTCGTAATGGATCCACGAAACTAGCTTGCTAACCATTACACCACGATAGGAAACCAAGACTATTTACTCAACCCATTCGCCACGAGTAGGATGTGACACAAGGCCGGAGGTATAGGATATCCAGGGAAGAGGATTGAACTTGCCATTCAATAGTAATGGATTTGCGAGACTAGCTTGCGAACCATTACAGCATGATAGGACGCCATTTTTTATCCAACCCACTCGCCGCATCCAGAGAGGATGAGACACCTTGGGTATTTATCCAACCCATTCACCACAGGTAGGATGTGACACAAAGTCGGAAGTATAGAAGATCCAGCGAGGAGGATTGAATTCGCTTATCAGTAGTAATGGATCTGCGAGATTAGCTTGCGAACCATTACACCAATATAGGAAGTCCTTTTATCCAACCTGCTCACCAGGTATGGGGCATCCAGAGAGGGTGTGACGCCTTGGATATTTTCTAACCCATTCAACACAGGTAGGATGTGACACAAGATCAAAGTCTATGAGGAGAATTGAACTCGCTTATCAGTAGTAATGGATCTGCAAGATTAGCTTGCTAACCATTACACTACGATAGGACGCACTTTTATCCAACACACTCGCCAGGTATGGGGCATCCAGAGAGGGTTGGGACGCCTTGGATATTTTCTAACCCATTCAACACAGGTAGGATGTGACACAAGGTCAAAGTATATGAGGAGAATTGAACTCGCTTATCAGTAGTAATGGATCTGCGAAACTAGCTTGCTAACCATTACACTTCGATAGGACGCACTTTTATCCAACCTGCTCGTCAGGTATGGGGCATCCAGAGAGGGTTGGAACGCCTTGGATATTTTCTAACCCATTCAACACAGGTAGGATGTGACACAAGGTCAAAGTATATGAGGAGGATAGAACTCGCTATTCAATAATAATGGATCTGCGAGACTAGCTTGCTAGCCATTACACCTCGATAGGACGCACTTTTATCTCGTCAGGTATGGGGCATCCAGAGAGGGTTGGGACGCCTTGGATATTTTCTAACCCATTCAACACAGGTAGGATATGAGAAGGTCAAAGTATATAAGGTGGAGGATTGAACTCGCTTATCAATAGTAATGGATCTGCGAGATTAGCTTGCTAACCATTACACTACGATAGAACGCACTTTTATCCAACACACTCGCCAGGTATGGCGGCATCCAGAAAGAGTGGGGACGCCTTAGATATTTTCTAACCCATTCAACACAGGTAGTATGTGACAGAAGGTCAAAGTATATGAGGTGGAGGATCGAACTCCTTATGAGTAGTAATAGATCTGCGAGACTACCTTGGTAACCACTGAAAAACGAATTAACATTGTATATATTTCTGGGTTTTTAAAGATGTAAAATGTGAGAAGCCTGCCGAACATACATATCTAAGCCGTTATAGCATAAGGGTAAGCTGTTATTCGGTTGGCGAACAGAAGCCAGATGCTAAGGTGTCTGGGGCAGGTGAATCACGTGGGGGGTGTAGTTGAGATGGTAGGGTCTAATAAATGAGGCAAGGAATGTAACGTATCGTTCTTTCGGTCAGTCACTATAAATATCTACCTAGATCAAGTTTCTATCGCTTATTCACTTACCATATATATATATATATATATATATATATATTATATATATATATATATATATATATATATAACGTACCAAAGAAAATTGATATCGTATTTAATCACTTGCGTACTTACAATATATATATATATATACATAATGCATGTACACATACTTATGCAGATATGTGAATTATTGCCGAACATGCATTCATACATGCATACTTACATATTTATCTATATATCTATCTATCTATATATCTATCTATATGCTTTTCCTTCTTTGTCTCATATATATATATATATATATATATATATATATATATATATATCTGTATCTGTCTATATAGATCTTTAATTAGCTATCGGTCTGCCATATCTATCTATATATCTATCTATGCCTATGTCGTTCTTTCTCACAGTCCCTATCTATCTGTCATTCAATATATCTATCTATCTGTTTATCTGTCTATCTGTCTGTCTTCCAATATATATATATATAAATATATATATGAACATATTTGCCCGCCTAATTCATTAATTATCAACTAATTAAATTCCAAAATTAGGTATGACTTCAATTAAGCACATATTCTCCCAAAAATATAAATATATATGTATATATATATGTGTGTGTGTGTGTGTATGTGTGTGTGTGTAGATAGATAGATAGATAGATAAACAGAGACCGTGAGAAAGATAGATACGGGCATAGATAGACAGACAGATAAATAGATAGATAGACAGATATGGACATACTGATATTGCTAGCTTTCTAGATAGATTGAGAGAGGGATAGATAGATAAATATACTCAGACTGTACAAACCCATAATACACACAAACACACAGACATACTAACACACGCACATACATATATATTTGTGTGTGTATGCGTGTGATTGTGTGCGCTCGCGTGTGTTCCCCCCCTCTCTCTCTCTCTCTTCTCTCTCTCTCTCTCTCTCTCTCTCTCTCTCTGTGTGTGTGTGAGTGTGTGTGTGTGTGTGTGTGTGTGTGTATTTGTGTGAGTTGTGGATATGTTTCATTAAAGATCCCCGACAATCAGTAACAACTGTTTTCTTTTCTTTCTTTTTTTTTCATAACCGACATTCTTTTCTCCTTTTTAATAAACGATTGTTTATTATAATAAGTTTCACAATCATTGTTGGCCGCAGTTGTGTTGTTATCAACCGAGATCTTCTCGCCAGCCAGTAACCTTTGCCTCATTTGCAAATTCAACTACCCACCGAAATAGTTAACAGATTTTTTTCTTTCTTCTTAGAAATAAGATAAACAGATTTACCTACAAAACAGAACTACTTTACAAAACTTCAACTTTTACGTTTAATTTCTTTAATATTGTATGTTCTTTCATTCTTACTAGCAAGATCGGGTTAGCTCAGTCGGTTCGACTAGAAAGCACATGGTTCCTAGTTCGATCCCGGCCCTCGCCAACTCAGCGTATGAGTAGCACAGGGATCTGTGCGGTTAAGTAAGGAGATGATGGTAGGTTTGGCGCTCTACCTCAGATGGTAAGATAATCTCCTTCGTCTAGCACTAGTGAAAAGGGGATAGACTCCCTCGCTGATAGGTTGATACCGATGTTAGGCCGCCCCGTCGACTTTACTTTACTTACTTTATTTAAGTCTTAATGTAATGAAATATATTGGATTAGAAAGACTAACGAAATTCGGCCTCTAGAGCAGGCTAAGTAAAATTAACAGCATTGATCTCAGGGGGCTATCCCCCTAGGTAATATCTGTCCCCTTGATTTTAAGGGGCATGGCTGGGTTTATTGCCCAGTGCCTGAGGCGCTCCCTTAAGGGGGAATGCCGACGTGATCAACGCTTTTTTTTTTCGCCTACAGCCCATGAGCTTGTGGGTGGGCCCGCATAAAAATGTCCTTGTGTGACGCCCTCATAAGTGGGATGTGAGGCAAATACCTTTCTTAGCCTGCTTCAGAGTACTTCGGCCTCTGGAGCAGGCTAAGTAAAATTAACAGCGTTGATCTCAGGGGAATATCCCCCAGGTAATACCTGCCCCCTTGATTAAGTGGGACAGGGAGGGTTTATTACCCAATACCTGAGGCGCCCCCACCCCCTTGAGGTAGAATACCAACAGGAACAACGCATTTTTGTGCCTACCATCCATGAGCTTCAGCTTGTGGGTGGATCCACATAAAAAATGTCCTTGTGTCATGCCCTCATAAGTGGGATGAGAGGCAAATATCCTGATACCGTGAATATTACGGAACCATTTCGCGAACCATCTACCTCAATGTTTGAGCACTTTGTTGCAAGTTACTCTATGTCTGGCGCAAACTGTATTTGGATGTACTAGTATACTGAACAGTGTAGTATCCAGTATACAAAACGGATAAGTCATCTACAGACACGTGTTTCGGCGTTTCCTGCCTCTTGTGGCTAGACACAACAACTATCCTTGGCTAAGGTCGAACTGTAATTGACTGTTTGCCAGCCTGATATTTTATTCTCTCGGCCACTGATAGCTGCGGTAGCGGGACTGGCTTTTAAACTACTAAATACATAGGTTTGTTTATATATTTTAGGATCGCAGAGAGATCTAGTTTGCGTGAAAACGGTCATTGCTTATTGTTTAGTAGTGAAAGTTAATTTAAATCACCCCTTAGATAGCTCATACCAAATTTATGGGAGCATATATATATATATATATATAACACTAAAAGTGGAGGAATCATATGTAATTAGGGAGAATATTTTATTAAGGAATAAAATATAAAATAAATGGGGTGGGGGTTACACGAAGGCCTTTTCAACCGGTACTTTTTAAAGTGATACACCGGTGACGAATAAAAGTCAGATTGTACAAGAATTTTGTAAGAAACGAATGGGGATGAGCCAGAGGAGGACAAATAAAAAAAATTAAAAAAGGGGGAAAGAATGGGGGTATGTATGAACCCTAGGTTGAAACCGGGTTGGAAGTGTCTCCCAATAAATAGAGGGAGTGCTTTGGAGTTTTTTTGCACAGAGTAGGTCGGAAAAAAGAGATATAAACAGCTTCAAGGATGGTTAAATGCTGTTTTGACCTAGCTCTGTGCAAAATGGAGAAGCACTCATATGAATAATCTTTTCCACAAGCATTTATAGACAGATGCTCGGCTATAGACACACACACACGCACACACACACTTACACACACACACATTATATATATATATATATATATATATATATGAGAGAGAGAGAGAGAGAGAGAGAGAGAGAGAGAGAGAGAGAGCGAAAAGAAAGAGAAAGAGAGGGAGAAAATGTTGGTAAGAGAAATAAAAGGAATTGAATAAGTTTATAAAAAATACCCCAGAGAACCAGACTCACCATATATATATATATATATATATATATATATATATATATATATATATATGACAAAGAGAGAGAGAGAGAGAGAGAGAGAGAGAGAGAGAGAGGGGGGGAGAGGGGGGGGGGAGAGAAAATGCTGGTAAGAGAAATAAAATGAATATTAGAAAATTTATAATTAAAAGCCAACAAAAGGATACTAAATGAAAGCAAACAATAAAACAAAGAAAACGACTCGGCTCAAAATGAACAGACACTCTGACCAGCGCATGCGCAGACGGTTCTTTGCAGCTCGTAAATTAAGCATGAAAAGGAGGCTCTTCTCCGGAACTGATCACAGATCCATTCAAACCCCCGTTAATATTCCATTTTACGCCTTTCTGAGCATTGGTTACCACACCGATTTCATGGCATTTCGGGTCAATCATCCGACAAATAATCCACTTCATAACTGATCCTTATCTGCGTCTCTCCTCATTCAAAATGGCGCCGAAATATACCTGTCAGTATAATGGTTAGAGTCGTAGGAAATGGACTCGTCGACCCGAGTTCAATTCCTGGACGAAGCTGTTTACATTTCATATGGCGCTTGGAAAAGGTATGAATCCAATTCTTCCTCCAGCTATGGGCAAATAGCAGTGCAGACTGGGCTCTTTAACCATGGCTAGGTAACCAATCTAGGAGAAAGAAAACTCTGAACCTGTTAAAATCTGCTTAATAAATTGACCTTGTGTTCAATTCCTGGACGAAGTTGTTTGCTTTTTACATACAGACAAGAAACACCTAATGATGGCCCGGGTGGCACATTGACCGAAATGTTGTTTATATAACAATAAAGATCAGGACAACGGTCCGAGAAATCTAAATAATACAAATTATCAAGTATCATAATGAAAATAACAAGAAATTCCCGAAGAAGGCTGGAGGGCACATCGGTCGAAACGTTTTCTACATAACAATGAATATGATGACAACAGCCGGAAAAACCAAATGATACAAATTATCAAGTCTCAACCAAAACATTCTGACAAGAAACACGTGACAAAGATCGGGTGGCACATTGACAGAAACATTTTGTGTATAACAATGAAGATGAGGACAATAGCACGAAAAATCCAAATAATGCAAATTATCAAGCCTCAGCTCAAAAATTCAGACAAATAATTGTTTTTTTTATAGTTTTTTGTTGGTGTCAGTATGTAATGCAAACATTTCACATGGCTAAATATCCTTGGGAAAGGTATGAATCCAATCCTCCCGCCAGATATGGGTAAATAGTAGGGAAGACTAGGCTCTTTAACCATGGCTTGGTAACCAGTCTAAGAGAAGGAAAACTGAATTCGAACCTGTTCAATTCCGCTTAATAAATTGACTTTGTGTCACATCCTGCTCATACGGAGGAGTTGGTAAATATATATACCTGTCAGTCAGATGGTCGTTGTTACTGTAGTCTCAATGGTTAAAAATGAGACCGTCAAAAATAACAGGCAAAAATGTAAATCCTGATTATCTAGTGTCACTTATCTGCTGAATTCTTATTTTTTATGAGTGTGGTCACCTCAGCTAAATAATAGACCATTCAGTTGTTATTATAAAGAAAGGGAAGAAACAGGAAATGCTACACAGAAAAAATATAAAGAAGAAATAAATAAATAATCGAGTAGGGGAAATATATAGAGAGGGGGATGAGTAAGCTTTGGAATCAATTTGGAAATCTCAAAATCTTTTAAGTGGGGATAGGTATTTCAAGGAAATAATCAAAATGGATAACTTGTCGAAAAGTTGGGGGTTGCATCTAATGGTGAAGTTCTAATTTTGGAGTTAGGAGTGTGTGGAGTATGGTCAACTGTGGATTCAGGGGTGTAAATTTTTACTATAGTCTTCAGGACAGATGTTAGTGGAATATGGGGAGCTGGTGGTAGGTGTGGCGCTCCACCTCAGTGGCAAAAACAATCTCCCTGTTCTAGCGCTAGTGAAAAGGGGATAGACCCCTCGCTGCGCGGCTGATACTGATAAAAGGACAAGGTGGACCTGAAAATCTTTTCGAACTGCTATTGCTGGTTAAACTGAACAGACATTTTTATCTGAGTGATTAAAAAAATAGAGAATGAGAAGAAAAAAATAAAATAAAGAAAGATAAAGAATAATACAAAAGAAAGAATAATTGGAAAGAAAGAAGAAGAAAGGAAAATGAGGATAATACAAAGAATAAAAAAAGGAGAAAAA
>CM042172.1:15011322-15033822 GCA_023376005.1 Doryteuthis pealeii
ATAGAGAGAGAGGGGGAGGAAGCAAGAGAGGAAAGAGGGGGAGAGGAAGAAGCAAGAGAGAGAGAGAGAGAGAGAGAGAGAGAGAGAGAGAGAGTATACACTACTTAAATTCTTGCTCTTCCTCGAAGAAATTGAAACAAGGATTTTAAAAAAAATATGATAGAGAAAAGAAAGAGAAGCCAGAGGGGGGGGGCAAAGAGAAGATATGGAGGAGAAACAAGATGGAGAGAGAGAGAGAGAGAGAGAGAGAGAGAGAGAGAGAGGAGGAAGCAATAAGAAGAGAGAGAAGAGAAGATAGAGAGAGAGAGAGAGAAGGGAGAGGAAACAAGAGAAAGAGAGAGAATATACACTACTTCATTTCTTGCTCTTTCTCGAAGAAATTGAAACACAGATCTTTAAAAAATATGATAACAACGAATATATATATATATATATATATATATATATATATATTATATATATATAGAGAGAGAGAGAGAGAGGAGAGAGAGAGAGAGATGGTGTGAGGGAGAGGGAAAGAAAGAGATTGTGTGTGTGAGAGAGAGAGAGAGAGAGAGAGAGAGAGAGAGAGAGAGTATAATTATTTAATTTCTTAGTCTCCTCGAATAGAACAAGGTCAGATTATTAAAAAAAAATCAGTGACAATGTAGACGATGGTTCCCTCTACTAGGCTGTGATGTGATATCAAAACAAAATAAAAAGAGAACATTGAAAGAAAAAGATTTGAATTTAAAAATCAAAAAATAAGACGCAGGATAAAAGGAAGACTTAGAACAACAATATTTAAATGAAGAGAAAGAAGATTTTTAAAAAACGAATGAAAAAAGATAAAACAAAATTCATAAAAATAAATCAAAAAAAAACCTTGAAGTAGAGGAATTTATAAAAAAAAAAAACCAAAGATGGCGGACTCGATAACGAATACAATCAAGTCGGTTGCTTGGTTGGTTGATTTTAGCGGCATATCAACCCGTCTGGGGTTATGTCGTTATTGACCACGTATTCCACATGTACTGGTTAGGCACAATGCCCTATTAATGTGGGACCACCCACGAACCGAAGCTCATAGGAGGCGGGTACAAAAACTGCATTGATCCCGTCAGCTTTCCCCCTCAAGGGGGCGCCTCAAGCACCGGGCAATAAACCCAGCCCTGATCCTTTAAAACGAAGGGGCAGGTGTTGCCTGAGAGGATGCCCCCCTGGGATCAATGATGACAACTTATGCGGTCCAAGATCGAAACTACCGGAACTACCGGAACAAGCTACCGGTTGAAACTAGAGTTTGTGAGTCATGTCATGCCTTACGGTTAGGAAGTGATATATGTTGTGTATTCATATTTATACTTTTATAGCAATTGGTTTTAACAATGTGTTAGCATCATTGGGGATCATGTTGTATGGTATTGATTAAGTTAATGTCTATATTCTATGATTTAATTTTATTTCCCTCAAAAAGGACAGAATGTTCTCCATGTTGACATTTTCAAATAGATCTTTCATATTGTTTGCTTTAAAATAACGGTTTCTGATGTGAGCAAAAAACCTGCATTCTATGAATAAGTGTTTGGCATGTTTCACATTGTGGTTGTTGTTCTTGTTTGAGTATATAGGAGTGCGTTAGTTTATGAAGTAGTATATGTTGTGTATGTATATTTATACTTTTTAGTAATTGGTTTTAGCAATATGTTAGCATCATTTGGGATCATGTTGTATGGTATTGATTTGTTTCATGTCTATAGTCTATGAACAATGGGAACATGTATGAAAAACCCTTTAAGTCATTATTATTAATAATTGGCATATTAACCCGTCTGGGGTTATGTCTTGCCTAACGGTTAGGGAGGAATATATGTTGTGTATTTATATTTATACTTTTATAGTAATTGGTTTTAACAATGTGTTGGCACTATTGGGGATCAATGTTGTATGGTATTGATTAAGTTCATGTCTATATTCTATGGTATAATTTTATTTCCCTCAAAAAGGACAGAATGTTCTCCATGCTGACATTTTCAAATAGATCTTTCATATTGTTTGCTTTAAAATAACGGTTTCTGATGTGAGCAAAAAACCTGCATTCTATGAATAAGTGTTTGGCATGTTTCACATTGTGGTTGTTGTTCTTGTTTGAGTATATAGGAGTGCGTTAGTTTATGAAGTAGTATATGTTGTGTATGTATATTTATACTTTTTAGTAATTGGTTTTAGCAATATGTTAGCATCATTTGGGATCATGTTGTATGGTATTGATTTGTTTCATGTCTATAGTCTATGAACAATGGGAACATGTATGAAAAACCCTTTAAGTCATTATTATTAATAATTGGCATATTAACCCGTCTGGGGTTATGTCTTGCCTAACGGTTAGGGAGGAATATATGTTGTGCATTTATATTTATACTTTTTTGGTAATTGGTTTTAAACCATGTGTTTAGCACCATTGCGACCATGTTGTATGGTATTGATTAATGTTCATGTCTATATTCTTGTATAATATTTATTTTTCTCAAAAAGGACAGAATGTTTCTCCATGTTGACATTTAAATAGATCTTTCATATTGTTTGCATTAAAATAAGAGAAATATACTATACAAGATAAATTGGTTGTCTGGTTGATTTTAACGACATAACAACCCGTCTGGGGTTATGTCATGCCTAACGTTAGGAAGTAATATATGTTATGCATTTATATTTTATACTTTTGTAGTAATTGTCTTTAACAATGTGTTACCACCATTAGGGATCATGTTGTAGTGTATTGATTAAGTAAATTAAGTAAAGTCGTCGGGGCGGCCTAAAGTCGGTATCAGCCAATCAGCGAGGGAGTCTATCCCTTTTCAATAGCGCTAGACCAAGGAGATTGTTTTGGCGTCTGAGGTGGAGCGCCACACCTACCATCAGCTCCTTACTTTACCGCACAGATCCCTGTGCTACTCATACGCTGAGTTGGCGAGGACTAGTATCGAACTAGGAAACTTGTTCTAGCCGAACGCTCTCCCGACTGAGCTAACCCGGCCCCTTCTATGGTATACTTTTATTTCCCTAAAAAAGGCAGAATATCCTCCATGTTGACATTTTCAAATCAAGTGTAAACAAAAGAAGAGCAAACGAAAATAAACAAATAAAAAGGTTGGTTTTGGTTAGATTTTACAGCACGTCAAACCATGATGGGCTATTTTATGCCGAAGACATTGTTTCATTCATGTCAAAACTCAATTTCTTTTTAGACATATGTTTTAATACTCATCGACTTAGCTCAGTCGGTAGAGCATCCGACTAGGAACCAACGCTGGTTCGATACCGGCCCTCGCAACTCAGCGTATGAGTAGCACAAATATCTGTGCTGTAAAGTAAGGAGCTGATGGTAGGTGTGACGCTCCACCTCAGACGCCAAAACCATCTCCTTGGTCTAGCGCTAGTGAAAAGGGATAGACTTCCTCGCTGTCTGCTGATACCGATTTTAGGCCACCCTGACGATTTTACTTACTTACTTAGCATATATAATAAAAAAGTTGGGGGGAGGGTTACCATAAAGGCAATAGGCCCGGATAATCCTATAGGTACTAGGCTTGGTGTGACCAGCTGATTGATCGGAGGGGGTCTTCTCCGATCGGCCATCTATTCTAGTAAGGGCCAAAGTGGTGTGGTGGCAAGTTATGGACAGCTCAGCTACACCAGGATTCCGTACTTAAGCATCGAGGGTCACCAACAACGGTCAATAGATGGCCCCCTTTTTTTTTGGGGGGGGTTCTTACCCCTCTGCAGAGGTGCAGTCGGTGTATTCTTCTGATCCAGCCGACAGGGTGGTGACATATCTATTCTAATGTTGTTTATTTCACTACTGTAGTGAGATAAATCTTCAATTGTAGCCTTATACCAAACTAAGCTTTTCCCAAGGTGTTATGTGAAATGCAACCAGCCTCGTCCAGGATTTGAACTCGTGTCCACTATTTTCATTCAGTTTTCCTACTCCGAGACTAGTTTCCATAACAAGGCTAAAGATCCCAGTTCGCCCTACTATTACCCATAGCTGCAGGGAGAATAGTTGGATTAATACCTTTCCCAAGGTGTTATATGAAATTCAACCAGCCTCGTCTAGGATTTGTACTCGTGTCGCCGTATCCATTTTCTACAACGATAACATTAGCACATATTGTAGTGTGATAAATCCTCATTTGTTAGTTTATGTCAAACTCATGTAATCTAGAAAGATAAATACTAGACTATGTATTTATGTTAATTCAATCTATGTTAATTTAATTATGAGAACGTTTGATATGTTTACTTAAAAGCTATTGCTAAAAAGTTCAGTATGCAACAGTATAATATATTTGATTTAACTATCTCTCTCTCTCTCTCTCTCTCTCTCTCTTCACTCTCTCTCTCACTCACTCTTATGTTAATTTAATTATGACAACGTTGATATGTTTCCTTAAGACATTAAGACCCCCGGCACCGCCTTCTAGCACATATATGCTAAAAAGTTTGGGGTTTGCAATTGGGTTGGAATAAACACAGGGCTTCACGTGACCAGCTGATGGATCAGAGGGGCCTCTCCGACCGCCGGACTAGCCTAAGTGGAGTGGTGTATGTGATTCGCAAGGTTCTTGACAATACAGCGCGTGAGTAGCCGAGCTTGGTTAATTTGATCTGTGCGGTAAACTATATATATCTCTCTCTCTCTCACTCACTCACTCTCATGTTAATTTATTATGACAACGTTTATCTCTNGACGCAGCTCCATTTTGATGTATTTACATATTCTTGTGTTGGTAACAAACAAAATGTCATTACGTTTTTGACAACCCCTCGTGTATATATATATATATATTATATTATATATATATATATATAATATATATATATAGAGAGAGAGGAGAGAGAGAGAGAGACAGACAGACAGACAGACATACAGACAGGCAGACAGGCAGACAGAGACAGAGACAGACAGACTGACAGACATAATACTCCTTCTAAAGCAAGTTACCTTCACCAGAAAGTGTTCTAACAAAGTTAACAAATACCTTTGTTGTTCTATTCTTTAACGAACTGATAGCAATACCAACCACGCAGAAGAACGATTAAGAATTACAGCATCTAAGTCTCTTGTATTCTCTCTTCTCCAAAGTGCACCTGCAGACACACCTTCCCTTATATATAATATATATATATATATATATGCTATATATATAATAATAGATATTATATATATATTATATACTCAAAGATTCATTTTTAGCACAAATAAAGCTCTTGATTTATTCCCGGATATAAAACGTTTGAACACGGAAGGAAGACCCAAGCCAGCACTAAAGAAAACCTTGGTAAATTATATATATATTATATATATATATATATATATAATATTATATGTATGTATGTGTGTGTGTGTGTGTGTGTGTGTGTGTGTGTTGTGTGTGTGTTGTGTGTCTTCTTTTCCCTTTGTCTGGATCTTGGCGCCTATAAACTGACACAAGGAGATCGAGTGTCTATCCGGGGTGGTGAAAAAAAACAAAAACATCCCACGTTAAGAACGATCCAGAAATGTTATGATAAGATATATATATTATATATATATATATATATATATATATATATATTATATATGAGAGAGAGAGAGAGAGAGAGAGAGAGAGAGAGACGTGTATGTGTGGTGTGTGTGTGTGTGAGAGGAGAGAGAGAGAGAGAGAGGGGGGTAGCTATTTGTTAGAAGTGGTCAGTTTTGATATCACAGTTTGAAATGAAGTAATCAACAGTATTCTTATTATCTTATCTATCTATCTATTATATATAATATATATATTTACTATATATATATTAAAGAAGATATGTGTTTGTGTTTGTTTTTTTAAGCATGAATAGTGAGTCAGACAACAAGACTAATGTTTAAAAAGATTCAAATGACTTACCATTTGTGTAGAAATGATATTGAACTCAGGAGATTATCATAAATTGTTATTGCCGGATAAGGCGAATGTATCTTTTTGTTATATGCCGGTTAACGCAAATGTAATTTTATTGTTATTTTGCCGGTTAAGGCGATTGTAATTTTTTTTGTAGTTGAATTTTTATTGGAGGGTAGTTTATATGATACAAAAATTAAGAAATTATTTTACTAAGGTGATTAAAAAGGGATTTAATATTTTAACTGAAAGTAAATTAGATAATTGTTAAATTGTGGCGAGTCGATTTAGATTTGAATTTTTAATTTTTTTCGATGTAGGGCATTGAGGGGGGGGTTAGGTGTCTGCAGGTTGAACTTTGAAGAGTGAGTAACAGAGATTTGGATGCTGGTAATTCTTATCGTTCTCTCTGCGTGTTTGGTATTGCTATTAGTTCGTTAAAGAATAGAACAAGCAAAGGTTTTTGTTCAATTTGTTTATAAGACTTTCTGGTTAAAAAGTATTGTTTAGAACTAGTCTCTCTTTCCCTTTCTCCCCTCTCTCCTCTTCTCTCTCTCTACTCCTCTTTCATCTATCTATCTATCTCTCTCTATATATAAGAAGTAAACAAACAATCTGTTTGAGATGGCGATAGCCGACAATTTTGGTGAGTATGTGCTTAATTGAAGTCATAGTTAATTTTGGAAAATGAATTAGTTGATAATTTATGAGTTAGGCGAATTTGAACAGATACGCTGCCGCCTAATTCCTTAATTAGTTAATTTTCAAAAATTAGGTATGACTTCATAAGCACGTATTCTCCCAATTATATATATATAATATATATATATTATATATATAATATATAATTATATACTGTTATATATCCACAGGTCTTGCTAGTTATTCATAATCACTCACCAAAACATTTGAAATAAATCGTCCAGAACATGGTGGAGCTTTTGTTGTACGGGGCGGACGAACGTACGGACTCTTGTTGATTCAAGGATGATCTACGATGAATTTAAAGATGATCTATTTCAAAAGAAAGGAAATATCGACGGTATGAGTATATATAAAAAAGATATGAAAACACCACAAAATGCTGTTAAAGTGAAAACATTTTATAATTCGCTGAAACAAACTCTGATGACGATTTTCCTAAAATCGAAATATTGCTCAATATAGCCGAAATTATAAAATGTTTTCACTTTACAGCATTTTGTGGTGTTTTCATAATCTTTTTTTATACTCATATATATATAGTATATATATATATATATATATATATATATATATAATGAGTCAGATATACTTACTAATAGTTTCGTTTAGCAGCTCATCAGGGCAAGTCAGATTCTTACCCTGATGAGCTATAAGTAATTATTTAGCTACATATATATGCTAGAACATAAGAATTCGGTAGATAAGCGGCACCAGATAATCAGGATTTATTTTCATTTCAACTTTGACGGTCTCATTTTTATTGCAAGATGACAACGGTCAGAAAGAAGATTAAGAAGCACAACCATTAATATTTTTTAAACTATGGGAAAATAAAGACGATATAAACGATTATGACGACGTGTTAGAGAAAAAGCAGAAGACCGAGTTTTTATTTATCCAATACAACCTTTTAGCCAATTCATATAATTAGAGAGAGAATAGTTAGAATAAACGAAATGAAATTTAAAGATTTAATGAAATTTTTAAGATTTAATGAATGAAATGAGATTTAATGAAATGAAATTTAAAGATTTCTAGAATGGACATAAATGACATTTTCTTTCCTCGCCTCTCCTTTTTAATAATTAAAAAAATGTATATTTTCAATCTGACTTAACAAGACAAGAGATTGTATCTTAGTTAAATTTGAATGTTACAAAAATAAAGGCTCAACAGAATTGAAATGGGGTGTAGGGGATTATCTTCCATTTGCCTGGAAGAGTTATCTTCCCGCTGTGTTGCCGTTTGTGGCCACCAGGGGACCTCTGGTATATAAGCGGCTGATACCAAATGCTTCTCTCTCTCTCTTTCTCTTACTGCCTCTGAACGAGCACATGGGTTAGACTTATGTATACCCCCTTCTCGGTGGGGCTTTAGCCCCTTACATTACTGTAAGTCTTTTATACAGCATGGACTATCCTTTAGTTCCATGTCTGTAACATTTATATTTGTACATTTGGGTATCTTGTTTATACCAAATATTGTATCTTGTATTTACATTCATGAATGTTTCCTTTTTCTCTACTCTATATCTTATTTGTATCTTATGTATCTATGTACTTTATGTATCTTATCATTACCAATGTGCTGTAGCACCTATTAAATGTTTTGTCTCACAACGTGTGGAGCTGTTGTTCAATTATACTTTGAATCTTACAGGGGCACTGGATTGTAAAAGTAAATGAAGATTTTGTCATAGTCGTCTCCTTTATCGACGATATAGCAGTCATCATAATCCACCACGAAAGGGAAAAGAAAAGAAGGCGAATGATTATTAAGCAATCATAGAAATAGAAATAGTCCTAATCACATAAGGGAAAGTTATTACTCTCAGGTCCACTCTGTCCGCGGAGTGGTAGTATCTATTAGGATCAATCTATGGTTAAATAGAAAATTTGTTTAAAACAAATTGAGTAACTATCAAGAGTGAATTGGTATTTACTAAGGCTAGACTGGTGGTCGAAAGGCCCCTCCGGTCAATCGGGCTAGTCAGTCAAGCCCTATTACTGTCCCAATCTTTTACCGGCTGACTTTTTGATTTAGGTCGCAAAATTAAAAACGGAAAGTTTTTTGGTGGTACTCAATGACAGTTTAACTACAGTCTATGATTAAATTTTACGAATTGGGTTCGGTTTTAGGGGATTGAGATTGTTTTTAATTACGTATTGCTTTAAAAATAACAACAAAAAACACCAAATTACTATACAGTTAATGTTTGTAAAATATTTTTTTAAAACTAAGTTTAATTGAAATTATACATTGCAATACTAACACAAACAACTGTCTCAATAATAGATTCATATTAATTTCAATGGTTAATTAATGTATAGTAATTTTGTTTTTTTTGTTGTTATTTTTTTAAGCAATACGTAATTAAAAACACATTAATCCCCTAAAACAGTAACCCAATTCCCAAAATGCTAATTCATAGACTGTAGTTAACTATCATTGGGTACCACCAAAAACTTTCCGTGTTAATTTTCCGACCTAAATAAGAAGTCAGCCTATTACCTACGTGCAAACCCCTTCCCTTTTTATCATATATGTTATAGAAAGCGTGGACTGAAGGTCTTAAAGTCCGGGGATATGACGTTAAACTCAATCTGCTAGTGAGGTTCCAATTCTGGAGCTCTGGGAATGGGTTGACATGCCGTAAAATCCAATCATCACCATTACTCCCAGGCTCGTCTCTGACCCGGAGTGGCAGTACCTGTTAGGGTTCCATCTATGGGTTAAATAGAAAACATGAGTTTAAAAATGTTTTTAAGAAGATTGTGTTAAAAAATTTACTACCCATCAAGAATGAATAAAAAACGTCTTCGGCATAAAATGACCAATGGGTTGACATGCCGTAAAATCCCAACCAACCAACCAACCCATCAAGAATGAATCAAACAAAACGTCTTTGGCATAAAATAACCCAATGGGTTGACATGCGTAAAATACAACCAAACCAACCAGCACCCGTCAAGAATGAATAAAACAAAAACGTCTTTGGCATAAAATAACCCAATGTGTTGACATGCGTAAATCAACAACAACCACCAATCAAGAATGATGACAAAAAACGTCTTCTTGCATAAATAACAATGGGTTACATGCCGTAAAATCCAACCCCAACCAACAATCAAGAATGAATAAAACAAAACGTCTTCTGCATAAAATAACCCAATGGGTTAACATGCCGTAAAATCCAACCAACCAACCAACCACCCATCAAGAAGATAACAAAAACGTCTTTGGCATAAATAACCCAGGATTGACATGCCGTAAATCCAACACCAACCAACCCATCAAGAATGAATAAACACAACGTCTTTGGCATAAAATACCAAACGATTTTGACGGTGTAAATGAAAACATGTCCTTATTATCAAGATCGCAAAAGGGTGCCTAAAGGTCATATGTTCCAAAAATTAAGTGCCCATCAAGAATGAATAAAACAAAAACGTCTTCGGCATAAATAACCAATGGGTTGACATGCGTAAAATCCAACAACCCCTGTCACCAACCACAACCACAGTTGGAAAGTAGTATTAGTATAGTGTCAGAAACATAAAGAGTATAATGATGCTATTAGTAGTAGTAGTAAGTAGTATAGTCGTAATATGAGTATTTCGATCACAAGCGTAAGACATAGTAATGAGCCGTTCTTTTTTTTGTGTGTTTTTTTGGGGTTCTTTTTTCTTTACAAGCGCGGGTATCGTGCGGGGGTGGCTGACAAAAAGAAACATCTGTTTTATAGGTAATTAGTTGTCATGCTATGAAAAACGGGTATGAACCGGGTATGAAAGAATACCTTTTAGATTTAGATGAATAAGTAATGTAATGATGGGTAGCAGAGGGGCATTTTTGTATGCAATCAGTAGACTAGGATAGATATGAGCATTATGTGTGTGTATATGTGAGTATGTCTGTATGTGTGTGTGTGTGTGTGTTGTGTGTGGTGTGTGAGAGAGAGAGAGAGAGAGAGAAGAGAGAGAAGAGGAGGAGAGAGAGATGAACAGAATGATACAGTAGTAGTATGCAAAAGATATATATGCACACTAACGTGGTATATTGAACAAGCTACCTAGCGAGCTAGCTAGCATGCAGTTTGTGGGATAGATAGATAGATAGATAGGACGTAGATAGATAGATAGATATATAGGAACATACTGATATAGATAGATAAGATAGATAAAGATAGATAGAGATGTAGATATTGAATCGGAACATACTGTATATATATAATATATATTATAATATATATACTAGTAGATAAGTAGATATATGAATATATGATAGATATTATAGGAAAATACTGATATAGTATGATAGATAGTAGAGAGAATAATAGGAATAGACTGAGATATATAGATAGATAGATAGATAGATAGAAAGGAATAGACTGAGATAGATAGATAAGATAGATAGATAGTAGATAGAAAAAAAGAATAGGAATAGCGAGATAGATAGATAGATAGATAGATAGAAAGAATAGGAATAGACTGAGATAGAATAGATAATAGATAGATAGAAAGAATATGATAGTCTGAGATAGATAGATAGATAGTAATAGATAGATAGATGATTAAATAATAGATAGACTGGATAGATAGATGATATGATATAGGAATAGTAGATATAGATAGATAGATAGATAGAAGAATAGAATAGCTGAGATAGATAGATAGATAGATAGTAGAAGAATAGGATAGACTCGTGTAGATAGATAGATAGATGATAGATAGATAGATAGATAGATAGAATACGCATGACTGAGATAGATAGATAGAAGATAGATAGATAGATAGGTAGATAGAGCAACTAAGATGGATATAAGAAACAGAAAAAGAGGAAAAGAAAGTAGGGAGAGAGAAGAGAGCGTGAGAGAGAGAGAGAGAGAGAGAGAACAGAAGAAGAGTAATATATAGTAGTATTATGCAAAATTACACACACACACACACACACACACACACACACACATAACACATATATATATATATGTGTGTGTGTGTGTGTGTGTGCATGTGTGTG
This sequence comes from Doryteuthis pealeii, assembly GCA_023376005.1. Taxonomy (NCBI): domain Eukaryota; kingdom Metazoa; phylum Mollusca; class Cephalopoda; order Myopsida; family Loliginidae; genus Doryteuthis; species Doryteuthis pealeii. Next base: position 15,022,950 of record CM042172.1, read on the forward strand.
TGTGTAAGTATTGTACTATTGAATTAGCTAATATGAAGATGAGTATTAGTCTTACATCCAGCAGAGAGAGAGAGAGAGAGAGAGAGAGAGAGAGAGAGAGAGAGAGAGAGAGAGAGAGAGAGAGAGAGAGAGAGAAACAAATGATATAGTAGTAATATATGTACGATATAATTGAGAGAGAGTGAGAAAGAGATGAGGAGACTAGGATAGATATATCAGTAGTATGTTAGGAGAGAGAGAGAGAGAGAGAGAGAGAGAGAGAGGAGAGAGAGAGAGAGAGAGAGAGAGGGGGGCTAGGTAGGTGGTGGAGAACAAAATTACGTAGTAGTTGTAGTAGTAATAGTAGTATGAAAAACACACATATATGATAGATAGATAGATAGATGATAGATATCAGCAAAGTAAAATAAAGACTGTCAGTCAGACAGACAGACAGACAGAAGAAGATAGATAGATGGATAGATAGATAGATGTCGTTTGTATGAATCATCATCATCATGTCACGCATTTAGCACGGATATCCATGACAATTTCTCGCCAGCCTTCTCTATTATTCATTATCCAGGGAGGTCCTCTGCGCAGCATCCAGTATCCTAGCAGAGTTGGTCAATGTAGAGTCCTTGGTAGGGCGGCCCACATAAGCATGTCCATGTGTTGGCTTCCACAGAGGTTAACATAATGAAAAGCATATAATATCTCATATACACTCTCCCCCTCTCTCTCTAGTCTGCTCCTTTCAATTGTAATTCTTCTCTCTCTCTCTCACACACACTCTCTCTCTCTCTTCTCCTCCTCTCTCTCTTCTCTCTTTCTCTCTAGTTTCCTCTTTTCAATTGTTATTCTTCTCTCTCTCTTTCTTTCCAGTTTCCCCTTTTCATTCTTCTTCTTCTTCTTCTTCTTCTTCTTCTTCTTCTTTCTCTTCTTCTTCTTCTTCTTCTTCTCTTCTTCTAGTTTCTTCCTTCCAATTGTTATTCTCTCGTCTCTTCTCTGTATTTCCTTTTCTCTCCAGTTTCCTCCTTTCAATTGTTATTCCTCTCTCTGTCTGTCTGTCCTCTCTCTGTCCTCTCTCTCTCTCTCTCTCTCTCTTCCAGTCTTTCCTTTTTATACTTTTTTTTCTTTTTGTTTGTCAGGGTGTTCGATGGATATTAAGACCCATGCATCCTCTCTTCTCTCCCCCCTCTCTCTCTCTCTCTCTCCTCTCTCTCTCTCTCTCCTTCTATCACTTCTCATCTCTCTCTCTGTCTGTCTGTCTCTTCTCTGTCGTTCATTTTCTCCCACATTCTCTTCTCTCTCGTCTCCCGCACCCTCTCTTCTCTGTTTATTGTCTTTCTTTTTGTCCTACACCTTTTCCTGTCTTTTTGTTTCACTTATTTTCTTTCTTTTCTTTCTTTCTTTCTTCTTCTTTCTTCTTCTTCTTCTTCTTCTTCTAGATTCCTCCTTCCAATTGTGATTCCTCTCTCTCTCTCAGTTGCTCTTTTAATTCTTCTCTCTCTCTCTTTCTTTCTCTCTCTCTCTCTATTATATATATAATATATATACTATACACACCACACACACATATATATATATACAGTTTCCTCTTTTCAATTCTTCTCTCTTCTCTCTCTCTCCTCTCTCTCTCTCTCTCTCTCTCTCAGTTTCCTCCTTACAATTCTTCTTCCTCCTCTTCTCTATGGTATATTAAAATAGATAGATAGACCGATAGATAGACTGATAAAAAAGAGAGGCGTAAGGAGAAAGGAAAATAAACGTATAAAATAATGATTGAATACCTACAGAGAAATTGAAATTAGATTTGTTTAAAAACACAACGATGATAAGAATTGATTGAGAATAGTAAGAGAAATAAAATACAGATTTAAGTAACAATTATTGTGTTGGCACTCTTCCCATCCACTAAGGACGATGGCGTAGTGTCAAATAAATAAATAAATTAATCGCAGATGCAGATAACAATTTTGCACATGAGAATAAAACAATAGTAAGGATGTTTAAAAGCGTGAAAAAGAGAATGAAGAAACGAATACAATGATGAGACGGGGGAAACGCACGTTGCGCACCGGTTATCGTCGTCAGAAAATGGAAGTGCTAATTCTAGACGAGGCAGGTTGCATTTCCCATAGCACTGAATAATATATGCCTAAATAAAGTATATATTCAATATATATTATATATATATATATATTATATATATATATATATATATATATATATATATCTTAATAAAGTGAAACAGTTGTACGATGTTCTACTGGCGCGCGTTATTTGCCGAGTTCGCTTGTCCTGATTATTTTCAATAATTATCGAATTTTATACGATATACGCATTGTAATTGCCTTCAAGCAAAATTTAAATATAATAATAATAATAATAATAATAATATATATATATATATATATGGGAGTAAATATGAAATTAAATCCGACAATTATAAGAAAATTTGAAAAAACAAGTATTCCGAAATTGGGTGAATTTAATAATCGATGTTTAAAACATTTCGGTTACATTTGAACCTTCATCAGGATGGTCTCTTGGGGAAGAAATGATGGTGTTTTTATATGTGACAGGAGATGAAAATCTTTTTAGTTATGTAACTGTATTTGATCAGCGTTTTAATTTATGATTAATTAATTAATTAATGACACCTTCGGTGAGTAGATCGCGACTTGCCTTTCAAAATTAAACGCTGATCAAATACAGTTACATAACTAAAAAGATTTTCATCTCCTGTCACATATAAAACATCCATCATTTTCTTCACCCCAAGAGACATCCTGATGAAGGTTTCAATGTAACCGAAATGTTTTAACATCGATTATTAAATTCATCCCAATTTCGGAATACTTGTTTTTTCAAATTTTCTTATATATATATATATATATATATATATATATATTATATATATATATATAAAAGCAATTGGTAATTTTGCTTGAAGCAATGTTAAGTATGTTATGAAATATTAATATTTGAAGGCCAGTACAATGCGTATGAAATAAAAACAAAAATAAAAACAAAACATACATTTTTGTTTTTTTTTTCATACGCATTGTTCTGGCTTCAAAATATTAATATATTCATATATATATATTATATATATATATATATATATTATATATACGCCTAAATAAAGTGTGTGTATATATATGTGCCTAAATATAGTATATTATATATACATACATACATATATATATATATATATAATATATATTATATATATATATGAGATTTATCCAAAACTTGGTAGTAAGGGATGATTCTATATGTGATTTCAAGATCCACTGTACTAATATTGATGAATCCAGTATGTTATAATTACAGTGAATCATTAAATCACCTAAAGAGAGCTCAATGTAAATATTTTAGATTATATACAAGAGAAATTTTATAATAAAGGAGGAAACTCAATACAGTAATCCATAATAATTTATTTCGACGAAAATTGGGGCCCATATAATCTAAGTATTGTTTAAAACGGCTCCCAAATTTTCGCCTCATCAGATGGGTCTCAATTCACTTTATGGACAAGCTATCAAAAACCCCAAAGAGCTGAATATTATATAAATTCCAAAAATATTATATATATGGTATCCAAATAACTGGTTTTAAGGGATGATTCTATTGGGGTCTTCGAAATCTCACTGTAAATACCATACTGTATGCTCATGTAGGTGCACATATACCTCATGAAAGGATTTTCGATATGGAGGTTGGAACCTTATGAAGGAGTTTAAGGATATTGAGGGCTATAATAATGTATAGGAATACAAGTGGAGGCCAGGGAAAAATCATGAGCATACTTAATATCACGGACGAGCAATTTTAAAACAGTTTGCAACAGAAAAGAAAAGCCACCGAAAGGGAGAGTTGGAGGTGGTGTCAGGAACATGTGAGCTGCGAGAAGGAGAGAGCAGAGATGAATGCGAGTGAGATAGATAGAGAGGTGAAGTAAGAGGAGACCGAAGATTAGGAGAGAGAGGGGAGAGAGCAGGCGTTATAAATTATTTAATTTCTTAGTCTCCTCGAATAGAAACAAGGTCAGATTATTAAAAAGAAAATCAGTGACAATGTAGACGATGGTTCCCTCTACTAGGCTGTGATGTGATATCAAAACAAAATTAAAAGAGAACATTGAAAGAAAAAGATTTGAATTTAAAAAATCAAAAATAAGACGCAGGATAAAAAGGAAGACTTAGAACACAATATTTAAATGAAGAGAAAGAAGATTTAAAAAAAAAAACGAATGAAAAAAGATAAAACAAAATTCATAAAATAGAAATCAAATAAAAAAACCTTGCAGGAGGTTGAAGTAGAGGAATTTATTTAATAAAAACCCCAAAGATGGCGGACTCGATAACGAATACAATCAAGTCGGTTGCTTGGTTGGTTTATTTTAGCGGCATATCAACCCGTCTGGGGTTATGTCGTTATTGACCACGTACTCCACATGTACTGGTTAGGCACAATGCCCTATTAATGTGGGACCACCCACGAACCGAAGCTCATAGGAGGCGGGTACAAAAACTGCATTGATCCCGTCAGCTTTCCCCCTCAAGGGGGCGCCTCAGGCACCGGGCAATAAACCCAGCCCTGACCCTTTAAAACAAAGGGGCAGGTGTTGCCTGAGAGGATGGCCCCCTGGGATTCAACGATGACAACTTATGCGGTCCAAGACCGAAGCTACCGGAACTACCGGAACAAGCTACCGGTTGAAACTAGAGTTTGTGTGTCATGTCATGCCTAACGGTTAGGAAGTAATATATGTTGTGTATTCATATTTATACTTTTTTAGTAATTGGTTTTAACAATGTGTGAGCACCATTGGGGATCATGTTGTATGGTATTGATTAGGTTCATGTCTATATTCTATGGTATAATCTTATTTCTCTCAAAAAGGACAGAATATTCTCCATGTTGACATTTTCAAATAGATCTTTCATATTGTTTGCATTTAGATAACGGTTTCCGATGTGAGCAAAAAACCTGCATTCCATGAATAAGTGTTTAACAGTCAAAGGTGTTTGACATGTTTCACACTGTGGTTGTTGTTCTTGTTTGAATATATAGGAGTGCGTAAGTCTTGTGTGACCAATGCGTAATTAGTACACAATGACTTGTTCCTTTCTAGAAATTCTTAAAGCTGGTCTCCAGTCTCCGATAGTGGGTTTGATTAGGAAGAGTGTTGGTTGGATTTTACGGTATGTCAACCCTCGTTGGGTTATTCTATGTACTAGAAGGTAATGGTCTTAGTTTTCTGGATATGATAATAATGTGTTAGCATCATTGGGCATATCAACCTATCTGGGTTATGTCATGCATAACGGTTAGGAAGTAATGTATGTTGTGTATTTATATTTACACTTTTGTCGTAATTGGTTTTAACAATGTGTTGCACCATTGGGGATCATGTTGTATGGTATTGATTAGGTTCATGTCTATATTCTGTGGTATAATTTTATTTCTCTCAAAAAGGACAGAATGTTCTCCATGTTGACATTTTTAAATAGATCTTTCATATTGTTTGCATTAAAATAAAGAAGAATATACTATACAAGATAAATTGGTTGGTTGGTTGATTTTAACGACATAACAACCCGTCTGGGGTTATGTCATGCCTAACGGTTAGGAAGTAATATATGTTATGTATTTATATTTATACTTTTGTAGTAATTGTCTTTAACAATGTGTTACCACCATTAGGGATCATGTTGTAGTGTATTGATTAAGTAAATTAAGTAAAGTCGTCGGGGCGGCCTAAAGTCGGTATCAGCCAATCAGCGAGGGAGTCTATCCCCTTTTCACTAGCGCTAGACCAAGGAGATTGTTTTGGCGTCTGAAGTGGAGCGCCACACCTACCATCAGCTCCTTACTTTACCGCACAGATCCCTGTGCTACTCATACGCTGAGTTGGCGAGGACTAGTATCGAACTAGGAAACTTGTTCTAGCCGAACGCTCTACCGACTGAGCTAACCCGGCCCCTTCTATGGTATAATTTTATTTCCCTAAAAAAGGACAGAATATCCTCCATGTTGACATTTTCAAATCAAGTGTAACAAAAAGAAGAGCAAAGGAAAATAAACAAAATAAAAAGGTTGGTGCTTGCTTGCTTGTTAGATTTTACAGCACGTCAAACCATGATGGGTCATTTTATGCCGAAGACATTGTTCATTTATTTCAAAACTCAATTTCTTTTTAGACATATTTTTAATACTCATCGGCTTAGCTCAGTCGGTAGAGCATCCGACTAGAAACCACAACGTTCCTGGTTCGATACCGGCCCTCGCCAACTCAGCGTATGAGTAGCACAAATATCTGTGCTGTAAAGTAAGGAGCTGGTGGTAGGTGTGACGCTCCACCTCAGACGCCAAAACCATCTCCTTGGTCTAGTGCTAGTGAAAAGGCGATAGACTTCCTCGCTGTCTAGTTGATACCGATTTTAGGCCACCCTGACGATTTTACTTACTTACTTAGCTCATATATAATAAAAAGTTGGGGGGAGGGTTACCATAAAGGCAATAGGCCCGGGATAATTCTATAGGTACTAGGCTTGATGTGACCAGCTGATTGATCGGAGGGGGTCTTCCGATCGGCCATCTAGTCTAAGTAAGGGCCAAAGTGGTGTGGTGCAAGTTATGGACAGCTCAGCCACCAGGATTCCGTACTTAAGCATCGAGGGTCACCAACAACGGTCAATAGATGGCCCCCTTTTTTTTGGGGGGGGGTTCTTACCCATCTGCAGAGGTGCAGTCGGTGTATTCTTCTGATCCAGCCGACAGGGTGGTGACCATACCTATTCTAAGTGTTGTTTATTTCACTACTATAGTGAGATAACTCTTCACTTGTAGCCTTATACCAAACTAAGCTTTTCCAAGGTGTTATGTGAAATACAACCAGCCTCGTCCAGGATTTGAACTCGTGTCACTATTTTCATTCAGTTTTCCTACTCCGATACTAGTTTCCATAACAAGGCTAAAGATCCCAGTTCGCCCTACTATTTACCCATAGCTGCAGGGAGAATAGTTGGATTAATACCTTTCCCAAGGTATATATGAAATTCAACCAGTCTCGTCTAGGATTTGAACTCGTGTCGCCGTATCCATTTTACAACGATAATTATTCAGCACACTATTGTAGTGTGATAAATCCTCATTTATTAGTTTATGTCAAACTCATGTAATCTAGAAAGATAAATACTAGACTATGTATTTATGTTAATTCAATCTATGTTAATTTAATTATGAGAACGTTTGATATGTTTACTTAAAAGCTATTGCTAAAAAGTTCAGTATGCAACAGTATAATAATATTGATTTAACTCTCTCTCTCTCTCTCTCTCTCTCTCTCTCTCTCTCTCTCACTCTCTCACTCACTCTTATGTTAATTTAATTATGACAACGTTTGATATGTTTCCTTAAGACATTAAGACCCCCGGCCACCGCCTTCTAGCACATATATGCTAAAAAGTTTGGGGTTTGCAATTGGGTTGGAATAAACACAGGGCTTCACGTGACCAGCTGATGGATCAGAGGGGCCTCTCCGACCGCCGGACTAGCCTAAGTGGAGTGCTGTATGTGATTCGCAAGGTTCTTGACAATACAGCGCGTGAGTAGCCGAGCTTGGTTAATTTGATCTGTGCGGTAAACTATATATATCTCTCTCTCTCACTCACTCACTCTCATGTTAATTTAATTATGACAACGTTTGGTATGTTTCCTTAAGACATTAAGACTCCCAGCCACTAGCTTTCTAGCACATATATGCTAAAAAGGTTTGGGGGTTTGCACGTTGGGCAATAGGGTTGGGATAATCATAGGGCTTGACGTGACCCGCTCATTGATCAGAGGGACCTCTCCGACCGCCAGTCTAGCCTAAGTAAGGGCCAAAATAGAGTGCTTAATGTGATTCGCAAGGTTCTTGACAATAAAGAGCATGAGTAGCCTGAGCTTGGTTAATTTGACCTGTACGGTAAAGCTTCTGGAAGCAGACAATAGATAGATAGATAGATAGATAGACTGGAAGTGGTGGAGGTGGTTCTTCTTTCGATTAAATTTAATTAACTTAACTGACAATCTGTGTAAGCAAATATAAGATTAGCTAATTAATAAACTTTACAGGAATTTTACAACTTAGAAAAAAAATCAATTACTTTCCAGTAGAAATTTATAAATTACAATCAAATTCTCATTATTATTTGGCATCTAGGCATCAGTCGGTAGAGCAACCACCAAAGAATCGCAAGGTTGGTTGGTTGGTTGGTTTGGTTGGATTTTACGGCATGTCAACCCATTGGGTTATTTTATGCCAAAGACGTTTTTGTTTTTTCATTCTTGATGGGTTGGTTGGTTGGTTGGTTGGTTGGATTTTACGGCATGTCAACCCATTGGGTTATTTTATGCCAAAGACGTTTTTGTTTTATTCATTCTTGATGAGTACTTAATTTTTTAACACAATCTTTTTGAATACATTTTTAAATTTATGTTTTTCTATTTAACCCATAGATGGAACCCTAACAGTACTACCACTCTAGGCCAGAGACGACCTGGGAGTAATGGAGATGAAGGGGTTCTCCACAATTGGAACCTCACCATCAGATAGAGTTTAACGTCATACCCAGGACATTAAGACCCTCAGCCACCGCTTTCTAGCACATGTATGATAAAAAAGGGTTGGAACTTGCACGTAGATAGTTGAAAAGAGGAAGCTGTGACGAAAGAAGGGGAGAGAAATACAGTTGGAGAGAGGGGAAGATGTGACGAAATAAGGAAGAAGGTGGGAGATAAAGAGAGGAAGCGAGGAAAAAGAGAAAGAAAGAGAGAGGAAGTTGTTGCGCAAAGAGGAAAGAAAGAGAGAGTTGAAGAGAGGAAGCAATGGAGTGAGTAGGGAAAAGTAGACAATTGGAGAGAGGGGAAGCTGTGACGAAAGGAAGGAAGAAATTAAAGAAAGGAAGCCGTGAGGAAAGAAAGGGAGAAAAATAATCGGAGAGAGGTAGCATTGACGGTTAAATTGAACTTAACGGACCCAATTTTCACCATTGTATGTCACCCCGCCGAAATAAATCAAAAGAAAAATACCCAAAATCACGGAATTAACCGAATTTAATGAAATTTTCAGTGTTGATATATTAATGAATAAAAGATGTAATGCACGGGTTATATCATTTAAAAACTTTAAGATTTTTTTCAGGTCAGTTAACTTTGAACCACGTATTTTTGGGCGTAACACAGATTCTCAAAGATACGCGTTTCAAAGTCAATTGACCTGAAAAAATGTAAGTTTTTAGATAAGATAACTTGTGTATTATATCTTTTATTCATTTATATATCAACACTGAGAATTTCATTAAATTCGGTTAATTCCCTGATTTTTGCGGTATTTTTTTCATTCGGTGGGGTGATATACGATGGTGGAATTTAGTTTCGTTAAATTCGATTTAACCGAATTGACGCTAGGTAGTAAAAGAGGAAAGAAGTGGACAAAAAGATGATTGAAGAGGGGAACCTGTGACGAAAGAAAGGAAGAAGGAAGTTAAAGAGAGGAAGCTATGAGAAAAGAAGGGGAGAAAGAGACAATTAGAGGGGGGAAACCGTAATGCAAAGAGGAAATAAAGTGGTATTTAAAGTGAAGAAGCGATGAGGAAAGGAAGGAAAGGAAGGGGGTGTTAAAGAGTAAGCTGTGGAGAAAGAAGGGGAAAGAGACAATTGTAGAGAGGGGGACTTTAACTTCCTCCTTCTTCCTTTCTTTCTTTCCGTAGTTTCTTCCTTCAACTCTGCAAAAAGGAGAAAGCTGTGAAGAAAATAAAAGAAGAAAGAAACAATTCGAGAGTGAAAGAAAGAAGGAGAGAAAGAGACAATTAGAGAGGGGAAACCTTAACTAAAAGAGGAGTGAAAAAGACAGTTGAAGAAAGGAAGCCGTTTCGAAGGAAGGGGGGGGAGAAGGAAGTTAACGAGAGGATGCTGGGAAGAAAGAAGGGGAGACAATTGGTTGAAGGGAAAAGCCGTAACGAAAAGAAGAGAGAGAAAAAATAAGTTGAATGGAAGAAGCCTTTTCCTTTAATATGCAGAACGATGTAGTTAAAAAGGGTTAAAAATCAATGGCGGTTTTAAAAACACACATCAGGAAGCCATTACAAAACTGGAAGCCATTGTTGAATAAGCGGGAAAAATACACTTAAAGAGAGTGAGCTGTTACTTTAGAATGAGGCAGTTAACTAAGTGGCCACGTCTCGTCTGATATCCCAATGACGTCTATTAGTTTGCATTTAAAATCCAAACACAATTTTCCGTTAGAATTCGCAAGCTGGCAATTGCATTACGGTTTATTAGCATATTGATAGAATCAGACTGGCCTTTTACTTGTGATTGTCACAAGGGCAGAAAAGGAAATCAAACTTAAGAAATAGACAGAGCAAGAAATTATACTTACTGTCTCATCCACCATTCACGTATAACAAAGGTTTCGTCAAGGTCAGTACTCGAATACGAGAGAGAGAGAGAGAGAAGAGGTGTGTGTGTGTTTGTGTGTGTGAGTGAAAAGAGAGAGAGAGAGAGAGAGAGAGAGAGAGAGAGATAGAGAGAGAGTTGTGTGTGTGTGTGAGTGAAGAGAGAGAGAGAGAGTGTGTGTGTGTGTGAGTGAAAAGAGAGAGAGTGTGAGTGTGTGTGTGAGTGAAAAGAGAGAGAGAGAGAGTGTGTGTGTTGTTGTGTGTGAGTGAAAAGAGAGAGAGAGAGAGATAGAGAGAGTGTGTGTGTGTGTGAGTGAAAAGAGAGAGAGAGAGAGTGTGTGTGAATGAAAAAGAGAGAGAGAGTGTGTGTGTGTGTGTGTGTGTGTGAGTGAAAGAGAAAGAGAGAGAGTGTGTGTGTGTGTGTGTTGTGAGTG
>CM042172.1:15036322-15048822 GCA_023376005.1 Doryteuthis pealeii
TTCTACTTCGTCTAGTCTTCTGTTCCATCTTTCTTCTTGATGGGTCGGTCTTCTAAGACATGCTTAATTAACACGCTTGTTGCTTTTCAAATCTTTATTTGTGTTTTGTCTGACACAACGCGCGGAATTGACAACCGAAGTAAGATACCTCTATCTTACTTCACATCTAGGCTGCAACTGACTAACTAGCTAAATCACGTGACGTGCGGGATTCCAACCGCCCAGTAGTTTCCCGTCCCGTGATACGAAAAAAAAAACTGGAACCGCAGAATTACAGGGCGTTGGCTACCACATAGATTATGCAACACAATTATGTTAGAGAAGCGTAAGGTTTATCATCGTACATTGGCGACCCGAGTTCAAATCCTGGACCCAGTTGATTTTGTTTCACTTCATGTCCTTCAGAAAGCCATGATTTCATCTCTTCTCCTACTTTCTTTCTTTCTTTCTTTCTGTAGTTTAAGATAACAAAATGAAACTCCTCTTACCTTGGTCTTGGAAGAAAATGGCACCCGAAATTTAAATTTTTTTAAGAGTACAGACCGGAAATGAGGGAGTTGGTGGGAGTGGAGTGGAGTCATAAATAAGCCGAATTTTTTGGCAGTCCGGGAGTTGTTATTTGGAAGGCAAGCTATCGCGAGCTGAACAGATAATTATTATAGTTTTTCTGTGTATAGTTATGTAGAAGGGGAAAATAGAGGGGGGGATAATATTTGGGTCTACAAGTTCCTGCTGAGGTGGGGGGGACCAAAAAGAAACGAGTTCACCGTCTTCTCGCAAACAAAGTTTATTTTTGGTTAACACAGTCTTCGTCTTCGACCAGCAGCTGAAATCCGTCGTCGTCGTCAAAATAATCTTTACTGACTGCCGTCTCATGTAAGCCGAATGCTTCTCTGCTTGTCACCTTTACTCGCTTTGGTTACTTATGGGCATATTACCCAAACATCCGGGCACATCAGTCGAAACTCGCGTTCGTCCAGTTCCTAAATCGCATTTGTTTTCACATGTGGGAGGACGCAGGTTCGATCTCGGCATGCAAGACAATGTCTTGTTCCTTTTTCTTTCTCGTTCACCGTCATAAGTTATATACTAAGCTTAGCTTAGATGTGGCACAATGCCAGAAGTATGGGGCACCTAAAGAGAATCGAACCCACTAACAATGGCCTGCGAATCTACCATTATTACACCACGTGAGGTATCCATAGTTATTTACTAAGCTTAGCTTAGATGTGACACAAAACCAGAAGCAAGGTGCGCCCAGTGAGAACCGAACTCACCCTCAATGGTCTGTTAACACAGATTGCTAACCATTATACTACCCAAGGCGCCCATAGTTTTTCAGTGTGTATAATGTCTTTTTATTCCCTTTCTTTTTGTATAATAAAAATGAATGGTCTATTATTTAGCTGAGGTGACGACACTCATAATAAATAAGAATTCAGCGGATAAGCAACACCAGATACTCAGGATTTACATTTTTGCATTTCATTTTGGACGATTTGGACGGTCTCATTTTTAACCAGAGGGAGTTGCAAGAAACTGCCAAACAATTAAGGAACACGAGTATATAGCCGCCCTGTCGGCTGGCGTTCGTAATGTACCGACTGCACCTCTGCAAAGGTGTAAGACTCCCCCAATGGGGCTACCTGTTGGTCATGGGTGGCGACCCGTGATGCTTAAGGATAGAACCCAGGTGGTTGAACATTCCATGACATGCAATATTCCACTTTGGTCCTTACTAGGGGTAGACGGGCGATCGGAGAGGCACCCTCAGATCAATCGGCTGGTCACGTCAAGCCCTAGCACCTATATGACTGCCCCAACCCTATTGCCTTTATGGCAAGTCCCAACCCTTTTTATCATATATGTGCTAGAAGGCGGTAGCTGAGGGTCTACATGTCCTGGGAATGACGTTAAACTCTATCTAATGGTGAGGTTCCAATTCCTGAGGTTTGGGGAATGTGGAGCACCCCTTCATCACCATTTCTCCCTGGTCCACTCTGACCCGGAGTGGTAGTACCTGTTAGGGTCCCATCTATGGGTTGAATAGAAAAACTTGAGTTTATAAACAAAATTGACTATCCGTTAAGAATGAATTTATTTCAATACTTTGTCGGCATTAAATGACCCACTGAGGTTGATATGCCGTAAAACAAAACAAACAAACAAACGATTATATAGATTTCTTTTTATCTATACATTAATACGCTTGTTCCTTAATCTTCCGATAGTTATCATCTTACAATACCCTCTCGTTAAAAATGAGACCTCCCAAATCGCCCAAGAAAATGTAAATCCTGGTGTATCTTTCCCGCCAAATTGTTATTTCTTATCAGTGTGATCACCTCAGCTCAATAATGAACCATTCCGGTTTTGTTATAAGGAAAGAAAGGGGAGAAAAAACCTATTACACAGAAAAATATGATAAGAATGAAAGAAAGAAAGAAAGAAAGAAAGAAAGAAAGAAAGAAAGAGAGTAGGAGAAATCTGTTTCAATCGAACATAATGAAAAGATGAAAAGAAGGAAGAAAAAAAATACAATAAGAAAGATTTTATACTTTTACATATTGAAGTATTTAGCAATAGCTCTTAAGTATACATATAAAAACGTTGTAATTATCAATGATGTTGTATATCCACAGGTCCTGCTAATTGAAATAATATTAATAAATGAAATAATATTAATAAATGAAATAAGAATGCGGCGGATAAGCGACACCAGATAATCAGGATTTACATTTCTGCATTTCATCTTAGACAATTTGGATTGTCGCACTTTTTTTAAAGATGATAACGGTCGGAAGATTAAGAATAAGCTCATTAATATATAGATTTCTTTTTATAAATATTTATTTTTATAAATATTATTATTTCAATTTCCTCAAAAAAACTAAAGCGCCTCAGAAAAAAATAACCGACTGAGCAAAAAAAGATGGAACGGTCGGAAGATTAAGGAACAAGCTTATTAATATATAGATTTCTTTTTATAAATATTATTATTTCAATTTCCTTTTAAAAAAACTATAGCGCTTCAAAAAAAAAAATTGACCGACTGACCAAAAACCAAGAACAATAAAAGTGATTGTCTGCAATTTCCTTCGCTTATCCGAGTGAGGATGGGGTGGGGCTCGGCTGGATTAACATTCATTACTAGCTACCGTACACACCCATCTACACCCTTCTCTTCAAATAGAATCGCCAAGAAACATCGATTTGTTAATATTGATTTATTATTATTGATCAATCATTGAACAATGTTTTTATAACGATGAGAAATACTTTTAACGTTCTGGGACACAAGCCAAGATTGTTTTTTAAAGAATATGTTCCACATGTTGATTGTTTACAAGCATCCTTATTTATGCTAAAGGGAGGGGGTTTGGGGTGGCGGTTCAGTCACCGACCGTCGGAATCATTATTTACAACGGTTCTCTAATTTAAAATGAAATTGCATAAACATATGTATTTATTATATGGATAATAGACATATGTATTTATTATATGGATAATAGACATATGTATTTATTATATGGATAATAGACATATGTATTTATTATATGGATAATAGACATATGTATTTATTAGATAATAGACATATGTATTTATATGGATAATAGACATATGTATTTATTATATGGATAATAGACATATGTATTTATTATATGGGAAATTATTAACGGTATTCCATATATACCGAGAGAAATGAAAAGAGGAGAAAAACAAATAGATATTTCAAAGGAGGTTTATGGAGCATAATGAATTATGGGGTATAATGGTTTTAGATCTTTTACATGTTTAAAGTAGCTAGATAGTCTCGGCTGCGTGTGTATAGTTTTTAAATGCCATCCTTGGCCTGTTGAAAAGGGCTTACAGTAAGTCCTGAGTTATGGAATCATTTGGTAAGCGTATAAGTCCTATCCTGCGTATTGGCAACTTTCCAGTGATTTAATCTTATGTCCGTCGTCCACGAAGGTCTGTGTAATTATGACCAGTATGGTCAGTTTAAGTATTATATCAGCCTCAGAGTACTGCTAGTGATTGGCCAAGAGGTAGATCACATGATTGTAGCCGAGTCTATAAGTAGGAGCAGGCGTCTAGCACACGCATTATATACCAACATTCTCATCAGCGTGTTCCTCGGGTTTTCTTTTAACCTCATCTATTTTTGGTGGTCGTGCTGAAAAAAAAAGGCATTCAAAGAACGAAAAGGAAAGAGACAAAGGCAAAGGGTAGCTTTATGACTTAGGCTTTATTGACCAGGTCATAGTCGCCTGTAACAAGGGAAAATCTCCCTGACTAGTAGGACCAACTAGACCCAGTTATAGCCTCAGTTCAAATGGCCGAGATATTTGGGGTAGGGAGTCAGTCCTTCATGTCGGACATGCCCAAAGGGTTCTTCAGGTGAAGGCCCCATTTTCTATTCTAAAATATACGCATCAACAAATTGCTAAAAAACATTTCTTTTAGCGGTCGTAAGTCATATTAGGTAAGTTAAAAATTACATCCGCCCTGTCGGCTGGGCCGTTAGAATGCACTGACTGCACCTCTACAGAGGGGTAAGACTCCCCCAAATGGACCTACCTGTTGGCCGTGGGTGGAGACTCGTGACACTTAAGGACACTCCGTCCTTGGTGGATGAGCAGTCCATGACCTGCAACACTCCACTTACTTAGGCTGGACGGGTGGTCAGAGAGGCCCCCTCCGATCAATCGGCTGGTCATGTCAAGCCCTAGCACCAATATGATTGCCTCAACCCTATTGCCCATATGGGAAGCCACAATCCTTCTTATCATATGGGTGCTAGAAAGCGGTGGCTGAGGATCTACATGTCCTGGGAATGACATTAAACTCTATCTGATGGTGAGGTTCCAGTTTTTGGAGGTTTGGGGAATGTGGAGCACCCCTTAATCACCATTGCTCCCTGGTCCACTCTGACCCGGAGTGGTAGTACCTGTTAGGGCCCCATCTATCGCTTAAATAGAAAAATGTATTTATAAAAAAATTGAGTATCCATTAAGAATTGATTTATTTCAAAACTTAATCAGCATTAAAGGACCCACTGAGGTTGATATGCCGTAAAACAAAACAAAACACATAAAACGCTTATCTGTTTGGGTAAAGGGTTTTCGTAGCAGCGTCGTTATAATTTCTTCTGTGCTGGTCATTCGTTCTTTCATTAAAAGTGTTGCTCCGTTCTTTCAGCCGAGCAAAGAGGACAGTATTTTCTGTTGTTTCAGCCGAGCAATTAAGGAGCAAAGTCTGTCTGTCAGTCGTTCGGTTAAGCGGCTTAGTCAGTTCTGTTCAAATTTCTAAGTACTCTTATCCCTGCTTCTTTTTACATCTGCCTTTACTTTCTTCCGGGTTCAATGTTAGTGAAGGATAACCCATAATTTTTGTTCATTAATAATTAATAAGACTAGCAAGAATATGCACCGTCTAAATATATAATATAAGTAAAATGAAAAATATTATTATAAAAAGTAATCACCACTCAGTCATTGTCAGTCCACTTTAGACAAACATATAAACAAAATGAAAAACTTAAATTAATTCAGTTTGGTTTCGGTTTCTTTGTTTAATGGCATATCAACCTTTGTAGGTTATTTAATGCCAAAGTCATCCTTGTAGAAGAACACTAGTGGTACTATTTAATCCACATCTAGGGGGGATGAGAGAGTTTATACCTTTCCAAAGGGTATTAGTCCAAAAGTGAATGGAATAGTGTGACTGGAGTTTGAACTAGCTTACTACAATATTGCAATCCAACATGTTAGCCACGGGACTACCCCACCCCGAAAAACTTAAATCAATTTGGTTAATAAAATGCTTTATCTAATCATTTTAGTATTCATTTTATTCAAGTTTTTCACTAAAAATAATTATACATGAGAAGATACAAGATTTACAAGGGTTAGCTGAAAAATCCAAAGGCTGAACAAGATATTCTCATGGAATGTGATCAAATGAGGTTTATTTTTCAACATAGTCTTCCTTGCAGTCCATACATTTCTTGGTGTTGCAGTGCTTGGATCTTATTGGTAAAAAAAGAGTCTTCAACACAGATACACCAGCCTATGAACTTTATTTAAGTAATAATGCAATGAAATATATTAAGTTAGAAAGACTAACGAAATTAAATAAGAACACATATAAAAAGATTACACTTATTCTAATTATATTTTAATTGGTTTCTATATAAAATCATTCATAGGATTGATTTTAATACATTGGAGAATAAAACAATAATTTTAAAGATCAATAACACCAAGTAATTATTTATCAAACCCAGTTTTGTTAAAACCAGTAAGCAAATTAATCCAACCATATATTATGTAAACCTTTATTTCTTAGTGATATATAAGACACTTTGCAGGATTTTAAATGCACAAATAACATGGGCTGTTTTGAGGCAAACATACCTCAGGTTTTCATACAGACTTCATTAATAAATAAGGTTTATTCTATGTATTAATAATTTTAAGTATAAATCAAATACTCATTGATAAAATTACGCAATTGCTGAAGGTATTGTAACGTCAGCAATGAGGAAGTTTTGGTTAAAGACAGATAGACACCGAATCTTTATTACAATAAGATAGTTCCTAAAATATATTCTTTTAGCGGTCAATAGTCTTCAATGAAAACAAAGTTTAATTAATGTAAAAACACTTATCTATGATTGATTTTGTTCAGACTTTCTGTAGCTTCGCCTCATTTCAGGATCATTCGGTTAGCAGTATAAGAATTAAAGGTGGTTTTAACTTCACTAGCTAATACCACTTGTTATAATACATTAAGAGGCCTCAGAAAAGCCTCCTAACTAAGAATTAAAGGTGGTTTTAAATTCACTAGCTAGTACCACTTCTTATAATACATTAAGAGGCCTCAGAAAAGCCTCCTAAGAAATAAAGATGGTTTTAACTTCACTAGATAGTACAACTTCTTATAATACATTAAGAGGCCTCAGAAAAGCCCCCTAAGAAATAAAGATGGTTTTAACTTCACTAGATAGTACCACTTCTTATAATACATTAAGAGGCCTCAGAAAAGCCTCCTAAGAAATAAAGATGGTTTTAACTTCACTAGCTAATACCACTTCTTATAATACATTAAGAGGCCTCAGAAAAGCCTCCTAAGAATTAATGGTGGTTTTAACTTCACTAGCTAGTACCACTTCTTATAATACATTAAGTGGTCTCAGAAAAACATGGAGTTGCATTAATGATTCCGTTGTACATAAGCGCAACTAAGGGTAATTTTTATTTTCGTATTTCTACTTTATATAAGAATTAAATGTGGTTTTATCTTCATTAGCTAATACCACTTCTTATAATATGTTAGGAGGCCTCAGAAAAGCCCCCAAACGCAAGTGAATATATACAACAAATTTCAACAAAGAGGTAACATAACAAATACAGATTTTATTGTCTGAGCAACATTCAACATACAATACAAAACAGCTAGGATGAAGGTCCTAAGGAAAAAGTGTCCTTGAAGAGTTTTGGGGCCTGGTTAGGGGCCAGAATAAAAACACAAAGACAATAAATGAGTTAAATAAATATATTAACAAAGAACAGTATAAAATAATATACATAAACATATAAACATATAAATAATATACATATAAACATATAAATATATACATATAAACATATACCAAGAGTCGGAGGCGCGTGGTCTTATGGTTAGAGTCATAGGAAATGGAATCGTCGACCCGAGTTCAATTCCTGGACGAAACTGTTTGAATTTCACATAGCGCTAATACCCTTGGGAAAGGTATGAATTCAATTCATCCTCCAGCTATGGGTAGATAGCAGGGCAGACTAGGCTCTTTAACCTTGGCTAGGTAACCAGTGTAAGAGAAGGAAAAGTCTGAATTCAAACCTGTTGAACTCCGCTTAAGAAATTGACCTAGTGTCACATCCTGCTTGTGCGGAGGGGTTAGTATATATATATATATATATATATATATATATATATATATATATATATATACGGCTATTCAAATGACCTGTGAACTGAACACCTCTATCGAGATATAGTATAATAGGGGCCGTGTAAAAGCACGCGTAATAAGCCTATAATTGGGGGGGGGATACTTCGTACGACACATTTTCAATTTGAATTCTATTTATAATATTTAATTCGTTTCATTTTAATAAAATAAAATAACATTTTCTGCAGTAATTTACATGCGCGCTAACGAGGTTGTCCGACGTCAAGCCACGGCTCACGATCAGAAGGATGCGATCGGCCACTACACTCCCTCCTGATCTCATTTTGCACACCAGACATATTCGTGCACGCTCTGAGCTACCACATGCGTGATTTCTCTCGCCACACAAATGTTGTAAAAACAAGGATTTTTAGAGCACTTTAGCAGACGATCTTTGATGCTATTTCCTCAAACAATGGTACAAGTAAAATATCTAATTTTTGGTATCAGTATTCAGTATACACAACTTTTGCTTAGATGGACAATTTGATAAGTTTTAAAAATTAAAAAGTGACTTACCCTAGTATGCATATCAATTTTTATGATATATTTCTGTACGTACTAGCATCAAAGATCGTCTACTAAAAAATCCTCGTTTTCTAAAGGCTACATTTTGCGAAAATCAGGATTTTTTGTGAATGTTAGCAAACGATCTTTGATGCTATTTCCTTAAACATTTGTTTTGGTTTTGTTTTGTTTTACGGCATATCAACCTCAGTGGGTCATTTAATGCCGATAAAGTTTTGAAATAAATTCATTCTTAATGGATAATACAATTTTTTAATACATTTTTCTATTTAACCCATAGATGGGACCCTAACAGGTACTACCACTCCGGGTCAGAGTGGACCATGGAGCAATGGCGATGAATGGGGTGCTCCACATTCCCCAAACCTCCAAAACTGGAACCTCACCATCAGATAGAGTTTAACGTCATTCCCAGGACATGTAGACCCTCAGTCACCGCCTTCTAGCACCCATATGATAAAAAGGGGTTGGGGTTTGCCATAAGGGCAATAAGGTTGGGAAAATCATATAGGTGCTAATGCTTGACATAACCAGCCTATTCCTCAAACAATGGTACAAGTAAAATATCTAATTTTTGGTATAAGTATTCAGTATATTCACAACTTTTGCATAGATGGACAATTTGATATCTTAAAAAAAGTGAAAAATCGAGCTACCCTACTGTATAATAAGAGTTGAAATCGTGCCATTCTTATTTTGTCCATCCAATAGACCATAAACAAACACTGATAGTCTGGAACTGAAACTATCCTGGAGACCAAACACTTTATAAATATAATATCAATTGCATTATATGCAGAAACAAAACGTTATATATGCTAGTCTCCGTTACGCTTCTTTTTTTCTTTTCTTTCCTTTTCTTTTAATATTTGGTCATGAATAAGCAGATGTGATTGGTGTCACAGACTGATAATTTAATTTCGAACGACCGACTTGAAATTGTCCCATCCGCCATTGTGAGGAAAATTAGTCCAGCAGATTGGAAGAGAAAGGTCTATGAATAGATACTGATAGATTTGTCGTCTCGCTAATATTTTTCTCTCATAGGATATGCTAGACGACAGGGCGTCCCATCGTGGTATAATGGGTAGCAACCTAGGTTATTAGATAGTTGCAACCTTGAGATTAAATTCTAACCGTGACATATTTTTTGTTGCAGGGTATGACTCTTTATCACATAAAGAACATTTGCTCGTTGATTGCGGGGCCACTCAACATGTGATCAACGATAAAACTAAATTTATCAGTTGGGACCCCAATTTTGAGCCTGAAAATCACTTTGTGGAATTGGCGCACTGGAAGCGTGCTGGGCCCATAACCTGTTAAGTTTCTGACCGCCATCTTTGGCCAGTTGAAAAGGACCTAAAGTAAGTAAGTCCTGAGCTATAGAATCCTTTGGTAAGTGAATTAGTCCTGGGTTATGTAATCCTACGTAGTGTCAAAGGTCCGGTGATATAATCCTATGTTCCGTCGTCCACGAAGGTTCAAAGTAGTTGTGAGTAGCTAATATCAGAGCAGCCGATATAAATAACAATATCAGCAGCAGAGTACTGCCAGTGATTGGCCAAGAATATGGTCACATGATTATCGCCGAGTCTATAAATAAGAGTGGGCGTCTAGCACACACCTTATATCCCAGAAAAATCTCAACAAACGGGTTGGGTAAATAACTACACTATATTTATCGATTACTATCTCACTCACTGTATCTATCTATCTATGTATCTAACTTTTTGTCTGTTCTATCTATCCCTATATCTCTATAGAATAAAAGTCAAACGACTTTTAGCGTCTATTGTTGGTATCGTCTTTTAGTGTCTAATGTTGGTGGAGGTATCGGAGTTTGATCACCTCTGATAGGGTCAGCATGGCGAGGAAAGTCTGATGTTGGAAGACCCGAAACTTCCCAATGAACCATGCGAATAACATCACTGACGACAACCACCAAATGTAGGAGCGTAAATTTATCTAAGTCGTTTAATTGATAGTAAATGAGTTCAAACTTGGTCTAATGGTTAGCAAGCTCGTCTCACACATCCATTACTACTGAATAGCAAGTTTGATCCTCGATGGATATCCCTACTTGCGTCCTTGTGTCACATCCCACCCATGACGAACTCGCTATTTACTTGTAATGGATATGTGACTTTAGGTAAATTTTTAAGTGGAGTTTTAACAAATTGGAATTCAGAGTTTTCTTTCTTCTAGACTGGTTGCCATACCATTTTAAAGAACCCAGTCTGCCCTACTATTTACTCATAGCTGGATAGAAAATAGTTGGATGCATAGAATTTGTACAAGGGTTATATTATTCATAATACACCATACCTAACCATTCAATTCATACAGCTAGCTACAATCTTTATCAGACTTGATTCTAAAGTTCAATGTCTCAGAATTATAGAGAAATCGATGGGGTCGCTTATTTTGCAAAGCCAAGAACACATCTATTGGAGTATATTAATAGAACAGCAAGGATTCGCAGTGTTCACAAACACACACACACACACACACACACACACACACACACACATAAATATAATATATATATATATATATAATATATATATATTAATAAGTCATCCACAGACACGTGTTTCGGCATATCGTGCCTCTTCAGTGTGGCTAGACACAACTATCCTTGGGTAGGGTTCGAACTCAGACTGACCGCATGGTAGTCCGATATATTATCCCCTCGCCCACTGACAGCTGATGCGGGGACTGGTGTTTTTAAACTATTAAATACATAGGAATGTATGTATCATTCGGTCACTGAGAGATCAAATTTCCGGAGAAATGATCATTGCTTATTTGCTTAGTAGTGAGAGTTAATTTAAATTACCAATTAGAGAGCTCATTACCAAATTTATGGGAGCATATATATTAATAAGTCATCCACAGACACGTGTTTCGGCATATCGTGCCTCTTCAGTGTGGCTAGACACAACTATCCTTGGGTAGGGTTCGAACTCAGACTGACCGCATGGTAGTCCAATATAATATCCCCTCGCCCACTGACAGCTGATGCGGGGACTGGTGTTTTTAAACTATTAAATACATAGGAATGTATGTATCATTCGGTCACTGAGAGATCAAATTTCCGGAAAAATGATCATTGCTTATTTGCTTAGTAGTGAGAGTTAATTTAAATTACCAATTAGAGAGCTCATTACCAAATTTATGGGAGCATATATATTAATAAGTCATCCACAGAGTCGTAGAAGAAGTTATTTCCCGACCGCAGTTTCGGTGTTACTCTAACACCTTCATCAGGGGGATTGAGTGGAATTTTTTCGGTTACTTTATATAGCTAGACTGATATCTTTTTAATTCTTCCTGAATTTAATCTTCGTAGGCTGCTAGTTTGTAGTTGGGGTTAAACTCCTCCTATTTTGACCTACGTGGGTAGTCGTGTGCTGTAACATTATACTTTTATTACCCCTTATCACTATCTTCAACTTACTCTATTGACCTTAGTGGGGTCAGTTAGTCTGGAGTTTGGCTAAGTTTTTTTTAATTTCTTTCTTTATTTCTTCTAGTAGTTTTTCTTTGTTACTGCTATATCATAATTCTACTGTATTATGCCCTTATATTGTATAGTGAATGTGTGAATATGATGTTATTAACTGTTATTTTTATATGCGCGTTTGTTTACGAAAGCCAATGACGTGATCATTAATTAAATAAATCTAATGAGTCAGACGAGCCTACTATTAGTTTCGCTTAATGCTCTTCAGGGCTAAGATCTGACTCCCTGAAGAGCATTAAGCGAAACTAATAGTAGGTTCATCTGACTCTTTAGATTTATCTTTATATATATATATATATAGTCGTAGAAGAAGTTATTTCCCGACTGCGGTTTCGGTGTTACTCCAACACCTTCATCAGGGGGATTGAGTGGAATTTTTTTCGGTTACTTTATATAGCTAGACTGATATCTTTTTAATTCTTCCTGAATTTAATCTTAGTAGGCTGC
>CM042172.1:15053822-15127845 GCA_023376005.1 Doryteuthis pealeii
TATCAAAATGACTTGATTTGGCAATAAATGATCCGTCTTGGTCTTTTTTTTAAAAGAAAATTCATAAGACATAACTCATAAGTACAAAATTAGAATCTTAATATAATGCATTACCCATTCATACCTCCTCAAAAAAGAAGCAGCCCCATATTGCATACCACGCCAAAAACCCTACACAATCAAACACATTTTAACAGAATGTAGCAACCTAAAACAAATACGAAAAAATACTACCAAACAACAAATCTAAAACAGATATTCTACCAAATAAACCCAGAAAAACTACTTGGATACATAAAAGAAGCACACATCTACAACAAAATCTAAAAATCTTCCCCAAAAAATGAAAACACAAAAATATATGTTAAAAAGAATCATCTAAAAGTTCCATTCACAAAAAATGTCAAAAACAAAAAATCTTCAGAAAATTAAACATTATCACCAATTCATTTCAAAAACGTAGTTGGCATTAAATGACCCATTGAGGTTGATATGCCGTAAAACAAGAACAAAATCAAAATCAAAATCTTAATATAATGGAGATTGAGTGTTTGTCTCTCTTTAACCGAAACTTTATCACTACTCAAGTCACAACTCCTTTTGTTATTTACATCACATTCTCCATGATTTATTTTTATTTAAATTTCAATAAACTAGTTTTACATTATTAATACTGTTAGCCATATCTACATTGTATTTACCTCGTACCCCACTTGTACGGGTTAGGCACAAGGCCCTATTAACGTGGGACCACCCACAAGCCGATGCTCATGGGGTGGCGGGTGAAAAAATTGCGTCGATCCCGTCGGCATTCCCCCTCAAGGGGGCGCCTCAGGCACTGGGCAATAAACTCAGCCCTGCCCCTTTAAATCAAGGGGGCAGGTATTGCCTGGGGGGATAGCCCCCTAGGATCGACGCTATTAACTTGTAAAGATTCAGGGCCGAAGCCACTGGACCCCGGCGTGGGCTGGATCTACATGATATTTTCCACGTACCCACTTGTACGGGTCAGGCACAAAGACCCTATTTATGTGGGACCACCACAAGCCGAGACTCATGGAGTGGCGGGTAAAAATTGCGTCGATGCCGTCGGCATTCCCCCCTCAAGGGGGCACCTCAGGCACTGGGCAATAAACCCAGCCCTGCCCCTTTAAATCGAGGGGCAGGTGTTGCCTGGGGGGATGGCCCCCTGGGATCGACGCTATTAATTCGTAAAGATCCAGGGCCGAAGCCACTGGACCCCCGGTGGTTGTTTTCTTTCAAGTAACACTGCCGAGACGACATAGCTGGGGACGTTATTTTAATAGTCACCGGGTAGCAATTTCTGAGGCAGGAGACCGGGACGCACTTCCTCATAAATTACCGTATTTTGTATTGGAGAAAGAAATATAAAGTGCTATTGTTCTTAATGAATGGCTTAATCTCCATTTTCCTAGGGGGTGGATGGTAGACGTGGTCCGCACGAGTAGCTGGTCAGAAGCGACCTTTTTCCTAGGGGTTGGTTGAAGAAGCAAGTCTACTCTATGAAATCAACGACTTGGGAAGAACTTGAAGGACGAATGCGAGAATTTATTTCTGCCATTTCACAAGGGTTCCTAGGAAGATCAGTTGATGTAATTCCCGAGCGGAGATAAATCTTAAAAGAAATCGATTAACAAGAAAAATTAATTCTAATTTTATTCTTTACTTTCTTTATTAAAACTTAAATACTTGCACCCGGCGGAGGGTGCATATATTTGCTAGTATAACTATTTTTTATTAAATAAAATTTGCTTTAGTTTATTATCACACATATATATATATATATGTGTGTGTGTGTGTGTGTATGTGTGTGTGTGTGTGTGTGTGTGTAATTTGAACAAAAATGATAAGACAAACAGGAATATTTCTTTATTTATTCTTATTTTCTCAACCAGTTTTGATCTTAGGTCATCATCAGGAGAAAATTCTTGTTTGACGAAATGGTTTTTTAGAGAGTTTTTTTTAATTAAAAGATTTTCTTAGTGTTTGAGAGGCCATATAATCCGGGGCAGAGAAGTGTGTTAGAAGTAGCGAGTCCATCTGTTCCGTGAAAAAAAAAAACCTCTTTAAGTTGAATTCTTTTGAAATGTTCTTATATATATGTGAGGGAGGTTTTTTTAGAAGTTATGTGTATATCCATATATGTACATATATAAATATATGTGTGTGCATACACATATGTGTGTGAATGTGTGTGTGTGTGTGTGTGTGCGTATGTGTAAGGCGTAAACAGAGAATGATTTTTCTCGATTTGTTTACGCCTTACATTTGAACAGACACGTTCGCCTAATTCATTACTTATCAACTAATTAATTTTCAAATTAGGTATGACTTCAATTAAGCACGTATTCTCCCCAAAATCGTCGGCTATCGCCATCTCAAACAGATTATTCGTTTACTTTCATATATATATATATATATATATATATATATATATATGAGGAAAAAATATTAAAAAAATATAACAAACACAGGATGTTATGATTAGGGGAAACAATTTTATGTGTCAATACTTAAGCATTTTGGTATATTGTACCATCTTCAGGACACTGTTAAGTAATGTTTATGTGAGGGACAAAATGAAAGATGTTAAGTGTACTGTGAATATGTACAATATACCGAAATGCTTAAGTATTGACACATAAAATTGTTTCCCTAATCCTGTGTTTGTTATAATTTTAAAATATTTCTTCTCATATTGTCGGATTAATTTCCTCATCGTATTTCCAATATATTATAATATATATAATATATATATTATTACTGATAAAATATTACTGAATTACTACACTTTTATTTTATTTAGCAGTAAATAAACTAATAACAGAAAGGCACATAACATTTTTTCTTTCTTAGTGGAACATTCTGGTTTCATAAAATATACCCAAGAGAAAGTAGATTAAGTTATTTAAATCAATGGTATGATTTTTCCAAGACATGCAGAGGAAAATTGTGTAGCATAATCCAATATTGAAGAAAATAGTATTGAATAAACACGTTTTCAGAAGAAAAAAAATGAAATTCATTGATAAAAATCCTTCCAGATTATTCTCTCTTCGCACTTCCTTTTTCTTTCTTTTTCTCTTTCACATAACTCTCCCAATATAATTTTCTATAGTTTAGTTTTTCTCCCTACATCACTTTGTATATTTTCTTTTTTCAATTTATTTTCTTTTTTAACCTATTCTCACTCCACCTTCCATTTCTTTCTTTCTTTCTTTTCTTTCTTTCTTTCTGATTATGATTCTCTACAGTTTAGTCTTCTTTCTCTGAATTACGTCTTTCTTTTCCAGTTTCTCTTTCTTTCCAATTTAATCTCTCTTTGTCTTTCTCGATTAATTCACATACTTTCTTACTTTAATTCTTCCCGTTCTTTCTTTCTTTCTTTCCTTCTTTCTTCCTTTCTTTCTTTCTTCCTTTCTCTCTTTCTTTTCAGTGTATCTTTCCTTTTAATTTGATCACTCTTTGTCTTTTACGTACATTTGTTAATTTCTTTCTTTCTTTCTTTCTTTCTTTCTTTCTTTCTTTCCTTCCGATTTATTCCCCCTTTCTTTCTTTTTGAATTTCTCTTTCTCATTAATTTTATCTCAATTTGCTTGTTTCATTTCTTTCTTTATTTCTTTTTCTTCAGTTTATCCTTCGAATGAATTTATTCTCTCTTTATTTTCTTCCCGTTCTTTTTCTTTCTTCTTCTTCTTTCTTTCTTTCTTTCTTTCTTTCTTTTTTCTTTCTTTTTGATCTCTCTTTCCTTCCAATTAAAATCTCTTCTTCTTCTTCTTCTTCTTCTTCTTCTTCTTCTTCTTCTTCTTCTTCTTTTTCATTTTCTATTGATCATACTTGCTTTCCCCATAAAATAATTATTCCTCCCCGTCCTCCTCCTTCTTCTCCTCCTCCCTTCCTTTCTCTTATTTCTCTTCTTTCTCTTCCTCCTTTTTTATTTCTGACATTGTATCTGAATAGTTTCCATGAATGTACTTTATTACGCCTGTGCTCCAATCGCCATATTTTATTCTCGGCCCTATTCCTTCATTGTTATTCCCTCATTCTGTTATTCTTATTCCTATTCCCATTCCTGTTCACTTTTACCTGTTCTATTCCATTCAGAGGCCAACTCGTGAGGTACTTACAACATTGATCGCATGACCAAATATGGAGTGATTCCTTTCAAGTCGTCGTAAATCAAGGACATCTCGATCTCGACGTGCGACAAAACGTTTGCGGGTGGAGGAGGGGTGGGTGCAAAAGAAGATGGCGGATGAAAAGGCAGTAGAATTTGAGGAAAAGTGTCGACATATATTGTCATTTTCATTCCCCCATGAATTTTCATTGCTCTTCGTCTCTTATTATTTTCTCGTCACGTGACCAGTGTAGAATAAGCATCTTAGAAACATTTCGTTGTTATTATTCTATGTCACGGACTCACCTCCTTCTAGCGTTACTGGCGCCCTGGGCAAACCGAACTGCGGCGTTCTTTAAACTGTAATATCGTTTTATTTATTTATTTATTTATACAACTGAACCTATGGAGATTACACGGCGTAATTAGTACTAGACGATCAGGGGAGCCGTAGGGTTCCTGTTGTAACAGCGGTCCATAATGATATTCATCCTTCTATTCACGAAGTAGTGAATTTAGCATTTTCTATTTAGCAACTGTCTATGATGATATTGATGCTTCTATTCAGGAAGTAGCGAATGATTTTAATTCGCATTTCATAGTTAAAAGCGGTCCATGATGATATTGATGCTTCTATTCCGGAAGGAGTAAGTGATTCTAATTTGAATTTCATAGTTAACATCGGTCCATGATTACATTGATGCTTCTATTCAGGAAGGAGTGGTGGATTCTAATTTGAATTTCATAGTTAACAGCTGTCCATGATGATATTGATCCTTCTATTCAGGAAGGAGTAAGTGATTCTAATTTGAATTTCATAGTTAACATCGGTCCATGATGATATTGATGATTTTATTCAGGAAGTAAGTGATTCTAATTGAATTTCATAGTTAACATCGGCCATGATTAATTGATGCTTCTATTCAGGTAGGAGTAAGTGATACTAATTTGAAATTCATAGTAAACATCGGTCCATGATGATATTGATGCTTCTATTCAGGAAGTAAGTGATCTAATTTGAATTTCATAGTTACATCGGTCCATGATGATATTGATGCTTTTATTCAGGAAGTAAGTGATTTCTAATTTGAATTTCATAGTTAACATCGGTCCATGATTACATTGATGCTTCTATTCCGGAAGGAGTAAGTGATTCTAATTGAATTTCATAGTTAACATCGGTCCATGATGATATTGATGCTTCTATTCTCGGAAGGAGAGTGGTGGATTCTAATTAGTATTTCATAGTTAACAGCTGTTCATGATGATATTGATGCTTCTATTCAGGAAGGAGTAAGTGATTCTAATTTGAATTTCATAGTTAACATCGGTCCATGATGATATTGATGCTTTTAGCTTTTATTTCAGGAAAGTAAATGATTCTAATTTAAAATTTCTATTTAACATCGGTCATGATTCGATATGATGCTTTTATTCAGGAAGAGTAAGTGATTCTATTTGAATTTCATAGTTAACATCGGTCCATGATGATATTGATCTTTTCATTCAAGGAATAAGTGTTCTAATTGAATTTCATAGTTACATCGGTCATGATTATATTAATGCTTCTATTCAGAGGAGTAAGTGATTCTAATTTGAATTTATAGTTAACACGGTCCATGATGATATTGATGCTTTATTCTGGAAGTAAGTAATTCTATCATCGTTGATGAACAATTTCAATTAGTTGAACCATCTTGGCTCATGACTGATTATTGCATGTCTATTTCTACATTTATTCAGGGTAGCCACGACATGAAAAGGATATGATAAAATTCCTTATCGAATCATACCTTTGAATTTCATTTACTCCTCATCGAGTGATATCAGCATCCCTCATCTCGCGTCTTACTAAAAGCATGGATCTTCAATGGAGTTTGTGCTATACCAATTTCAAATTAGATATTAACAAAATAAAATCTAAAAATACTACCTCGTAAGTTAACTAAACAATAATTCCTCCTAATTGAATTACACACGGTCCAAATCATGCAAATATCAGTAAATATTGGGACGATCGCTTCTATTTCAGGATTTAAAAAAAGACTATATGAAATTCATTAGAATCACGATGGAGCTAAGTGATTCCTAATTTTGATCATAGTTAACATCCGGCTTCTCCTCCTAACCTGAGACCTGATGATATAGTGATGCACTTTTCAATTATATTCATTCAATGGTCCCTTGATTGTTTTACAAGCGAAGTATAAGGGGGGAGATTCATAGATTCTAATTTGAATTCCAATAGTCTTAAACTTACATCGGTCCATGATGATTCCTATGTAAGATTCTAGGTTTATCAGGGAGAGTAGAGTGATGGTCCCTATACCTTATCTAATGAAATTTTTTCTTTTGTCCATAGTTAAAGAAGGCCAAATCGATGCACCTAATTGTAATCTGAATTCATTGTGGGGCTATCTTCATTCAGGAATGGGTTTGAAAAGTAAAGTGATCTTCTAAATTTGAATTCAAGTTAACATCTCGGGTCCTGATTACATTGAATTATGGCTAATTTTTTCTTCCAATTTGAATCACTTACTCGTACCGACAAGTGGGAGTAAGTATGATGCAAAAGCACATTCAATAGATGTAATTTTCATGATTCGGTCATTAAGGCCCGATGATCAGTGTACCATGAATTCAATATTGATAAGATGTCTATCATAAACTTTCGTAATAATCTCTTTGGAGGCTATATTAAGTGATTCTACTAATTTTGAAATCCATAACGTTTAAGCATGCGAGGTCCCAGGTGAATTACATGTTGATAATTAAGCTTCTGATACCCCGGATCAGGAGTAAGTGATACTAATTTGAATTTTCCCATAGTTACCATTTTTCGTCTTCATGATGATATTGATTTACGCTTCTATCCCCGGAAGCGAGTAAGTGATTCTAGGAGTGAATCTCATACCATTAAGTTATANTCTGTTTGGGTAAAGGTTTTCGTAGCAGCGTCGTTATAGGTACTTCTATGCTGGACATCCATGCCATAAAGAGGGTGTTGAGGAGCCGGTTCAGTCACCTGGAGTTTGGGGTACCGGTTCAGTGACCGACCGCCGGACTCACTGTTTACAACAGTTCTCTAATTTAAAATGAAATTGCATAAACATATGTATATAATTATATTGAAATTATTAACGGTATCCCATATATACCGAGAGAAATGAAAGAGGAGAAAAACAAATAGATATTTCAAAGGAGGTTTATGGAGCATAATGAATTATGGGGTATAATGGTTTTAGATCTTTTACATGTTTAAAGTAGCTAGATATTCTCGGCTGCGTGTGTAAAGTTTTTAAATGCTATCCTTGGCCTATTGAAAAGGGCTTAAAGTAAGTAAGTCCTGAGTTATGGAATCCTTTGGTAAGCGTATAAGTCCAATCCTGCGTATTGGCAAATGTCCAGTGATTTAATCTTATGTCCGTCATCCACAGAGGTCTGTGTAATTATGACCAGTATGGTCAGTTTAAGTATTATATCAGCCTCAGAGTACTGCCAGTGATTGGCCAAGAGGTAGATCCCATGATTGTAGCCGAGTCTATAAGTAGGAGCAGGTGTCTAGCGCACACCTTATATACCAAAATTCTCATCAGCGTGTTCCTCGGGTTTTCTTTTAACCTCATCTCTTTTTGGTGGTCACGCTGAAGAAAAAAAGGCATTCAAAGAACGAAAAGGAAAGAGACAAAGGCAGAAGGTGGCTTTATGACTTAGGCTTTATTGACCAGGTCATAGTCGCCTGTAACAAGGGAAAATCTCCCTGACTAGTAGGACCAACTAGACCCAGTTACGGCCTCAATTCGAATGGCCGAGATATTTGGGGTAGGGAGTCAGTCCTTCTTGTCGGACATGCCCAAAGGGTTCTGCCGGTGGAGGCCCCATGGAATTGTTTTTTTGTTTTTTTTTTTTAATTCTAATTTTATTTTCGTTTTATTCTAATCCCCATAGGTTTTATCGTATGTATTAACAAGTATGAAAACTTATTATCGGTATCCCATATATACCGAAAGAAATGAAAGAGGAGAAAAACAAATAGATATTTCAAAGGAGGTTTTATAGTATCTAACAACAAGTTGCTAAAACCATATTTCTTTTAGCGGTCGTAAGTCATATTAGGTAAGTTAAAAATTACATCCGCCCAGTCGGCTGGGGCGTTAGAATGCGCCGACTGCACCTCTACATAGGGGTAAGACTCCCCCCAAATGGAGCTACCTGTTGGTCGTGGGTGGCGACTCGTGATACTGAAGGACGGAGACTTGGTGGATGAGCAGTCCATGACCTGCAACACTCCACTTAGGACCTTACTTAGGCTGGACGGGCGGTCGGAGAGGCCCCCTCCGATCAATCGGCTAGTCACGTAAAACCCTAGCACCTATATTGCCCCAACCCTATTGCCCTTATGGGAAGCCCCAACCCTTTTTATCATATGGGTGCTAGAAAGCGGTAGCTGAGGATCTACATGTCCTGGGAATGACATTAAACTCTATCTGATGGTGAGGTTCCAGTTCTGGAGGCTTGGAGAATGTAGAGCACCCTTTCATCACCATTGCTCCCTGGTTCACTCTGACACGTAGTGGTAGTACCTGTTAGGGTCCCATATATGGGTTAAATAGAAAAATGTATTTATAAAAAAACTGTGTATTCATTAAGAATTAATTTATTTCAAAACTTAATCGGCATTAAATGAGCCACTGAGGTTGATATGCCGTAAAACAAAACAAACAAAACAAATCAAATTGCATAAAACACTTATCTATTTGGGTAAAGGGTTTTCGTAGCAGCGTCGTTATAATTTCTTCTGTGCTGGTCATTCGTTCTTTCGTTAAAAGTGTTACTCCGTTCTTTCAGCCGAGCAAAGAGGACAGTATTTTCTGTTGTTTCAGCCGAGCAATTAAGGAGCAAAGTCTGTCTGTCAGTCGTTCAGTTAAGCGGCTTAGTCTGTTCTGTTCAAATTTCTAAGGACTCTTATCCCTGCTTCTTTTTACATCTGCGTTTACTTTCTTCCGGGTTCAGTGTTAGTGAAGGATAACCCATAATTTTTGTTCATTAATAATTAATAAGACTAGCAAGAATATGCACCGTCTAAGCAGTTTGTTTTACGGCATATCAACCTTGGTGGATCATTTAATGCCGAAAAAGTTGTAAAATAAATTAATTCTTAATGCATACTACAATTTTGTTTATAAACTCAAGTTTTTCTATTTAACCCATAGATGGGACCCTAACAGGTATTACCACTCCGGGTCAGAGTGGACCAGAGAACAATGGTAATGCAGTGCTCCACACTCCCCAAACCTCCAGAACTGGAATCTCACCATCAGATAGAGTTTAACGTAATTCCCAGGACATGTAGACCCTCAGTCACCGCCTTCTAGCACCCATATGATAAAAAGGGCTGGGGCTTGCTATAATGGTGATAGGGTTGGAACAATCCTATTGGTACTAGGGCTTGACATGAGCAGTCGATTGATCGGAGGGTCTCTCCAACCTCGGTGATCTTGGTATGGCAACTATTGTAGGAGAATAAAAACTCTGAATAGTCGTTGTACAAATAAACATACAGACAGAATATTTCTTTTAGATATACAGGGTGACTGAAAAGTAACTCCCTACTGAAATCTGGCAAGTGATAATGCAATGAAATATATTAAGTTCGAAAGACTAACGAAATTAAATAAGAATACATATAAAAAGATTACACTTATTCTAATTATATTCTAATTGGTTTCTATATAAAATCATTCATAGGATTGATTGTAATACATTGGAGGATAAAACAATAATATTAAAGATCAATAACACCAAGTAATTATGTATCAAACCCAGTTTTGTTAAAACCAGTAAGCAAATTAATCCAACCATATATTATGTAAACCTTTATTTCTTAGTGATATATAAGACACTTTGCAGGATTTTAAATGCACAAATAACATGGGCTGTTTTGAGGCAAATATACCTCAGGTTTTCATACAGACTTCGTTAATAAATAAGAATTATTCTATGTATTAATGATTTTAAGTATATATTAAATACTCATTGATAAAATTACGCAATTGCTGAAGGTATTGTAACGTCAGCAATGAGGAAGTTTTGGTTAAAGACAGATAGACACCGAATCTTTATTACAATAAGATAGTTCCTAAAATATATTCTTTAGCGGTCAATAGTCTTCAATGAGAACAAAGTTTAATTAATGTAAAAACACTTATCTATGATTGATTTTGTTCAGACTTTCTGTAGCTTCGCTTCAGTTCAGGATCATTCGCTTAGCAGTATAAGAATTAAAGGTGGTTTCATCTTCATTATCTAATACCACTTCTTATAATACATTAGGAGGCCTCAGAAAAGTCTCCTAACTAAAAATTAAAGGTGGTTTTAATTTCAATGGCTAGTACCACTTCTTATAATACATTAAGAGGCCTCAGAAAAGCCCCCTAAGAAATAAAGATGGTTTTAACTTCACTAGATAGTACAACTTCTTATAATACATGAAGAGGCCTCAGAAAAGCCTCCTAAGAAAATAAAGGTGGTTTTAACTTCACTAGCGAGTACCACTTCTTAGAATACATTAAGAGGCCTCAGAAAAGTCTCCTAACTATGAATTAAAGGTGGTTTTAACTTCACAAGCTAATACCACTTCTTATAATACCTTAACAGGCCTCAGAAAAGCCTCCTAAGAATTAAAGGTGGTTTTATCTTCATTAGCTAGTACCACTTCTTATAATACATTAAGAGGCCTCAGAAAAGCGTGGAGTTGCATTAATGATTCTGTTGTACATAAGCCCAACTAAGGGTAATTTT
Organism: Doryteuthis pealeii; assembly: GCA_023376005.1. NCBI lineage: Eukaryota > Metazoa > Mollusca > Cephalopoda > Myopsida > Loliginidae > Doryteuthis > Doryteuthis pealeii. Next base: position 15,064,762 of record CM042172.1, read on the forward strand.
TATTTTCTTATTTCTACTTTATATAAGAATTAAATGTGGTTTTATCTTCATTAGCTAATACCACTTCTTATAATACGTTAGGAGGCCTCAGAAAAGCCCCCAAACGCAGGTGAATATATACAACAAATTTCAACAAAGAGGTAACATAACAAATACAGATTTTATTGTCTGAGCAACATTCAACATACAATACAAAACAGCTAGGATGAAGGTCCTAAGGAAAAAGTGTCCTTGAAGCGTTATGGGGCCTGGTTAGGGGCCAGAATAAAAACACAAAGACAATAAATGAGTTAAATAAATATATTAACAAAGAACAGTATAAAATAATATACATATACATATAAACATATAAATAATATACATATAAACATATAAATATATACATATAAACATATACCAAGAGTCGGAGGCGCGTGGTCTTATGGTTAGAGTCATAGGAAATGGACTCGTCGACCCGAGTTCAATTCCTGGACGAAACTGTTTGAATTTCACATAGCGCTAATACCCTTGGGAAAGGTATGAATTCAATTCATCCTCCAGCTATGGGTAGATAGCAGGGCAGACTAGGCTCTTTAACCTTGGCTAGGTAACCAGTGTAAGAGAAGGAAAAGTCTGAATTCAAACCTGTTGAACTCCGCTTAAGAAATTGACCTAGTGTCACATCCTGCTTGTGCGGAGGGCTTGGTATATATATATATATATATATATATATATATATATACGGCTATTCAAATGACCTGTGAACTGAACACCTCTATCGAGATATAGTATAATAGGGGCCGTGTAAAAGCACGCGTAATAAGCCTATAGTTGGGGGGGATACTTCGTACGACACATTTTCAATTTGAATTCTATTTATAATATTTAATTCGTTTCATTTTAATAAAATAAAATAACATTTTCTGCAGTAATTTACATGCGCGCTAACGAGGTAGTCCGACGTCAAGCCACGGCTCACGATCAGGAGGATGCGAATTCAATCTCCCTAATCGGCCGATACACTCCCTCCTGATCTCATTTTGCACACCAGACATATTCGTGCACGCTCTGAGCTACCACATGTTGTAAAAACAAGGATTTTTTGTGAATTTTGACCGACGATCTTTGATGCTATTTCCTCAAACAATGGTACAAGTAAAAGATCTAATTTTTGGTATCAGTATTCAGAATACACAACTTTTGCTTAGATGGACAATTTGATAAGTTTAAAAAAATTAAAAATTGACCTACCCTAGTATTCATATCAATTTTTATGATATATTTACTTCTGTACGATTTTGGGCCGGGTTAGCTCAGTCGGTAGAGCGTTCGGCTAGAAACCACAAGGTTCCTAGTTCGATACCGGTCCTCGCCCACGCAGCGTAGGAGTAGCACAGGGATCTTGCGGTAAAATAAGGAGCTGATGGTAGGTGTGGCGCTCCACCTCAGACGCAAAAAAAAACAATCTCCTTGATCTAGCGCTAGTGGAAATGGGATAGACTCCCTCGCTGACTGGCTGATACCGACTTTAGGCCGCCCCGTCGACTTTACTTTACTTCTGTACGTGCTAGCATCAAAGATCGTCTCCTAAAAATCCTCGTTTTCTAAAGGCTAAATTTTGCGAAAACGAGGATTGTTTGTGAATTTTAGCAGACGATCTTTGATGCTATTTCCTCAAACAATGGTACAAGTAAAATATATAATTTTTGGTATCAGTATTCAGTATATTCACAACTTTTGCATAGATGGACAATTTGATATCTTAAAAAAAGTGAAAAATCGAGCTACCCTACTGTATAATAAGAGTTGAAATCGTGCCATTCTTATTTTGGCCATCCAATAGACCATAAACAAACACTGATAGTCTGGAACTGAAACTATCCTGGAGACCAAACACTTTATAAATATAATATCAATTGCATTATATGCAGAAACAAAACGTTATATATGCTAGTCTCCGTTACGCTTCTTTTTTTCTTTTCTTTTCTTTTAATATTTGGTCATGAATAAGCAGATGTGATTGGTGTCACAGACTGATAATTTAATTTCGAACGACCGACTTGAAATTGTCCCATCCGCCATTGTGAGGAAAATTAGTCCAACAGATTGGAAGAGAAAGGTCTATGAATAGATACTGATAGATTGGTCGTCTCGCTAATATTTTTCTCTCATAGGATATGCCAGACGACTGGGCGTCCCATCGTGGTATAATGGGTAGCAACCTAGGTTATTAGATAGTTGCAACCTTGAGATTAAATTCTAACCGTGACATATTTTTTTTGTTGCAGGGTATGACTCTTTATCACATAAAGAACATTTGCTTGTTGATTGCGGGGCCACTCAACATGTGATCAACGATAAAACTAAATTTATCAGTTGGGACCCCAATTTTGAGTCTGAAAATCACTTTGTGGAATTGGCGCACTGGAAGCGTGCTGGGCCCATAACCTGTTAAGTTTCTGACCGCCATCTTTGGCCAGTTGAAAAGGGCTTAAAGTAAGTAAGTCCTGAGCTATAGAATCCTTTGGTAAGTGAATAAGTCCTGGGTTATGTAAAACTACGTAGTGTCAAAGGTCCAGTGATATAATCCTATGTTCCGTCGTCCACGAAGGTTCAAGTAGTTGTGAGTAGCTAAGATCAGAACAGCCGATATAAATAACAATCTCAGCAGCAGAGTACTGCCAGTGATTGGCCAAGAGTATGGTCACATGATTATCGCTCAGTCTATAAATAAGAGTGGGAACACACCTTATATACAGAAAAATCTCAACAAACGGGTTGGGTAAATAACTACGCGTAGCTATATTTATCCATTACTATCTCACTCTATCTATTTATCTATGTATCTAACTTTTTGTCTGTTCTATCTATCCCTATATTTCTATAGAATAAAAGTCAAACGACATTTAGCGTCTATTGTTGGTATCGTCTTTTAGTGTCTAATGTTGGTGGAGGTATCGGAGTTTGATCACCTCTGATAGGGTCAGCATGGCGAGGGAAGACCCGAAACTTCCCAATGAACCATGCAAATAACATCACTGACGACAACCACCAAATGTAGGAGCGTATATTTAAAGTAAATTTATCTAAGTCGCTTAATTGATAGTAAATGAGTTCAAACTTGGTTTAATGGTTAGCAAGCTCGTCTCGCACATCCATTACTAGAGAATAGCAAGTTCGATCCTCGATGGATATCCCTACTTGCGTCCTTGTGTCACATCCCACCCATGACGAACTCGCTATTTACTTGTAATGGATATGTGACTTTAGGTAAATTTTTAAGTGGAGTTTTAACAAATTTGAATTCAGAGTTTTCCTTCTTCTAGACTGGTTGCCATACCATTTTAAAGAACCCAGTTTGCCCTACTATTTACTCATAGCTAGATAGAAAATAGTTGGATGCATAGAATTTGTACAAGGGTATATTATTCATAATACACATACTAACCATTCAATTCATACAGTAGCTACAATCTTTATCAGACTTGATTCTAAAGTTCAATGTCTCAGAATTATAGAGAAATCGATGGGTCGCTTATTTTGCAAAGCCAAGAACACATCTATTGAGTATATTAATAGAACAATTTCGCAGTGTTCACACACACACACACCACACACACACACACATATATATATATATTAATATATTATATATATTATATATATATATATATTAATAAGTCATCCACAGACACGTGTTCGGCATATCGTGCCTCTTCAGTGTGGCTAGACACAACTATCCTTGGTAGGGTTCGAACTCAGACTGACCGCATGGTAGTCCGATATCTTATCCCCTCGCCCACTGACAGCTGATGCGGGGACTGGTGTTTTTAAACTATTAAATACATAGGAATGTATGTATCATTCGGTCACTGAGAGAAAAATTTCGGAAAAATGATCATTGCTTATTTGCTTAGTAGTGAGAGTTAATTTAAATTACCAATTAGAGAGCTCATTACCAAATTTATGGAGCATATATATTAATAAGTCATCCACAGACACGTGTTTCGGCATATCGTGCCTCTTCAGTGTGGCTAGACACAACTATCCTTGGGTAGGGTTCGAACTCAGACTGACCGCATGGTAGTCCGATATATTATCCCCTCCCACTGACAGCTGATGCGGGGACTGGTGTTTTTAAACTATTAAATACATAGGAATGTATGTATCATTCGGTCACTGAGAGATCAAATTCCCGGAAAAATGATCATTGCTTATTTGCTTAGTAGTGAGAGTTAATTTAAATTACCAATTAGAGAGCTCATTACCAGATTTATGGGAGCATATATATTAATAAGTTATCCACAGACACGTGTTTCGGCATATCGTGCCTCTTCAGTGTAGCTAGACACAACTATCCTTGGGTAGGGTTCGAACTCAGACTGACCGCATGGTAGTCCGATATATTATCCCTCGCCCACTGACAGCTGATGCGGGGACTGGTGTTTTTAAACTATTAAATACATAGGAATGTATGTATGATTCGGTCACTGAGAGATCAAATTTCCGGAGAAATGATCATTGCTTATTTGCTTAGTAGAGAGAGTTAATTTAAATTACCAATTAGAGAGCTCATTACCAAATTTATGGGAGCATATATATTAATAAGTCATCCACAGACACGTGTTTCGGCATATCGTGCCTCTTCAGTGTGGCTAGACACAACTATCCTTGGGTAGGGTTCGAACTCAGACTGACCGCATGGTAGTCCGATATAATATCCCCTCGCCCACTGACAGCTGATGCGGGGACTGGTGTTTTTAAACTATTAAATACATAGGAATGTATGTATCATTCGGTCACTGAGAGATCAAATTTCCGGAAAAATGATCATTGCTTATTTGCTTAGTAGTGAGAGTTAATTTAAATTACCAATTAGAGAGCTCATTACCAAATTTATGGGAGCATATATATTAGTAAGTCATCCACAGAGTCGTAGAAGAAGTTATTTCCCGACTGCGGTTTCGGTGTTACTCCAACACCTTCATCAGGGGTATTGAGTGGAATTTTTTTCGGTTACTTTATATAGCTAGACTGATATCTTTTTAATTCTTCCTGAATGTAATCTTTGTAGGCTGCTAGTTTGTAGTTGAGGTTAAACTCCTCCTATTTTGACCTACGTGGGTAGTAGTGCGCTGTGACATTATACTTTTATTACCCTTACCACCATCTTCAACTTACTCTATTGACCTTCATGGGGTCAGTTAGTCTGGAGTTTGGCTAATTTTTTTTTTCTTTCTTTCTTTATTTCTTCTAGTAGTTTTTCTTTGTTACTGCTTTATCATAATTTTTCTGTATTATGCCTTTATTGATCAATTTATCTTATTGGTATTTTAATGCATTGCGTAATCTGTGCATACATTTTCCTAGGAACTCATCCTTTTTATTAATTAAGTCATTTTTATTTGGGAATCTAATTATTTCTAACTTTTCCTGTAGACACAAGAAGCATTCATTTCACTCAATCCCCCTGATGAAGGTGTTAGAGTAACACCGAAACCGCGGTCGGGAAATAACTTCTTCTACGAATATTAATGCTCTATATTCACAATATATTGAGCCCTATTGGATTAACTACTTACGCTATGTTCACATAGTAGTACCCATAATATATATATATATATATATATATATATATAAGCTATAATGTGACTCAATTGATGCTATTGATAAGACTTTTCTAATTTTGGCTTCTTAGTGTGTTGAGCCCTCGGACACTACACGATTGCTCAACCACTCAGTCCACTCCTAGCAATGATCATAGAAAGATGCAATAGGAAGAGCTTTACGTAACCTTCAATAACTTACTTGAGATTTTTGTGAACTTTTAATTGATACATCATCATCATCATGTCGCGCAATTAGCACGGATATCCATGACAATCTCTCGCCAACTTTCCCTATCACTCATTTTCCCAGGGAGGTCCTCTGCGCAGCAACCTGCATCTTTGCTTAGTTGGCCAATGTAGGTCCTTGATGGGCGACCCACACTAGCATGTCCGTGTGTTGGCTTCCACAGGAGAACGTCACTTATGAGCTCATCCATGCTTCTCCAGCAGTGCCCGGCATGCCTTGTCCGTCTCACTCGAATGGTTTGTGAGATGGGAGGCAGGTGGCCATATAGCTGTTTCCACGATTTGTTCAGGACTGCATGCAGCATCCTTGTGCAGCTCCTGTCCAGCTTATTCTCAAGGCGCCTCGTTAGGGTCTAAGTGGTGCATCCGTACAGCAACACTGATACAACCACCGCTGGGAAGAAATGTCGCTTTAGCTTGTCAGTGAGATCGGATTTCCATATTACTGATAATTTGTTTGTGGCCGATCACGCTTTTCCTATTCGTGTATTTACATCGGTTTCTGTGGATGAGATATTACTACCTAGGTATATGAATTTTGATACATAAACGATACTAATTTTGATAGAATATGATTTGAATAGGAAGAGCTTTGCATAAGCTTCAAAAACGTACAAGGACACCTTATGGACCTTTAATTGATATACAGACGATAATACAATATATTTGATACAATATAAATTGAATATGAAGACCTTTACATAAGCCTCAATATATGAATCTTTTCATAAGCCTCAAAAACGTACATACCTCTTTATGAACCTTCTATTGATGCCGGTTTAGCTCAGTCGGTAGAGTGTTCGGCTGGGAACCTCAAGCTTCCAGGTTCGATACCGGTCCTCACCAACTTCGCGTATGAGTAGCACAGGGATCTGTACGATAAAGGGATGAGCTGGCGGTAGGTGTGGCGCTCCGTCTCAGACGCTAAAATCAATCTCCTTGGTCTAGCGCTAGGGAAAAGGGGATAGACTCCCTCGGGGACTGGCTGATACCGACTTTAGGCTGCCCCAACGACTTTACTTTTTTCTATATATTGTATAATAATTATATATTTATATAAAACTTTATACAGTTTATAAAATTATATATTTATATATTATATAATAATTATATATCTATATATTATATAATAATTATATATTTATATCAAAGTTTGTATTGTTTATAAATTTATCTACTTATATATTATATAATCATATATTTACATGTATGATAATTATATATCTATATATTATAAAATAATTGTATATTCATATCAAACTTTATATAGTTTATAAAATTATCTATTGTATAGTATATAATTATATATCTATATATTATATAATAATTATATATTTATATCAAACTTATATAGAGGAACAAATTATCTACTACTTCAGTACTAATGTCTTCAAAATGAAAATTCTTTTATTTATATACAATCCTGTAGAATTGGCATATTCCAATTCCTTACTCTTTGAGAAAAGCAAGGCTCTGTGTTTTATCCATTTATTTTATTTTATTTTTTCTATTTTTTGGAAAGAATGATGGTAGCTTGTTTTGTAGGTTTTGAAATTTCTGGCTGATACCGACTCTAAGCCGCCCCGACGACTTTATTTTACTTATCGATGCACAAGTGATCACAGATTTGATAGAATGTGAATTGAATATGAAGAGCTTTGCATAAGCTTAAATAATTATACAGGTACTTTCTATGAACCTTTAATTGATACACAAACGATGATACTTTTAACAGAATATGAATGGAGTATGGAGAACTTTACATTAGCTTATTAAGCGTACATGAGCAATTTATGTACATTTAATTGATACGCAAACGATGTCCTGGAAATGACTTTAAACTATCTGATGGTGAGGTTCCAGTTTTGGAGGTTTGGAGAATGTGGAGCACCACTTCATTACCATTGCTCCCTGGTCCACTCTGACCCGGAGTGGTAGTACCTGTTAGGGTCCCATCTATGGGTTAAATAGAAAAACAGTTTATAAACAAAATTGTATTATCCATTAAGAATTGATTTATTTCAAAACTTTATCGGCATTAAATGACCCACGAGGTTTATATGCCGTAAAACAAAACAAACGAAACCAAATGATACGCAAACGATAATACTTTTGATACAATAATAACTGGATACGAAGTGGTTCACATAAGCTTCAAAAACTTCTCTATGAAGTTTTAATTAGTACACAGACCATACTACAATATATTTGATACAATATCAATTAAATACCAAGAGTTTTCCATAAGCTTCAAAAACTTATATGAACTCATAATGAACCTTTAATTGATACACAAACGATAATATCTTTTATACACAATGAATTGAATTTGAAGAGCTTTACCTAAGCTTCAAAAACGTACACGAGATTTCTAGGAACCTTAAATTCCTGCACAACTTATAATATTTTGATGGAATATATTGATAGAATATGAATTGAATATTAAGAGCTTTACATCAGATTATTAAATGTACATGAGCAATTTATATACATATAATTGATATACAAAAGATAATACTTTTGATACATACTAATATTTATAAGACACGGTAGGCATGATTATTTTTAAGGTAAATTTGCTTGAAACAGGAGATTGTTTAATGTGTTTCAAGAATTACCAGCAATTAGGAACTGGAATTGTTTTACCATTCAGAAAAAAAAGAACATCTTTTGTTATTTAATGAGACCAGATTTAATTGGCATAAAGGTTGCAATATTATACGCGCCTGATCACTGAGACCTGTACACACAAACAACACACACACACACACACACACACACACACACACTATATATATTATATATATATATATATATATATAAACTATATGTGCACTCGTCTCAGTAATCAGGCACGTATAATTCTGAAACCTTTATACGCACGCACGCACGCACATATATATATATATATATATATATAATATATATATATATATGTATGTATGTATGTATGTATGTATGCACTTGTCTCGGTGACCAAGCACGCATAATTTTGAAACATATACATATATATGGAGAGAGAGAGAGAGAGAGAGAGAGAGAGAGAGAGAGAGAGAGAGAGAGAGAGAGAGAGAGAAATGGGATTTCCTTCGCTACGGTAAATATTTTTTCAGGTGCCTTGCCTACTTCACCTGAAGGTTGACTACTGAGGCAAAAAAGATTTACTACTACCAGCTGGGCAGGAAATCACCTTGCGTTGTGTGATGGTTAAAGAGCTCAGCTAGCAAACCATGGTTAGTGAGTTAGATTCTCACCGGCTGACATTGTTCCAAGCTAAGCTAAGTAATTCATATATCATTTGGGTATCTTGGTGTGGGGTACTGCTTAACAAACTCGTCTCGCATATCAATTACAACCGTGTAGTGAGTTTGATCCTCACTAAGTGCCGTATATAAAATCTAAGCCATGCATGTTTATAAGATTTGCAGACCATTGTTAGTGAGTTCCATTTTCACTGGGTGCCCAATACTTCTGGCTTTGTGCCGCATCTAAGCTATGCTTAATAAATAACAGAACGCATCTCGCGTGGTGTAATGGTTAGCAAGCTAGATTTGAAGACCAGTGTTAGTGAATTCGATTCTCACTGGGTGGTTCATACTTCTGGCCTTGTGTCACATCTGAGATAAGCTTAGTAAATGAGGGCACCTCACGCGGTGTAATGGTTAGCAAGCTAGATTTGCAAACCATTGTTAGTGAGTTCGATTCTCACTGGGTGCCCTATACTTCTGGCCTTGTGTCACATCTAAGCTAAACTTAGTAAATTACTATAAGTACACATCCCATAATGTAAGGGTTAACAAAGTCGGCATATAGAAGAGTACTTCCTTATAGAGGGGGTGCTTACGGCCAAGTCCCCGTGAAAGAACCGGTTTCCGCTAGGTCACCGATGTTAAGCACAATGATCCCATTCTGTTGAGTTTTTTCAGATATAATTATTTACTAAGCTTAGCTTAGATATGGCACAAGGCCAGAAATATGGGGCACCCAGTGAGAATCGAACTCACTAACAATGGTCTGCAAATCTAGCATGCTAACCATTACACCACGCGAGGTGCCCTAGTTTTTTCAGATATAAGGCGTGTGCTAGATCCCCGCCCATACTTATAGACTAGGCGAGATAATGTGATCTATTCCTTGGCCAATCACTGGCAGTACTCTGAGGCTGATACAATACTTAACCCACCCTACTGGTCATAATTATTGCAGCTTTCTTTGACAACGGATATAGGATTAAATCACTGGACCTTTACCAATACGCAAGATAGGATTTCTACGATTACCAAAGGATCACCAAAGGATTCTATAACATAGGACTTTATTTAAGCCCTATTTCAACTGGCCAAGGATCGCCCTTAGAAACTTTACACATTCAATACTTAGATGGGTGATCATTTAAGCAACAGCAGGTACTGTAAGCGACCTGATATCAAAATGACTTTATTTGGCAATAAATGATCCGTCTTAGTCTTTTTTTTAAAAGAAAATTCATAAGACATAATTCATAAGTACAAAATTAGAATCTTAATATAATGCATTACCCATTCATACCTCCTCAAAAAAGAAGCAGCCCCATATTGCATACCATGCCAAAAACCCTACACAATCAAACACATTTTAACAGAATGTAGCAACCTAAAACAAATACGAAAAAAATACTACCAAACAACAAATCTAAAACAGATATTCTATCAAATAAACCCAGAAAAACTACATGGATACATAAAAGAAGCACACATCTACTACAAAATCTAAAAATCTTCCCCAAAAAATGAAAACACAAAAATATATGTTAAAAAGAATCATCTAAAAGTTCCATTCACAAAAAATGTCAAAAACAAAAAATCTTCAGAAAATTAAACATTATCACCAATTCATTTCAAAAACGTAGTTGGCATTAAATGACCCATTGAGGTTGATATGCCGTAAAACAAGAACAAAATCAAAATCAAAATCTTAATATAATGGAGATTGAGTGTTTGTCTGTCTTTAACCGAAACTATATCACTACTCAAGTCACAAATCCTTTTGTTATTTACGTCACATTCTCCATGATTTATTTTTATTTAAATTTCAATAAACTAGTTTTACATTATTAATCCTGTTGGCCATATCTATATTGTATTTACCTCGTACCCCACTTGTACGGGTTAGGCACAAGGCCCTATTAACGTGGGACCACCCACAAACCGAAGCTCATGGGTGGCGTGCGAAAAATTGCGTCGATCCCGTCGGCATTCCCCCTCAAGGGGGGCGCCTCAGGCGCTGGGCAATAAACCCAGCCCTGCCCCTTTAAATCAAGGGGGTGGGTATTGCCTGGGGGGATAGCCCCCTAGGATCGACGCTATTAACTTGTAAAGATTCAGGGCCGAAGCCACTGGACCCTGGCGTGGGCCAGAGCTACATACTAATAACATGCAATTGTATTTATATATATCACAAAATAGCGATTTACACTGTGAATACGAAGGCTAATTTACATATTGATATTAAAAATTGATTTTAATAAATATAGGCTTAGTGTTATTGATTTCTTATTGTTTGGTTTTATCTTAATGAATATTAGATATAAATACAGGTTGATTAAAAAGAAACTTCCTATTTTAAAATATTTATAATTTTTTTATATACAGTTACATTTTTCTCAATTCTTAAATTTATGTCTCTTAATATGGCATAAGTATTTTGGGTAATTTATGAGGAAGTGCGTCCCGGTCTCCTGCCTCAGAAATTGCTATCCGGTGACTATTTAAATAACGTCCCCGCTATGTCGTCTCGGCAGTGTTACTTGAAAGAAAACAACCAACTGTATTTTAGAGGGGGGGGCTTATCTTTTTTATATGAACAAATGGAGATGGGTGGATAAACAAAGTAAAAAATGAACAAATTGAGGTAGATAGATAGATAGATAGATAGATAGACATCTTCATATCTAAACAAGAATTACGACAAATTTCTATAAATAAACAAGAATTACGACAAATTTCTATAAATAAATTTCTAAACAAATTAAGATAAATAAATAAGAATTACGACAAAAAAAGAGAAGCCCCCCTCCCCAAAAAAATACATTTAACGCCTTAAGTTGGTTGTTTTCTTTCAAGTAACACTGCCGAGACGACATAGCTGGGGACGTTATTTTAATAGTCACCGGGTAGCAATTTCTGAGGCAGTAGACCGGAACGCACTTCCTCATAAATTACCGTATTTTGTATTGGAGAAAGAAATATAAAGTGCTATTGTTGTTAATGAATGGCTTAATCTCCATTTTCCTAGGGGGTGGATGGGTATACGTGGTCCGCGCGATTAGCTGGTCAGAAGTGACCTTTTTTCTAGGGGTTGGTTGAAGAAGCAACTCTACTCTATGAAACCAATGACTTAGGAAAAACTTGAAGGACGAATGCGAGAATTTATTTCTGCCATTTCACAAGGGTTCCTAGGAAGATCAGTTGATGTAATTCCCGAGCGGAGATAAATCTTAAAAGAAATCGATTAATAAGAAGAAATAAGAAGAAATAATTTTATTCTTTACTTTCTTTATTAAAACTTAAATACTTGCACCCTCCGGAGGGTGCATATATTTGCTAGTATAACTAGTTTTTATTAAATAAAATTTGCTTTAGTTTATTATCCTGGGCAATGCCGGCTTCTTTTGCTATTGAAAACCACATAGGCGAGAAACTAGCAGTAGCTAGGCGCCATTGACTTCATGTCCACACCATTCTAATTTACACACACACACATATAGACACACACACACACACACACACACACATATATATATATATATATGTGTGTGTGTGTGTGTGTGTGTGTGTGTGTGTATAATATAAACAAAAAGTGATAAGACAAACAGGAATATTTCTTTTATGTTTTTTTTATTTTTCTCAGCTAGTTTCGACCTTAGGTCATCGTCAGGAGAAAATTTCTTGTTTAAAGAAATTGTTTTTAGAGAGTTTAAAAAAAATTGAAAGATTTTTGAAATGTTTGACGGGTCACTATAATCCGGGGCAGAGAAGTGTGTTAGAAGTAGCGAGTCCATCTGTTCCGTGAAAAAAACCTTCTTTAAGTTGAATTCTTTTGAAATGTTCTTATATATATGTGAGGGAGGTTTTTTTTAGAAGTTATGTGTATATCCATATATGTACATATATCAATATATATGTGTGCATACACATAGGTGTGTGAATGTGTGTATGTGTGTGCGCGCGTGTGTGTGTGTGTCGGGACAGTGCGCCTGACTGTTAGATTTTCAAATAGGTCAAGGAGTGGTTTGTTTGAAATGGGTGGTCAGTGTTTGTTTTAGGTGTTACTGACCCCCATATTTTTTGTCCCCTCGACTTTATTGCCAGGGTAGAGTATCAAGCTTCTTGTTGAGGATATATATATATTTGGGAGAATATGTGCTTAATTGCAGTCATAATAATTTGAAAATTAATTAGTTGATAATTGATGAATAAGGCGAGCGTGTCTTTTCACATGTAAGGCTTAAACAAATCGAGAAAAAGTCATTCTCTGTATGTACATTTCGGCATGTAAGGCGTAAACAGAGAATGACTTTTTCTCGATTTGTTTACGCCTTACATTTGAACAGACACGCTCGCCTAATTCATTACTTATCAACTAATTAATTTTCAAATTAGGTATGACTTCAATTAAGCACATATTCTCCCAAAAATCGTCGGCTATCGCCATCTCAAACAGATTATTCGTTTACTTTCATATATATATAATATATATATATATATATATAATATATATATGAGAAAAAATATTTTAAAAATATAACAAACACAGGATGTTATGATTAGGGGAAACAATTTTATGTGTCAATACTTAAGCATTTCGGTATATTGTACCATCTTCAGGACACTGTTAAGTAATGTTTATGTGAGGGACAAAATGAAAGATGTTAAGTGTACTGTGAATATGATACAATATACCGAAATTCTTAAGTATTGAAACATAAAATTGTTTCCCCTAATCATAACATCCTGTGTTTGTTATATTTTTAAAATATTTTCTTCTCATATTGTCGGATTAATTTCCTCACGTATTTCCATATATATATATATATATATTTATATATATATATATATATATATATATACTGATAAAATATTACTGAATTACTACACTTTTATTTTATTTAGCAGTAAATAAACTAATAACAGAAAAGGCACATAACATTTTTTCTTTCTTAGTGGAACATTCTGGTTTCATAAAATATACCCAAGAGAAAGTAGATTAAGTTATTTAAATCAATGGTATGATTTTTTCCAAGACATGCAGAGGAAAATTGTGTAGCATAATCCAATATTGAAGAAAATAGTATTGAATAAACACATTTTCAGAAGAAAAAAAAAATGAAATTCATTGATAAAAATCCTTCCAGATTATTCTCTCTTCGCACTTCCTTTTTCTTTCTTTTTCTCTTTCACATAACTCTCCCACAATAATTTTCTATAGTTTAGTTTTTCTCCCTACATCACTTCGTATATTTTCTTTTTTCAATTTATTTTCCTTTTTAACCTATTCTCACTCCACCTTTCTTTCTTTCTTTCTTTCTTTTTTCTTCTTTCTTTCTTTTTTCTTCTCATTATAATTCTCTACAGTTGAGTCTTTTTTCTCTGAATGACGTTTTTCTTTCCCAGTTTCTCTTTCTTTCCAATTTAATCTATTTGTCTTTCTCGATTAATTCCCTTACTTTCTTACTTTAAGTCTTCCCTTTCTTTCTTTCTTTCTTTCTTTCTTTCTTTCTTTCTTTCTTTCTTGCATTCTTTCTTTCTTTTCAGTGTATTTTTCCTTCCAATTTGATAACTCTTTGTCTTCTTCGTACATTTCTTACGTTTCTTTCTTTCTTTCTTTTAATTTTTCCCTTTCTTTCTTTCGTTCTTTCTTTTCAATTGTTTTTTTCATTCCAATTTAATCTCTCTTTGTCTTCTTCCATTTCTAACTTTTCTTTCCTACTTCAATTTTTCCCGTTCTTTCTTTCTTTCTTTCTTTTTCTCTTTCTTTTCAATTTCTCTTTCCTTCCAATTTACCCTCTCTTTCTTCCATTTCTTTCTTTCTTTCTTTTTGAATTTCTTTTTCCCATTGATTATGTCTCTGTTTACCTTCTTTCTTTCTTTCTTTCTTTCTTTCTTTCTTTTTATTTCTTCAGTTTTTCCTTCAAACTTATTCTCTCTTTATTTTCTTCCCGTTCTTTTTCTTTCTTTCTTTCTTTCTTTCTTTTTGATTTTCTCTTTCCTTCCAATTAAATCTCTAATTCTTCTTCTTCTTCTTCTTCTTCTTCTTCTTCTTCTTCTTCTTCTTCTTCTTCTTCTTCTTTCAATTTTCTATTGATCATACTTGCTTTCCCCATAAAAATTATTATTCCCTCCCCGTCCTCCTCCTTCTCCTCCTCCTCCCTTCCTTTCTCTTCTTTCTCTTCGTCCTTTTTTATTTCTGACATTGTATCTGAATAGTTTCCATGAATGTACTTTATTACGCCTATGCTCCAATCGCCATATTTTATTCTCGCCCTTATTCCTTCATTCTGTTATTCCTATTCCTATTCCCATTCCTGTTCACTTTTACCTGTTCTATTCCATTCAGAGGCCAACTCGTGAGGTACTTATAACATTGATCGCATGACCAAATATGGAGTGATTCCTTTCAAGTCGTCGTAAATCAAGGACATCTCGATCTCGACGTGCGACAAAACGTTTGCGGGGTGGGGTGGGGGGTGGAGGGCAAACAAAATATGGTGGAGGAGGGGTGGGTGCAAAAGAAGATGGCGGATGAAAAGGCAGTAGAATTTGAGGAAAAGTGTCGACATATATTGTCATTTTCATTCCCCCATGAATTTTCATTGCTCTTCGTCTCTTATTCTTTTTTTCTCGTCACGTGACCAGTGTAGAATAAGCATCTTAGAAACATTTCGTTGTTATTATTATTCTATGTCACGGACTCGCCTCCTTCTAGCGTTATTGGCGCCCTGGGCAAACCGAACTGCGGCGTTCTTTAAACTGTAATATCGTTTTATTTATTTATTTATTTATCTATTTATACAACTGAACCTATGGAAATTACACGGCGTAATTAGTACTAGACGATCAGGGGAGCCGTAGGGTTCCTGTTGTAACAGCGGTCCATAATGATATTCATCCTTCTATTCACGAAGTAGTGAATTTAGCATTTTCTATTTAGCAACTGTCTATGATGATATTGATGCTTCTATTCAGGAAGGAGTAAGTGATTCTAATTTGAATTTCATAGTTAACATCGGTCCATGATGATATTGATGCTTCTATTCAGGAAATAAGTGATTCTAATTTGAATTTCATAGTTAACATCGGTCCATGATTACATTGATGCTTCTATTCAGGAAGGAGTGGTGGATTCTAATTTGAATTTCATAGTTAACAGCGGTCCATGATGATATTGATGCTTTTATTCAGGAAGTAAGTGATTCTAATTTGAATTTCATAGTAAATATCGGTCCATGATTACATTGATGCTTCTATTCAGGAAGGAGTGGTGGATTCTAATTTGAATTTCATAGTTAACAGCGGTCCATGATGATATTGATGCTTTTATTCAGGAAGTAAGTGATTCTAATTTGAATTTCATAGTTAACATCGGTCCATGATTACATTGATGCTTCTATTCAGGAAGGAGTAAGTGATTCTAATTTGAATTTCATAGTAAACATCGGTCCATGATTACATTGATGCTTCTATTCCGGAAGGAGTAAGTGATTCTAATTTGAATTTCATAGTAAACATCGGTCCATGATTACATTGATGCTTCTATTCAGGAAGGAGTGGTGGATTCTAATTAGCATTTCATAGTTAACAGCGGTCCATGATGATATTGATGCTTCTATTCAGGAAGGAGTAAGTGATTCTAATTTGAATTTCATAGTAAACATCGGTCCATGATTACATTGATGCTTCTATTCAGGAAGGAGTGGTGGATTCTAATTAGCATTTCATAGTTAACAGCGGTCCATGATGATATTGATGCTTCTATTCAGGAAGTAAGTGATTCTAATTTGAATTTCATAGTAAACATCGGTCCATGATTACATTGATGCTTCTATTCAGGAGGGAGTGTGGATTCTAATTAGCATTTCATAGTTAACAGCGGTCCATGAATATTGATGCTTCTATTCAGGAAGGAGTAAGTGATTCTAATTTGAATTTCATAGTAAACATCGTCCATGATATTGATGCTTCTATTCAGGAAGGAGTGGTGATTCTAATTTGAATTTCATAGTAACATCGGTCCATGATGATATTGATGCTTCTATTCAGGAAGGAGTAAGTGATTCTAATTTGAATTTCATAGTTAAACATCGGTCCATGATTACATTGATGCTTCTATTCAGGAAGGAGTGGTGGATTCTAATTTGAATTTCATAGTTAACATCGGTCCATGATGATATTGATGCTTCTATTCAGAAAGGAGTAAGTGATTCTAATTTGAATTTCATAGTTAACATCGGTCCATGATGATATTGATGCTTCTATTCAGGAAGGAGTAAGTGATTCTAATTTGAATTTCATAGTTAACATCGGTCCATGATTACATTGATGCTTCTATTCAGGAAGGAGTGGTGGATTCTAATTTGAATTTCATAGTTAACATCGGTCCATGATGATATTGATGCTTCTATTCAGGAAGGAGTGGTGGATTCTAATTTGAATTTCATAGTTAACATCGGTCCATGATGATATTGATGCTTCTATTCAGGAAGGAGTAAGTGATTCTAATTTGAATTTCATAGTTAACATCGGTCCATGATTACATTGATGCTTCTATTCAGGAAGGAGTGGTGGATTCTAATTTGAATTTCATAGTTAACATGTCCATGATGATATTGATGCTTCTATTCAGGAAGGAGTAAGTGATTCTAATTTGAATTTCATAGTTAACATCGGTCCATGATGATATTGATGCTTCTATTCAGAAAGGAGTGGTGGATTCTAATTAGAATTTGATAGTCAATAGCAGTCCATGATGATATTGAGACTTCTATTCAGGAAGGAGTGAAGAATTCTAGTTAGAATTTCATAGTTAATAGCAGTTCATTATGATACTGATGCTTCTATTCAGCAAGAGTGTTGGATTCTGATAAGGATTTCTTAGTTAACAGCTGTCCATGATGATATTGATGATTCTATTTAGGAAGGAGTAAATGGTTTCAATTAGCCTTTCACAGTTAACAGCAGACCATGATGATATTGATGCTTCTATTCAGAAAGGAGTGGTGGATTCTAATTAGAAATTTGATAGTCAATAGCAGTCCATGATGATATTGATACTTCTATTCAGGAAGGAGTGAAGAATTCTAATTAGAATTTCATAGTTAATAGCAGTTCATTATGATACTGATGCTTCTATTCAGGAAGGAGTGGTGGATTCTAATTAGCATTTCATAGTTAACAGCTGTCCATGATGATATTGATGATTCTATTTAGGAAGGAGTGAATGATTTCAATTAGCCTTTCACAGTTAACAGCAGACCATGATGATATTGATGCTTCTATTCAGGAAGGAGTGGTGGATTCTAATTAGAATTTGATAGTCAGTAGCAGTCCATGATGATATTGATACTTCTATTCAGGAAGGAGTGGTGGATTCTAATAAGGATTTCTTAGTTAACAGCTGATTTCAATTAGCCTTTCACAGTTAACGGCAGACCATGATGATATTGATGCTTTTATTTAGGAAGGTGTGAATGATTCTAATTAACATTTCATAGTTCATAGTGATGATAATTTAGGAAGGTGTGAAGGAATCCAATTAGCATTAATCATTTAACATTGAACTCGTATCACTGTGTCTATTTCCTACAACGATAACCATTACGCAAAAGCCACAAATTTCTGAGAATAAAATGCATCAGACAGATTTCCTCATGTTTGAATCTAAAAGACCAGAAAACATATATATAAAAAACCCAACCAAAAAGAGACAAAAACCCCCAAAAAAACTTTACATATCCAACTTGACCCTATAGTCTAAGTAAAAAGTGCCGTAATGGTAACCCAAAACCAAACTTTTTTTTTTCAGAACTTTATTTTTTTCGATTTAAAAAAATAGTTTTGGTAAACCGACCAAGATTTGGCCTGTTTACAAAAACTTTTTTCTAACCGAATGATATCAGCTTCGGAAAAAAGTTTGTCTTTGGGTTACTATTACTTGTGCTGTTAACTGGGACTGTTAACAAAAATAATTAATCCCAATGTAGATAAATTGTGGAGGATCATCATATAAATTAAAAATTCCACTTTTAGTGCTTAAATGATTGTCTTAAAAAAGTTTTATTGCGGGCAATGGATTAATTAGATTGATATTGAGTTTGCTTGTTATAAATCCAGAAAGGATTTTAATTTTGAAAAAAAGAAAAGTAAAAAAAAAAAAAAAGGTAGAATTCTGCATAAATTGGAGTCCAAGAACAACTAGTAATAACAAACAAAATAAAAAGAAGAAAACACTTTTCTTACATTAATGTTTGTTTTCAGTGGTGAGGGTGTTTCAGTTTCATCTTTTGGTTAATATTGACCATTCATGTCTGCAGAATATATAATAATATTAGTAATAGTAATAGTTGAAAGGAGGTAAGGGTCTACCATGGTAGATCTTTCATATTGTTTGCTTTAAAATAACGGTTTCTAATGTGAGCAAAAAACCTGCATTCCATGAATAAGTGTTTAACTGTCAAAGGTGTTTGACATGTTCCACATTGTGGTTGTTGTTCTTGTTTGAGTATATAGGAGTGCATTAATCTTGTATGACCAATGCGTAATCGGGATACAATGACTTGTTACTTTCTAGACTTCCTTAAAGTTGGTCTGCAGCCTCACAAAGTGGATTGATTAGGAAGTGTGTGTGTGTGTGTGTGTGTGTGTGTGTGTGTGTGTGTTGTGTGTGTGTGTGTGTGTTGTGTGTGTGTGTGTTGTGTGTGTGTGTGTGTGTTTGTGTGTGTGTGTGTGTGTGTGTGTTTGTGTGTGTGTGTGTGTGTGTGTGTGTCTTTGTGTGTGTGTTTGTGTGTGTTTGTGTTTGTGTGTGTGTGCGTGTGTGTGTGTTTGTGTGTTTGTGTGTGTGTGTGTGTGTGTGTTTTGTGTGTGTGTTTGTGTGTGTGTGTGTGTGTGTGTTTTAATAAACATATGTGATTCTAAACTTTGAGCATGACTACGTTATTCTTTGCTCTTATTAACGTCGAAAGATTTCGGCTTTTTTTTTTGACCGGTTCTCTTAGCAGGTTGCTTAAATCGCACTTGATTTTATTACGTTAGAAAACAACAAAACCACAAAAAAGTCTTTTCATCTGCCTGTCATTTTTCTTCTTTTTTTTTTTTTTTTGTTAACGAGATGATTTGTAATGATCTATGACTATTTAATAAAACCTCGAATAGAACCACCTCTGTTTGTTTGTTTGTTTGTTTGTTTGTTTGTTTTAGTGCCTTTAAGATGCATCCGACTCGGCTTTCAACTCAGATCTGAATCTATATCACCAGGAGGCGCTCGTTATATTATTACTATTATTATTAGTAGTTTTTTTTAATACCAGCGTTAACAGATGGTCTTTCACTGGAGTTTGAGTGACAACAAGTATCTTCAGGTCTCCAGGATTCTCCTGGGTATTCCAGCTGATTCCAACAATGCTGTTGTCTGGATGGCCTCAGTTCTTTCTCTGATTTCCAGTTCCTCCAGTCTTTTTTCCATGCTTTTTTGGGACCGTTCCAAGTGCACCAACTACTATTAGTATCACTTTTACCGTCATATTCCACAATTTTTTTTCCTTTCTCTAGCGCAGTCTAGGTATTTGTCTATCTTTTCGTTTTCTTTCATCTTCCACTTGTGATCTGCTGGGACTGCAAAATCTACCAGTTGACAAGTTCTCTTTTTTTTCTATTTTTTTTTCTCTTAATCCATACTAGGTCTGATCTTCTGGCTGGGATAAGCCGATCCTTCTTTATCTTAAAGTCCCAGAAAATGTTATGCGTTTCATTCTCAAGACCAGATTCTGGTTTATGCATATACTATTTTTTGTATGGTCAAAATTTAGTTTTTTTGCAGTAGATCACCTTTCCAACCCAGTCATACCTAGGTTTGTATTCTCATTGTGCTAGTTTGCTAAATTCGCTTAATACATGGTTTATGGTCTCACCTCTGTCACCACAGTGTACATTTACTGTTTTGTTGTGTCTTATCAATTTTTTTCTTTTATATAATTAGTTCTTATAGCATTGGTTTGTGCAGCAATTATGAGTGACTTGGTTTCTCTCTTGAAGTTTCCCCTTCTTAACCATGCCCAGATCTTTTAAAATGCAACCTCCTCAATTTGTCGTTTGAAGTATCCATATAATTGTTTTTCTTCCCATTTTTTGTTTTCGTTGTTTCTCTGTTTCTCCATATATTGCAGCTGCTGTTATTGGCTGTCATAATTAATCTTTCTTTGCTCTTTTTGGTTTTCTTTTTATTATTTTTCTTTGAGACTTTGATGAAAAGTAATGTCTCCTCTGTTCTTTTAGTTCAATTACCTATATGTTTTTCCATATAAGATTTCAATTCCTTATTAAACAACAATTTCTGATATTATTGTCTTAACGAATTCTTAAAACCAGTAATAACTGGTTTTAGTTTGTTTTGTTTTACGACATATCAACCTCATTGGGTCATTTAATGCCGATAAAGTTTTGAAATAAATTAATTCTTAATGGATACTCAATTTTTTATATAAATACATTTGTCTATTTAACCCATAGATGGGACCCTAACAAGTACTACCACTCCGGGTCAGAGTGCACCAAGGCGCAATGGTGATGAAGAGGTGCTCCACATTTCCCAAACCTCCAGAACTGGAACCTCACCATCAGATAGAGTTTAACGTCATTCCTAGGACATGTAGACCCTCAGCCACCGCCTTCTAGCACACATATGATAAAAAGGGGTTGGGGCTTGCCATAAGGGCAATAGGGTTGGAGCAATCATATAGGTGCTAGGACTTGACGTGACCAGCTGATTGATCGGAGGGGGCCTCTCTGCCTGCCCGTTTAGCCCAAGAAATGGCCAAAGTCATGGACTGCTCAACCACATGGCTTCTACCCTTAAGCATTACGGGTAGCCATCCACGGCCAACAGGTGGCCCCATTTGGGGGAGTCTTACCCCTCTGCAGAGGTGCAGTTGGTACATTCTAACGCCCCAGCCGACAGGGCGGAGTAATAATTGGTAGCCTACATTGAAGCCCGAGTAAACCGTAGTAGACCTACATAACAACATCGCATCTACAGAAAGTGATGTCAATATGCTGATTGAATAAATACGTCAAAATTCCACCCACTCTACAGATTACATAGGGACCCACATGATCGATCTCTTGAGTCCCTTAGCTGAAAATTGGCAGACAGAAAATCAAATGATGTTATGTTGATAAATTCAAAATAGTTCGGTATCGTGAAGCTCAGGAATTTTCAAAAAAAGCCACCGGCCTTTGGGGAAAAGCTTGTGTCCAACAATATTGTTAAAAGACAGATGAGTTTACGAAGTTGCAGTAGTTGTAGCCAAAGGGTTGGTTGGCTGGATGGATCTTTCGGCATGGCAACCCTTTATGCCGAAGACGTTTTGTTTTATTAATTCTTGTTGGGTATTCAATTTTTGGGGCCGTTATAATATGTGGTCTACTTTTTGATTCTGTTATTGTATATGGCCTACCCGGCTTGAATACTTCAGTAAGAGTATATTTATAGATATAAGTAGTAGGCAATTTATTGAAACTAATTATTTTTCACATATGTTCAATTTCAATTTCAAGAAATGCAATTCAGTCATAAGCTGTATATAGTAATTAAGAATAATTAAACAAAAGGATTTATCCATAATTTACATGAATCAGAGATCTATCTAATTCTAAAATATTCTAAAATTCTTAAATAGGGTTAGGGTTAGGGTTAGGATTAGGGTTAGAGATAGGGTTAGGGATTAGGGTTAGGGTTAGGGTTAGGGTTAGGGTTTGCAGGTATTATTATAACCTTATAATATGCTTTTTATGGTAGGCCACATACTATAAGAGAGACATGATTTCGCAGGCCACATTCAAAAGGTATACTATAATGGTACCCAATATTGTTTCGAACTGAATTAAAAAAAAATTAAACTCATTTTTTATCTATTTAACACATAAATGGGACCCTAATAGGTACTATGACTTCTTGTCAGAGTGGACTTGGGAGTAATGGCAATGTAGGGGTACTCCATACTCCCTAGAGCTCCAGTATTGGAACTTCACTACTAAATGCAGTTTAACATCAAATCCATGACACTGCGACTCAGCCACCGCCTTCTAGCACATATATGATATAAATGGAGGCGCGTGGTCTAATGGTTAGAGTCGTAGGAAATGGACTCGTCAACGCGAGTTCAATTCCTGGACGAAGCTGTTGGCATTTCACATAGCACTAATACCCTTGGGAAAGGTGTGAATCCTACTTTCCCTCCAGCTATGGGTAAATAGTAGGGCAGACTGGGCTATTTAACCTTGGTTAGGCAACAGGTCTAGGAGAAGGAAAACTCTGAATTCAAACCTGTTGTACTCCGCTTAAGAAATTGACCTTGTGTCGCATCCTGCTCGTGCGGAGGGGTTGGTAAATATATATATGATATAAATGGAGGCGCGTGGTCTAATGGTTAGAGTCGTAGGAAATGGACTCGTCAACGCGAGTTCAGTTCCTGGACGAAGCTGTTGGCATTTCACACAGCGCTAATACCCTTGGGAAAGGTATGAATCCAATTCTCCCTCCAGCTATGGGTAAATAGTAGGACAGACTGGGCTCTTTAACCTTGATTAGGAGAAGGAAAACTCTGAATTCAAACCTGTTAAACTCCGCTTAAGAAATTGAACTTGTGTCGCATCCTACTCGTGCGGAGGGGTGGTAAATATATATACGATAAAAAGAATTCGGAGGGGCTTACCGTAAAGAGTAACAGACATGACCAGTGGATTGATTGGAGGTTGGCCTCTCTAACCATCCCTGTAGCCTAAGTAAGGGCCAAAATGGAGTGTTGAATATGATGGAGTGTTGAATGTGATGGATTGTTCAGCTCCAGGGATTCCGTCTTTAAGCATTACAGATCACCTCGTAGCCGTTAAATAATATTTAGCTCATAAAGGAAATCGTAGAAAACTAAAAATAAATAATTAGAAAAAAAAGTGAAATAAAATTGAAGGAAAAGATGGGGAGGTAAAGCGAAAAAGGAATCGTAGTTGATGTGAGACTAGAACAATAAGGACTATTGTTCTCATCTTCATTATTATCTGTACAACGTTTCAGCCGATGTTCCCCCGGTCTTCTTCAGTTTCGAGTTCGAAAAGAAGGTTCCAGAGTCCGAGATAGTTCCCTAGTCCGAGATGGTTCCAGAGTCCGACAAGAAATACCTGAAGAAAGCCGGAGGGCACATCAGCCGAAACGTTGGTGAGTATTTGTCTCATACCCCACTTGTATGGACTGGGCACATGGCCTCGTTTTAACGTGGGCCCACCCACAAGCCGAAGCTCATGGGTGGGAAGGAATAAAAATTGTGTCGATCCCTTCGGCATTCCGCCACAAGGGGGCGCCGCAGGCGCTGGGCAATAAACACAGCCCTGCCCATAAAGGGTAGGTAATGCCTGGAGGGATGGCCCTCTGGGATCGACGCTAATAATTGTACTTTAACCCGGTCCAGTGGCCGAAGCACACTGGACCCCCAGCCGAGGCCGGTTATAGAAGGTAAGTTTCAAAGCACAGATACTAGAACTACACTTTGACCCTTCCCTTCTACAAAAGGTTGTATAGATAACAATGAAGATGGGGGACAACGTTGTATAGATAACAATGAAGATGAGGACAACAGTCCGAATAATACAAATAATACTAGAACAATAAGATCATGATGTCTGTGCATCTACACACTTGTGCCACTGGACTTGTTTGTTTTTTGTTTTTTGTTGTTATTTTTTGTTCTAAACTATCAAGAAATATAAAAAATATCAAGAACTGTGCCGGAGATATATTTATATTGGATATAGTGTACACATAACTAGCTCCACTTTCTGGTAATCAGAATCAGAGAGACAAGGTGACGAACAAATTCGACAAGACTGCAAGACAAGGATACATCATGTGGTCTTGATACCAATCCAGGTATTTCTACGTCCTCGTGTAATGTACTAGATGGCCGTTGAGTGAAATGCCTCCTCCGCTCTTTGCCAGGTCTCAATTTTTGTCCTGCTTGATGTCCAGCCACACTCCTCAACAGATAAACTTGATGGGGGCATCAGTTTAGTTGCAGATGTGTTGTGTGCAAACTAATTGAACAAACAGCTTTCTTTCAGCATACAGTCAGTTTTAGACCCACTGGAATGACAGGGTGTAATTGATTTTTATTTTTATTTTTTCCTCAGATTAGGTTATTTGCAGTAGTGTGTATTACTATATACCTATATTGTATTGTATATTACTATATACCTATAATTGGGGTATTGGAGGAGGAGGAGGAGGAGGAGGAGGAGGATTCATACCTTTCCCAAGGGTAGCAGTGTGAAAATAGCCTTGTTAAGGATTTGAACTCTGTTTATCAAGTCCATTTCATATGATAATAACAGTTACACCACACATGCTTCCTGTTATGCT
Organism: Doryteuthis pealeii; assembly: GCA_023376005.1. Lineage (NCBI taxonomy): Eukaryota > Metazoa > Mollusca > Cephalopoda > Myopsida > Loliginidae > Doryteuthis > Doryteuthis pealeii. The sequence continues at coordinate 15,090,255 of CM042172.1, forward strand.
ACATGAATTATGCTACATGAATATTTATTAGAATTACAGTTTGAATATTTTTGTTTTTATTGAATTAATTAAATTTATTCAAATTTACTTTTTCAGAAAAGGCAGACAGTTGTACAGTTAACAGTTTGATATTTTTGCGACAGAATGAAATATTAACTACTAATTCAACCGGACAATTAAAAATATTTGACCTCCGTCATAACCCTCATGAAACCCCACAGACCTTATCACTGTAAGTATAGATATATTCTTCTCACTGTAAGTATAGATATATTATGTATATAAACCATCACACCACGCGTTCTCTCTCTCTCTCTCTCTCTCTCTCTCTCTCTCTCTCTCTCTCTCTCTCTCTCTTCTCTCAAAAGACAAGAAAAAGTATTAATGGACTAATTTTAAGAGAACAAAGGGAACAAAATGGGAATGATAACTAAATAATTAAATGAAGCCTTGTATTTTGTAGTTATTTAAATCGACATGGATTTTTTAATATATCACTGTTTCTAGCTAAAATAGTCTTAAATAACTACAAAATACCAGGCTTCATTTAATTATTTAGTTATTCCTACTTTGTTCCCTTTGTTCTCTTAAAATTAGTCCATTAATACTTTTTCTTGTCTTTTGTTGAATGCATTTCTTCGAGTTGCGTCATGACATCTTCGCGTGTGTGGATCGTGACTTTTCTTTCAAAAATATAACGCTGAACAAATACAGTTACATAACAAATTAGGTTATTTGCAGTAGTGTGCAGTAATATGTATATATTTTTGGGGCGTATAATGAAATTGGTTTGCCGTTTTCTTTCTTTCCCAATACGGGCAGTTTTCCGCCCTGTTGGCTGGGACGTTACAATGCACCGACTGCACCTCTGCAGAGGGGTAAGACTCCCCCAATGGGGCCACCTGTTGGCCGTGGGTGGCAACCCGTGATGCTTACGGATAGAGCCCAGGTGGATGAGCAGTTCATGACATGCAATACTCCACTTTGGCCCTATCTTAGGCTAGACGGGCGGTCTAGCCTATCTTGGGCTGATCAATCGGCTGGTCACGTCAAGCCCTAGCACCTATATGATTTTCCCAACCCTATTGCCCTTATGGCAAGCCCCAACTCCTTTTTATCATATGGGTGCTAGAAGGTGGTGGCTGCGGGTCTACATGTCCTGGGAATGACGTTAAACTCTATCTGATGGTGAGGTTCTAGTTTTTGGAGGTTTGGGGAATGTGGAGCACCCCTTCATCACCATTGCTCCCTGGTCCACTCTGACCCGGAGTGGTAGTACCTGTTAGGGTCCCATCTATGGGTTAAATAGAAAAATGTATTTATAAAAAAAAATGTATTATCCATTAAGAATTGATTTATTTCAAAACTTTATCGGCATTAAATGACCCACTGAGGTTGATATGCCGTAAAACAAAACAAACAAACGGTCAGTTTTAGACCCACTGGAATTACAGGGTGTAATCGATTTCTATGCCTCAGATTAGGTCATTAGCTGTAGTGTGCAATAATATGGATTTATTTTCAGCGTGTATGATGAAATTTGTCATCCATGATTGCATCAGAATTTTATCACCATCAGACACTATTGTCTCGACTGTCGATAAATTGTCCTACGGCCATTGTCTGCGATGGACCTTACTCCAAGGAAGCGTACGAAAATTGTAACACACTGGAAAGCATTACAGAGAGATCACGGATATTATAATAATAACGGAATTATTCGTTTGGTTTCAATTAATTTGGCACAAGAGTGTACCTTGTTCGTCTTATTATATATATATATATATAATATATATATATATATATATAATTTGTGATGTGCAGCCATATGAATAGTTTCGAAATATATGATGAAGTTTTTTTGGTCTTGAAAAATATTACGTCATCCGTGATTGCATCAGATTTCTATCAAGCCCAGACATTATTGTCTCAACTGTTGATTAGTTGTCCTACGGCTATTGTCTGCAATGGACCTTACTCTAAGGAAGCGTACGAAAATTGTAACGCTGCACTAACACACAGGAAAGCATTACAAAGAGATCACAGATATTATAATAATAACGGTATTATTCGTTTTGTTTCAATTAATTTGTACAAGAGTGTATACTGCACGCTTGACTGACCTTGTGCCAAATCCTGCTCGTGGTTTATTGATTTTAATAGCATGCCGTAAAACCAGCCAACCATTCAAAATCTATCATTCTATTAATAATGGAGACTCCCTTCCGGTTTTTGTCTGTAACAAAAACTGCGTCATTGCTCACGTCACATTACCCAACACAAAATCCAACGTCATAACATAGAATAAATATACTCAAAATGTGAGCATGCAACTTTAGACAATCCTCATTGTTTCAATAAATAGATGCCCGGCCTTATATATCTATATACAGATTATTTTATTCTAATATAATATTCAAACTTATCGGAACTGTTTCCATTTCAAATTGTCTTTCTTTCTGCCTTTTTTTTTTTTTTACTCCTTTAATAAATTTGACGATTTTACATACTTATGGTACACACTCTATGACATTGAATTTTCAGCTCCCATCCCCTCAGGCAATATCTTTCAAAAAATTATTTTTACATCACCCGGAGGGCGTCTTTTTATTTTGCTAGTCATAATAATACAACTTTTAAAAAGCTTTGTTTAGTCAGCCCACAATTGCTTCAAACTACTTTCGCTACATTGATATTCCAACTAAATAGGAAGTGACTTCCAGTTTATAATGACTGGGAAGATATATATTTTCATACCATATATGACTATTAAATTAATTTCGGTATAGGATGATATAATGATGTTTGACATACCGTAAAACCTAACAGTACCCCACTCTGACCTGGAGTGATATTTCCTGTTAAGATTCCATCTATAGTTCAAATACATCGGTTTGACATAATAAAATGTTTTAACCTGTTTAAATGATTGTGTATATATATATATATATTATATATATATATATATATATATATATATATATTGGGAGAATATGCTTAATATATATATATATATATATATAATATATATATATATTAACTGGTGTGGAAAAAACCCAGATAACTCAGTTTTTCAACAACAACAAAATTTCAAACTGGCATCTGGGTAAATATTTTAAAAAGAAAAGCCCAACACATCCGTGCTTTCTGAAAAATAATCATCAGATCGTATGTAGTGGCCAAACGAAGAAGAAAAAATAAGTTATATGTTTTTTTTTCAACACCGGTAATGTTTAGAAGCAAAAATAAAATAAAATAATAATATATATATATATATATATATATATATATATATATATATAATATATATAAAAGGTGGAATGAAAACATCACACAATGCTGTTAAAGAGAAAACAATTTATAATATAATCATAGCTGATACTGATCAATATTTCGATTTTACAAAAATCATCATCAGAGCTCATTCACTCCGTAGTATCAGCTATGATTATATTATAAATTGTTTTCCTTTTAACAGCATTGTGTGATGTTTTCATTCCACCTTTTCATACTTATACTGTCGGATTGATTTCCTTTCTTAACTTTAATATATATATATATATATAATATTATATTATATATATTATATATTATATATTATATATATATATATATATATATAATATATATAATATATATACTACAGAATATGATTAGGCGCCAATCGTGTAATGGTTATCGTGGGTAGGAAATGGACACTGCGACAGGAGTTCAAATCCTGGACGGGTGTGGTTTAATTTCCCATAGCAATAGTACCTTGGGAACAGTATGAATTCAATTTTTCTTCGTTCAGCTATGGTAAATATGAGGGCAGACTGTTTTCATTCATTCTTGTTTGATATTCATTTTTTTTTTTTTCAAACTCATTATTAAACACATATTTAATACCTATCTTTTTAACTCATAGACGGGGGTAGTACCACTCTGGGTCAATGTGCCCTTGGAAGCAATGGTAATAATTTGCTAGATTGCAGACAATTGTTAGTGAGTTCGATTCTCATTGGTGTACCATACTTCTGGCCTTGTGCCACATCTAAGCTCATTGAATAAGTATATACCAGAATAATCCAAACAGCTATTGTATATAAAAAGAAATTACAATTGTTAAACAGACATCGGCATGAAATAACCCAACAAGGGTTGAATGATACATTTTTGTATTGTATATAAATGGAAACATAATTGTAAACTGACTTTGGCCATAAAATACCCAACAAACATGATACATTTTTGTATTGTATATAATTGGAGACCATAATTGTTAAACTGACTTTGGCATAAAATAACCCAACAAGGGTTGACATGATACATTTGTATTGTATATATAATTGGAGACCATAATTGTTAAACTGACTTTGGCAAAAATAACCCAACAAGGGTTGACATGATACATTTTTGTATTGTATATAATTGGAGGACCATAATTGTTAAAACTGACTTTGGCATAAAATAACCCAACAAGGGTTGACATGATACATTTTTGTATTGTATATAATTGGAGACCATAATTGTTAAAATGACTTTGGCATAAAAATAACCCAACAAGGGTTGACATGATACATTTTTGTATTGTATATAATTGGAGACCATAATTGTTAACTGACTTGGCATAAAATAACCCAACAAATGACATGATTACATTTTGTATTGTATATAATTGGAGACCATAATGTTAAACTGACTTTGGCATAAAATAACCCAACAAGGGTTGACATGATACATTTTGTATTGTATATAATTGGAGACCATAATTGATTAAACTGACTTTGTATAAATAACCCAAGGGTGACATGATACATTTTTGTATTGTATATAATTGAGACCATAATTGTTAAACTGATTTTGGCATAAAATAACCCAACAAGGGTTGGCATGATACATTTTTATTGTATGTGTATAAATTGAGGACCATAATTGATAAACTGACTTTGGTAAATAACCCAACAAGGTTGACATAATACATTTTGTATTGTATATAATTGGAGACCATAATTGTTAAACTGACTTTGGCATAAAATAACCCAACAAGGGTTGACATGATAAATTTGTATTGTATATAATTGGAGACCATAATGTTTAAACTAACTTTGGCATAAAATAACCCAACAAGGGTTGACATGATACATTTTTGTTACCATATATAATTTGAGACATAATATTAAAACTGGACTATTATTTGAAATATTCGAACTATTTTCCTCATTTTCCTTGTTATCTGTACAACGTTCGGTCGATGTGCCCTCCGGTCTTCTTTCAGTTATTTCTTGTCGGACTCGCAGAACTAGCAGGTCGACATACCATTGCTATTGTTGTTTGTTGTGTTGTTGTTGTTGGCTGTCAACACGTTCTCTAGTAGATCATTTCCGTTTTTCTCTCTCATAGTTCAGTGTCAGTAGCATTCGACACAGTATCCTTGTGTTTTCTCAGATGACTCACCAGGCCAGCTCTGGAGAGTCATACTCTTCACATGAACTACATGTCGTCAGTGCAAACCCAAATTGAGGGTTAAGGACTGACATACTGTAAAACCATCAAACCACCCACTAGTAAAAAACGGGACACCAATAATCGGGTGTTCTAATCTGCTATTATTAATAACATTTAAGTTTCGTTTAGCTGCAAACAATTTTATTCATCATGATACACCCTGATGGCGATAAATCAACAAAATTATCTCATAACATTAAGTCTCTTGTCAAAATACTGCGAGCTAAAATTACAATTGCCATGTAACTTATTATTTACGTTTTGACACGTTTAGAAGAAAAAATAATTGCTGTTCCACTCCCAAGAGAAACGAACATTGTTATCAGCCATGCTTCTCACTCTGGGGAAGTTGCAGAAATAACACGCCGGAACATGATCATAGTATAAATACTGTTTGACCCTTCAATTACTGCTTACTTGCACAACCTCTCTTATTAAAAAGGGAGGCTTTCATTGTGTATATAATTAGAAATTAACCATAATGTTTAAACTGACTTTGGTATAAAAAACCCAACAAAGGTTGACATGATACTTTTTGTATTGTATATAATTGGGACCATAATTGTTAAACTGAATTTTGGCATAAAATACCAACAAGGCGTTGAACATGATACATTTTATATTGTATATAATTCGAGACTATAATTATTAAACTGACTTTGGGATAAAATAAACGGGTTGACATGATACATTTTTGTACTGTATATAATTAGAGACCATAATGTTAAACAGACTTTTGCATAAAATAACCAAAAAAAAAAAAAAATAAAATAAATAACGGGTATTTTTCGCAGAAAATTGAATCAGAAAGAGACCCGGATTTCAAATCCAGGGAACTTTCTAAAAAATTAATATTGAATTGATATTATACTTTCACTCCTTTTGATTTTTTTGGCATCAGCGTTAGGCTGATGGTATTTCCTGGAGTCTGAAGTGACGACAGGTATCCTCAGGTCTCCAGAAATCTTCTGAGTATTCCTAGCCGATTGCAGGCATGCAGTCTAGTCTGGATGGTCTCTATTCTTCCTCTGATTTCTAGATCCTCAGTCTATTTTTCCAAGTTATTGGGGACCGTTCAAGTGCACCAACTACAATTGGCATCACTTTCACTCTCATTTTCTACAGCTTTTCAATTCTCTAATTATTATTATTATTTAATTATATTTGCTCTTTTTTGAGTTTTCACACCAGCATTAGCTGATGGTCTTTCACTGGAGTCTGAGTGACAGCAAGTCTCCTCAGGTCTCCAGGACTCTTCTGAGTATTCTGGCAGATTGCAGCAGTGCAGTTTCTGAATGTTTAATCATTCCTCCTGATTTCCAAACATTCCGAACCCTTTCCAATCCGTTTTTTAGAGACCGTTCCAAGTGCACCCAACTACAATTGTATCACTTTCACTCTCCATATTCCATAACTTTTTCAGTTCTCTGGCAAGGTCCAGATATTTGTCCACTTTTTCTTCATTTCCTTTAGCTTCACCCTAGTATCTGCTGGCACTGCAAAAATCACCAGTTGACAAGTCTTTCTTTTTTGTATTCAACACTATGTCTGGTCCTCTTGCTGGGATAAAGGTGATCCGTTTTATATTTCAAAGTCACCAGAGAATGTTATGCGTTTCGTTCTCAAGAACAGATTCTGGTTTATGCATATACCCATTATTATTATTATTATATTATATCTATATATCTATTATTATTATTTATTATTTATCTATACATTGGAGATTGCACAGTCGGTAGAACACCCGCAACTTGGAACCACAAAGTCTCCGTTCAATACCGACCCTCGCCAACTCACCACATAAGTAGCCACGCGCAAAGTGAGAAGCTGATTGTAAAGTGGCGCTCTACCTCAGAAACACAAAAAAAAAACAATCCCCTGTTCTAGCGCTGTAAAGGTGGATCTACTCCCTCGCTTTCTGGCTGATACCGGAACAATAGGCCACGCCACCGACTTTATTCTCATCTTATATGGTTGCCATACTCCCAGCGTTTAGGCCGCTGTACTCTCCGGCCTGCTATGCAGGTGTCCGAAGTTGCACTTCTGGGTTTACACATAATGAATGGTAGCCTATTCATTTTGTAATGTAATGCAGAGGTATTTGATTCGAAAAGTTAGACAACATGCAGTCAGGGAAAATGAGACTGCCCAAATCGTTCAAGAGGAAATGGAAAAAATGTAATTTATCTGGTATTGCTTATCCGCCGAAAAAGACGCGCCTATACATAAAAAATATAATAAGGAAGAAAGAAAGAAAAAAAGGGACCCGGTTAGCTCAGTCGGTAGAGCGGTTCGGCTCAGAACCCACAAGTCCTAGTTCGATACCGGTCTCGTTCCAACCATCAGCGAATGAGTAGCACTGGGATCTGTGCGGTAAAGTAAGGAGCTGATGTAGGTGTGGCGCTCCACATCAGATGCTAAAAAAACCATCTCCCTTGGTCTAGCGCTAGATTGAAAGGGATAGACTCCCTCGCTGACTGGCTTACCGACTTTAGGCGCCCCGTCGACTTAAAAACTAAACTTATATATAATTATGTCACCCTCTTCGTCGATTTCTTCAGACGCATCATGCGGGTTCATACACACAATGAAACTCCCACACAGGGATTGTGTTAATATGGTGAAGCTGTGTGACCATCCACACCTTTTTGGCACAGTCGAGGAAAGAATTGGTGCATCAAGGGTTGCCACAAAACCCAATCCAACGACCGAGCTCAGGGAATTTGAATTCAGATTTATCTCTCTCCTAGACTGGTTACCTACCCAAGGTTGAAGAACCCAGCTCTGCCTCTACTATTTAACTCATAGCTGCGAGGGAGATATCATGGATTCATACCCCCAAAGGTATTAGCGCTATGTGAAATGCCAACAGCTTCGTCATGAATATATATATATATATAATATATATCTATATACAATATATTCCAAAATATGCGTTAGGACAAAGCTCTGTTAATAAATTAAAGATATTTGAAAGATCTCTTTAAAATATACAATGCTTATGTCTTTTGTAAAGGAAGGCCAGCAAATGAAATACAAAAATGAATTTGAAAAGCAGAAAAAACATAACAAAAACCTTCACAAGTTCCTTTTCAAATAGAATCGACTCCTAATATCGTCTGTTGAATATGACAAATTGTTTCTCACTCTTATTGTCGGTGGAATATTGGTACGTAAACAATCACCCTCCCACACAATTGTACACCCTCCTCCAGTATATACTATATTTATACATAATTACGCTCATATATTGATTGAATATGACTGAATAGTATATATATATATCAAGTATTATGAATTTGCTCTATTGTATGCATATATATATATTATATATATATAAATATACTATATAAATACTAGATACCTATTCATACATAATGCGCGTGTGTCGGGAAGCTGTTGTGTGTGTGTAGTGTGATGTGTCGTGGTGCTGTGTGGAATATGCCTCTATTCATTCATCTTTGTTCCACAAATTCAATATAGCCTCTTTAGTAACTTGAAAGTTATTTGTAGTGTTGACGATCTTTTATATAGTATATAATTATACTATAATATAAACCATATATATAATGGCCCAACACTGATTGTCCATGTGTCTGTGTAGGATAACCAATAATAGTATAGATTGTTGTATTTATAAATAAAAGAGTGTTCAATTCCTATTTATAAATATGGCAATTAATTACAACTTAGCTATTACACACACACACACACATACTATATATATACATATATATATTTTGATTATAATTTACCTATTAAATATTATATCATAAATAATTCAGATAGTAGTTGTAACAATATAGTTATTCGGGCACGTATGTATAATTTTATAAAACAAGAGTGCTTAACAATCGATATATATCTAAGTTAGGGCGGCGCTAGACACAGAGTCAATGTGTCAACTTGGTGAACTTTCAGTCATTTTCAATGCCATGTGATCCTCACAATATATTATATATATATATTTCTCCGACTAATTTGATCTCCAGTGACCGAAAGATACATACTATGTATTTATAGTTTAAAAAACACCAGTCCCCCGCATCAGCTAGTCAGTGTGGCCCGAATGGGGATAACGATATTCTAGCGGTCAGTCTGCAGTTGTCGAACCTGAGCAGCCAACCGCATAGTTGTGACTCTAGCCATCACTGAATTAGGCTGATATGCCGCAAACGCCGTGTCTGTGGACTGGACCTTATTCAATTATATATATATATAACATTACTATATAAATATCCCACAATATATTATTATACTAAATATATATTATATATATGCAGTATGGTGCATTCTGAACACATCTACCATCATACAACTTGCCGCAATCTATCTCCTGCGCACACAACACACTGCCATCCGACACATCTTCACAAAAGATCACGCATACACCCATTGATCCAGACACGATGAGTGAATGAACGCTCCGCATGTGTGTTCCATCAGTTATAAGGGGTCAGTCTTACTCCAATAGTGTTGAGTTTGGTTGCGCTTTGCTTTACGACAATATCAACCTCGCAGGACTGGGTCAATGATATGCTGAACTAAGTTTTGGATATTCGTTAGCAGAGCTAGTTTGTTATTAGAAACAAATATGTATATATGCATTAATTTAACATAGTTCCAATGCTTTACGTGGCACGGTCACCATCCGCGCCAGGTACCAAGTTCCTTGGTAAAAGGTGATTCAAGCTTAGCAACTATCTCTCTCTCTAACNCCTGTGAGGAAATACTGCAACAAAGAAACTTTCACAAAGAGCTGAAACACAAAATCTATAAGTATAATTAAGTATATGAAAATCATAATATAAGTATAATATAGTATAATATTCCGTATTATAATAGTATATATAATAAATAAATATATAATATATATACAAATATATAATATATCATATAATTATTAAATATATAATATATATATATATACATAATATATTATTATCTAATATATAATATATTTTATATAATAAATATATAAGTATATAATATTATAAATTAATATAAATATATATAATATATTTAATAATATAATATATGATTATATATATAATATATAATAATAAATATATATTATAATATATTAAATATATAATGAATATATATAATATATTATAATGATATATATATTCAATCATATATAATATTTAATAATAATATCTATAATAATAAATATCATAATATATAATAATATAGTAGAATAATAATCAATATATATATAATTTGAAGATTACTTGAAATATACTGTTGAGGAAATAGTCAACAGATTACTTAGAAGAGCTTTCACAAAGAGCTTGAAAGCAAAATCATAATATAATACAATATATGAAATCAATATATATACATATAATAGATATAGTATAATAATATATGATAAATATAGACTATATAATGTAATATATATATATAATATTATATATAAATAATATTATAATAATATTGTATTATAAATAAATATAGTAATATGATCATTATATAATAATTAAAATAATTTATATATATATAATATATAAATATATTAGATACATATATAAATATATATGATATATAGTATACATATGTAAAAATGAAAACTGGAAAGTGAAATCCGACGGTATGTTTGAAAAATGAATAAAGGAAAGAAAGTATAGAATGGAAAATATAGGATAATAATTGATATTTTTAATCAATAAAATCGAAACACACGTGTAGAATGTTGATTAAAATATCCTTAAGTCATGCCATTCTATACTTTCTTTCCTTTATTCAGTTTTTTCAACAATATATGATAGTATATATATATATAGAATATGTATATAATCATAGATATATTAAATATAGTAATATATATATAATATATGTTATAATATATATAGCATAATATATATTTAATAATAACTATATATAATATAGTTGAATATATAATAATAATTATAATAATATATAATGATATATATATATAGTAATTGAATACTAGACAAATATACTGTGAGGAAAATACTCCAACAAGACCTTTCACAAAGAGCTTGAAACACAAAAATCTTAAACACAAGATAGCGAATATCTGGCAGTACTTACATATTATTGTTGCATCTTTCCTGTCTACTAAAGACGATGGCATAGTGTCTACTTTTTTTCATCTGCAACTGCACGAGTGGCTGAAACAGACCAAATTTTTGAAACGGCAATCTTCTGACTGCGTGAACTTGCAAACAAACACTTGATGCTTACTGGTGTTGGGGGCTGTTGTCTCTCCTTCCTATTTAGGACTCTTCTTTTCTGTGGCGGCTTTTTCTTCTCTTTTCATTTCTTTTTGTTCCTTGTTTGACGAGGTAGGCGCCAGGTCGTACGGTCCTCTACACAACCTCCAATACATGTTTGGTGTTGATGTGGCGTGTCTTCCATAATCTCTCTGCAGATATTCTTAAGCGCAGGCGTGGTCTCCCTACCGGTCGGGTGCCCTCCACTAGTTTACCATACAGTAGGTAATTTGGGGAGTGCAGCCTGTTGTGCCCATGCCTCACTGACGTGGACCGAGCCAACACAAGGTGTCTCTCGCAGATAATGGAGACATGCTGGTTCATGGTTTTGCTCGTTCAGCACGTCTGTATTGGGACACTTTGTTCTGCCAGCGTGAATGCGGGCGTAGGCTTCTGAGTGCGAAATTGTCTCATTGTTTTTTCTCTCGTGGCATGAGTATGTGATCCAGCTTTGCTACTGTAGAAGAGAGTGCCATATATAGACAGAGTTATTTGTAAATAGCAGGCGTAAAGAAACAACTGTAATGGTATATTAGGGTAGCGTCGAGTTTTTCAACTTTTGAAAATATCAAAATTACCTGATCACAAAAGCTGTGTATTGTCAGTTAGGAAACTGATCTCCTGGAAATTAGATTATTGAAATTTTTGTAGGAAATGGCAAAAGACGTAGACAAAATGGCACTGAAAATCCTCGTGTAGCGATGATGGAAGGTCCTGATTTTTACGAGGACTACTATTTTAGAAAAGATAGGGAAGAAGAAGTAAGAGATAGTAAAGGTTTTAAAAAAAGTGATGAGCACAAAAATGAGTGTGTCGTCGTTTATGACCGGGCCGTGACCCCGCAATGGAGAATTGAAGAAAGCCAACTGAATTTCGGGTGTCGTAGAAATGAACGAAGAAAATACCGAGGGCTTCTACATTTTGCTCTTCCGAGGCTAGGGGAACGGACGGGCCTCTGCGTCCCTAGTGTGGTGATCACTAGTAATTTAAAAACAGTGTCCTTTCTCTCTTTCTCGTCTGCCTTTCCTCCTCTCGACACACAGAACGAGCGAGCCTAGCCTGAGTAAATAAAAAGGCTAAGCAGCTTGTGACGGCTATATTTCTCGCGTTGTTACTTTTTGATGGCGAAAGATGACCGCCACGTGCTGAACACCCTATTTTTAAGTCTGTCGTGAATTTGAGCACGTTGACAAGTACGCTATACCACATATATCGCTATAGAACGTTACACAATATATCCGTTGCTGGTACGGTCGAATATACTGCCACGTTAACATTCGGTTTTGCAATAGATGGGGGCAGGGGCCATATTTTTAATTCAAAACTTCAGTTATATTCGTCATTTAATTTCATTTGTGATAAAATAAAAATGACAACTTTTCTTACTGGTATTATAATTACTGAAATTGTTAATTTGCTGATCACAATTTTTGGGCGCAAATTTTCGCACACCCCCCTCTCTTCTCCAACAAACTATCGATCTTAACTCAATTTTCACCTCGCGCTCCCAGAAGATCACCACACTCAACGAAAGTCAAGTCGAAATTAAACATCTTGCTAAAGTTCAGAATAATCGTTATTTTTTAATTTTCTACTATCTCACGTAAACGATTACAGAATTAATCGCGAGACTTGCTGTCCTTGAATCCCTTGTTCGTATAACCTAAACTCAATGCTGTATAAAGAAAAATAACAACACCATCATAACACACAATGAAATACACAAAAAACACTCACTCTTCAGATAAGAAGAAGTTGCAAACGGTCTCTGAGAGTAGCTTAACACCACGCAGCGCTCATGACGCAGCGCTCGCAACCTCGGACTCTACACTTCGCTATCTAGCGCCCCATATGACGCTCGGTATTCCCCGCCATGCGCACTGTCGCGCCCCTCGCGCACTCGACGTCTTCGCCATCTGCCACACACGCACTCTCACAGCACGAAACCGCGACCACATCAACTCTTCACCTCATCATCACACTAATATATACTACTATATCACTAACTACTATCTATACCACCTCCCTACCTCACCTCACTCACCTACTTACGCCCGCTCGCACTCCACACACCACTCATGCTCACTTCAATTCACCTCACGCAGCTCCTCACGCACCCACGCTTCATTCTCACCACACTTCACCTACAACTCCTCGCTTCGCCACACCACTATCTACTCTTATCAAACACTACACCACCGCACCACACACAACAACAACACTCCACCACACCACCCACACGCTCGCTCTCTCACTCACCACCCTCACCTACTATCACCAACCTAGCCACCACTCCATCTCTATATTCGTTAAGAATTAATGCCACACCACCTCGCACACTGAACTGCCAAATGACAACCCGAACGCAACCTGACAGCACAGTGGACTACTACACACTCACCACCAAACCTCCTCTTCTCTAACGCCGATCTCCCTCAAAAGTACAGAACTACATACAACCCACCAATCACACGACACTGCATCAAACACTCATCACTACTCATGATATACTCCTACTACCTCTCGCGCGCCTCGCGTCAGCTCGCATCTCACACTACACTCACTCCTCGTACCATCACATCCCGCATCTATGCACACATCACGTGTAGACACATCACTTCATCGCCCGACCAGCTCACCACGATCGCACCAACTTCGAGTCAACGTCGCGCACATCCGCTCTAGCACACTCACTCACACATGACCCCCTGACTTCACCCACGGCCCCTGCCCTCGGCACGACACTCGGCACGGCAATACGCAACACGCCCATCTCACCTCTTCTTACAGCGCACTCAACCCGAGCAGGCAAGCACTTAAGCACAGAACGCACAGCATTACGCACACAGATCTCCACTACGCAGCGATCATCGCCCGGCGAAATTGTCTGGTCTGGGGGTTAATGGAAATCAAAGTAACAATCATCGATAAATCGGAGTCTTGTTGTTATTACTAAAAGCTAACAATGCACAGGGCTTTCTGATTAGGCATGATCCCCGCAGAGACGCCAGACCCGGAATCCCCATATAGAGAAAGACCGCGACCTGTAGAAGAAGCAAAGCCGACAGAAGAAGATACGACCACCGAGTAAAGACGTAAGAAGTATATAACATATAGATATATAGTGGCCGGTAAATAAGGCACTACGTTACACCATGTCTAGGAGAAAGGAAAACTTTGAATTTCAAAATCCCTGAGGTCAGTCCGTTGATTAGGTTAAGGCATTCTTTGATGCACCAATTCTTTCCTATCGCACTGTGCGCAAAAAGTGCGGAATGGTCAACACAAAGCCTTTCACCACTATAGAAACAACCACTGGGATGGTTGTTCACACAATGAGCACTCATACCGCGTCGAAAATCAACGGAGGTCCTATTTTTTTAAATATATATATATATTATCTTGGATTGGCTTCGTGAAAAGAAGATTAAAAGTGGTGTGTCAAACTGCTTGACGTGCAGCGTGTTCATTGGCCCAAGGGACCAGGTACGTGATGGATTACATAAGCTTTCGTAAGGGCAATTATACGAAGTTTCGTATTTACGAATCCCCGTCCGCACGAAATATAGGTGCGATTCAATCGTCATCTTCTTTTGTGGAGGTTATTGAAGGCAGACGCGAGTCGCGACACTTGCAGCTGAAGGTCTGGTGGGTTCAATGGCATCGAATTATGATTCTCTTTCCTATGAATTTTGTCCATGATATTGGCCCCATCGTTTTTGATACAAAAGGAGGAGACAGCATGGTTAGTGTTAACGACGGCCATCAATTGCATCAGTACGTATGTACCGTAACCAACCGAGGGATAATGGAACAAGTTCGCAATTTTTAAGCAGAGTAAAGCTGGTTTCGACGTACGACGAGGCGCGCTAGAAGCAATCGCCTCATCGGTGCCCCTATGTTGCGTCATTTAATTATAGAGTACTACCAAACCGGAATTCAGTCTTCCTGAGAGACGAGACACACAGGAATAAACGAAAGGTCTGAGAATCTATAGAAGGGTAAATACTGCAAATCGGGGTGGCTATCAATTGCACCGACGAATGACCCGGACTAGATTTTACAAATAAAAATGGAGAAGTTCTGAGTGTTTGGACCGAAGCGGAAGTGGGTGACCCTCCCAACCACTGGACGAGAACAGGAAGGAAGAGAAAATCGGTATTTTTCGACTGGGCCTTCGTACAGAGCAGATGGAGTTCCCGGGTTCCCCGTATGGGTTTTGCATAGTATATACCCGAACATGCTTCGAATGTTTGATGCACATATTAACCCCTCTCCCTCTCTCACATCTATTTTGCAAAGAACCCACGGCCTAGACATAAAGTAAACAACACCCTTGTGACTAGTAACGACTTGCGTATCGTTGTTTCTGAACTAATACCGACTAGCTATTAACAGATTCGGAATTTGGCTCTATCACACCATGGTCGTAGACGGAAGAGATGGCACTTTTGTTGACAAGTTGTTATGTGGTGTTATGGGTTGTTGACGAAGACCTGTGTTAGTTTGAAATAGGTTTTCATGGAGTTGAAAGCGTATAGTCGGGTAGATTGTCCGTTGGATGACCCCAGCTTGACCCCTAGAGTGGCGGCGAAAATCTCGCGCGCCATGAAAAAAAAAAACGTAACGAACTTAGCTTTGGTTTTCAGGCCTGAATTGATAGTAAGAGTAGTGCTTGCTAGCTTGCTGAGGTTGTTAACACGTCCTCGCGCAGAAGCAAAAATGGGCAAGAAAAATAAATATCTTGATCAAGAAATAAAAGACTTGTTGTTTAATTAATTGCCTACTAAAAGTTAAGCCTTAGAAGAGTCCTTAGTAAGAAGACCAATCTAGACGGGACAACATGGCGGCCAGAGAAGAAGAAAGAGGGGAACGCCACACAAGTAGGGCAAGGAATGAAAACAACAAAACAAGTCTCTCCTCTCTCTCTCTCTCTCTCTCTCTCTCTTTTCTTTGTTTATCTATCTCTATCCAAAAGACTCTCCCCCTCTCCCGTCTCTCTCGTCAGCTCTTTGTGTATACTTATCTCTGCAACACTCTCTCTCTCTCTTCATGCTCTCATCTCTCTCTCGTCTCTCTCACACGACACACACACACTACACAGTGTCGCTTCTGTGTTTTATCTCTCTACGCAAGACTCTGTCTGTCTGTCTGTCTGTCAGTCTCTTCGCTCTCTCTCTTTGCTTAATCTATTTCTACCAAAACTCTCTCTCTCTCTCTCAGTGTTCGCTTTGTCTCTTTCTTTGTTCATCTATCTCTACAAAGACTCTCTCGTCTCTCTCTCTCGTCTCTCTCTCTCTCTTCTCTCTCTTCTCTCTCTCTGTGTCTCTCTGTCTCTGTCTCTGTCTATCTCTAATCTCTCTCGTCTCTGTACGTTTGAGTCTCTCCGATCTCCTGTCATACGAGTATAGTAGCTGCGATGTTCGATCGTACGATGTTTATAAGGGGTATAGCATCCAGGATTCATTATGTTTCTCTAAAGGGCATAGCAGAAATGTGCTGCACTTACCAACGGCTCCGCAACACGAGCAGGATAACGATACAGAGTAGTCATTTCCTTAATATGGAGTGTTAAGGTTTGACATTCAGTCTCTCCAATTCTAGACTGGATTGCGAAAACCGAGGCTTAATGAAGGTGGGGTCCCCCGTAGCATATGTCGATAACGTTGCTGCTATAGTGACTTTTGGTTGGTATTTTGGTTGGTTGTTTTGGATCTTGGTTGTTTTTAGGTCATGCCAATTCTTGTGGGGTCATTGTTCATGCCGGAAGTTCGGTTTATAGTATTTTCCGTCCTTTATTATATATGGAGGAGAACTGAGGAGTAATGCGTTTAATACACACACACACACACACACACCAACGCCACACACATAATATATATAATATGGTGTGTTGTGTGTGTGTTGTGTGTGTGTTGGAGAGAGAGAGAGGACAGTTGTGAAAAATGGAATGAATCCGACAATTGTTGAAGGAGTGAAATAAATAAAGGAAAGAAAATGTTGAATGGATAAAATTAGTTTAAGTTAATTGCAACACAAGACCCTATCCGAAAACAGCGACGTTCAGTAATTAATTACACCTACTTTTATCCCACTTCAACATTTTCCTTCCTTTATTCATTTATCTTTCAACACAGGACGACACACACACACCACACACACACACACACACACATATATATAGTATATACCATATATATATAGTATTATATAATATATATAGTATAATATATGAATGTGTTGGAACTGTGACATCTAATACTATATATGAAACTAGGAAAAAAAGAGTATGGGGTTGCCATACGAAGGATTGGAACAGTTTATAATAGGTGCTAGGCTTGACATAGACCAGGCCGAATTATCGAGTTGAATCAACAAGAGCACCCGTCCAATGTTAAGTTCTCATCAGATGGAAAATCATCATAATTGAATTGCATAAACAGGAAAATTTTCCTCAGCGGTAGTAATCTTCTTCCTCCTCAGAATTTATTGATTATTATCATCTGAGTGAGACTTAATTTGGGGAGCTTTTGTTAAACAACTTAGATTTATAAGGATACCATTTTGGTCGAAATAAATTTATTATGGATAACGGTGTTGAGTTTTTTGTTTAACGCACCCTTCCTTGTTTCAAAAGATATATATATATATATATATATATATATTGAAAATAAATAAAGGAAAGAAAGTATAGTAAATGGATAAAATAGGATAATAATGATAGAAAAAATGTATATCAATGTTTAAAAAAATGTATATTATTTCATTTCATTGTGAGTTATTTACAAAAAATAGTTTCAATAATCGTACACATGGATAAACTTCCTGAACGAAACCACCTGTAAAGTACATTGATTAAACTAATCTATTCAATACTTTCTTTCCTTTATTTCTCTTTATCGACATACACCGTCGGAATTCACTTCCATTTGTCATTTTCACACACAGCTGACACAACCACACGGACACATCACACACACACACAACACACACAAACATATATATATATATATATATATTATTATATATGATTATATATATATTATATATATATTTGGGAGAATATGTGCTTACATCTGGTCGTCCTATTTTTAGAAATTTTGTTAAATAACTATAATTAGGTTCGCGGGAATGCCTATTTAAATGTATGGTTAAACAAATCGAGAAATCAGTCTATCGTATGACCATTTTACGGCCTAGTTAGGAGCCTCATCAGCGAGCTATACGATACGGAACCGCCCTGTGCGTGATTTGAAACCGGACTTGCCAAGCTGGGACAGGGCCGGGTCACCATAACCCTACAACCAAACGGACTCTCTTAGATTTTACGATTTGTTTTAAATGCACGCACATGGCGGGTCTTCCTATCTATAGGCTCTGCTGATGAGGCCAATAGGCCGAAATGTTAACATAACAGAGATTGATTTTTCTCCGGATTTGTTTAGCCATAACAATTTAAATAGGCATTCCGCCTAATTAATTTATTAATTAATATATATAAAAATATAGGTACGACTCGCAATTAAGCACATCTTCTCCCCAAAAATTGATGGCAAAAACGCCATATCCAACACACCGTGTTTACAAGTTATCATATATATACCTACTGATATATATATTCTCAACAGACCGAAACGCACTCCAAATTATGCCCATTAATCATCTTGACAGTTTAAGGTAAATAGATATAATGTCAGTGTCCTTTCACTGTGGGTGAGGTGCACGATGTCGTGGTCTCAGTAACAACATACCTCTGTTGGGTGGCGCACTTTGCCTAACAGTTATCGTCATTAGTATTATCTGCGTTATCGGACTATTGTGCCCATCTTTATTGTTATATTGTACAGACGTTTCGGCCGATGTGCTTCCGGCCCATTCTTAAGGGAACCTTCTCGGACTCGGAAACTATCATTCTTGGAAAAGCATCTTACAATCAGTTAGATTTCACAGAGCCCGTATCCAAACAATATCTGGATGACGCCTACAACCAGGAATTAGATCAGGATTCAAGCTCGCCCTAAGGAACGTATGGATAAGTAAAAACTGTCCGTTGGACGACATGGCCTAGTGGATAAGGTAGTTAAATTAAGCACAATCGGGTTCACATGCTCTCGGCGACTAGACGCGCACACGCGCGTCATGAAAATAATTGTCACAACCACCTCTACACACCGCTTGCAGTATACGGATGAGTCACGGATACCCCTGTTGGACTGAAATAAGGATCTAGGTTCTTAAGTTCCGTGGTGGCTCCGTTGCGGACAGACAGCTTCTCCGGTTCGAAGCCATGATTCCCCGAATCGAGAAGGTTCCCGAGTCCGACAAGAAATCCTGAAGAGGCCGGAGAGGCCATAGGCACGAAACATTGTCATACACACGACTCTGTCCGAATAGCGATAATCACTAAATCATTAGCCTCATCTCAAACATTCGGATACGCATTCAGTCAGATAGACATGAATGGGACAATAGTCGTAGCAGAATTAATCATCAAGCTACATCTCAAACCATTAGAGAAATAGTTTTATGTCTATATGTCTAAGTTGGTAGGTGTGGCTATTGTCAGTATCAGCCGCCGGATTGTCTAATCTTCTTTTGATCAGCAGCTAAGACTAGGGGAGTTTTTTTTCTCTGGATGGGACCACCACTACCGTCTGCTTTCCACTTATGCACGCAGATCAGGCTACGCACAAGCTGTGATATGCTCAAACGCGCCTGAGTTGGCGCACGGGAACATTATCTTTTCGGGCCGATTCCTAGGCCGTGCTCTACCTCCGACTGAGTTACGGGTACCGAGTGTTTCTGCTTAAATTGACCTTGTGTCGGGTTCTGCTCGTATGCGGAGGAGTTGGGTAAATGCCTACATCTTGAACGACCACTCAAATGTGCTACTCATCGCGCTGAGTTGGCGAGGGGAGGTAATGAATCTCGGACTTGCGTTCCTGCGGATTTCTCGCCGACTGAGCTAAACCGTTACTAAGTCATACCCTGTTAAAAAATTGGCACTTGGTATACGAGCATTCTGTTTCGTAGCGAAGGGGTTGGGTAAA
Source organism: Doryteuthis pealeii (assembly GCA_023376005.1). Classification (NCBI taxonomy): domain Eukaryota; kingdom Metazoa; phylum Mollusca; class Cephalopoda; order Myopsida; family Loliginidae; genus Doryteuthis; species Doryteuthis pealeii. The sequence goes on from CM042172.1 coordinate 15,111,031, forward strand.
TGCTTACTTTCTTGATTACTTGCAAATGTCTAACTCATGGCCTAACTTGGATTGAATCCTCGAACCGGTATGCGATTCACACTAGCCGCGACTCTCGCAGACTGAAGTCTAACACCGGTACCAAGTTATGACCCCGTTTAAAAATAATGACCCATTGTGATTAGATTCACTGCTCGTGCCGAGCAGGAGTTGGCGCTAAATGCCTACTGTCCGTTCGACACACGAGCAGTACTCAATGTGCTACGTGCATAGCACTAACTTGGATTGAATCGCGGAAACCTTGCGATGTCCACTAAGCGGGTGCTCACCGACTGAGGCTAACGGTACCGAAGTTATCCGCCTGTTTAAAAAAATGACCATGATTATGCATTCCCTGTTCGTAGCGAAGGGGTTGGATATGCTTACTTTCTTGAATGACTAATCATGTGCTATTCCTGGCCACTTAGAGCTACATTGGATTGTCGAAAACGCTTTGCGATTCTGCACGTGTCTCCCACCGACTGAGCTAAACCCCGTACTAAAGGCGTGTTTATCAGGCTGGGTGTTTAAAATGACCTGTATCAGCATCGGGGGGGCGGGGGGGGGTGCTCGTAGCGAAGGGGTTGGGTAAATGCCTACTTCCTTGAACGACTACGAAACAAATGGAAATGCAATGTTAGCTGCATAGTGTCGTATGACATGATGGGTGTCAAGTGGCACCTGCGGTTGAATTCAATGTGATTTGTTGTACACTTTCGTCAGTTGGTTAACGCATTCTTGCCAGTTATGTGACCGCCCTATAACCCTTATTCTTACGTTACCTAGCAACTTAAATATATACAGTAGATCCCAATTAAAATGTGTGGCCTGTATAAATTCGATACCGATCGAATATATGGCCGTAACTAATCTCATCTGCATTACCCAGTTACTCTACTATATTTACACCAACAGTGTGAATTCCTAATGAGGCTTGCCATAAGTGTTGGCGTTAACAAAATAGTATAATGACTAACTTAGAGAAGATAGTAATAGCTACCCATATTAGTTCGCTTCGATCTTACAGTGTATTATGGCATCAATAGAATCATAATAGTAGCTGATTGGAAAGATAGATAGCAATATTGTAAACCTTTATATAGAGGGGATTAGTGCTTCCAGATTTTGACAGACAGCATCCGATGTGCAGTCTCCATCTAGCCTTTTATCATGCAGTTATGTTAGAGTCTAAATGAGATAGACACTGTGATAGTAATTATATTTCTAGGCAGGACCTGTTGGATGTACCACAGTCATCTATGATTTAAGGTCATTACATAAACGTTTTGATATGTTTACTTAAGAGCTATTGCTAAATAGTTTTCAATTGTGTAAAAAGTATAATAATCTTGACTAGCAGGAACCTGTGGATATTAGCGCACAGTATTAATGATTTAAATTATTAACAACGTTTTGATGATGGTTAATTAAGAAGCTATTGCTAAATAGTTCTATATAAAAAGTATAATAATGCTGACTAGCAGGACCTGTGGATATACCAACAGTAATGGATAATTTAATTATTCATTAACGTTTGATATGTTTACTTAAGAGCTATTGTAATAGTTCAATATATAAAAAGTATAATAATTTGAGCAGGACGCTGTGGATATGCACAGTAGATAATTTAATTATTAAAATACGTTATGATATGTATTACTTAAGAGTTATTGCTAATAGTTGCAAATATGGTAAAAGTATCATAATTTTTTGACTAGCAGGAAACCTGTGGTGTTACCACAGTATGATGAGTTTGATTATTACAACGTTTGATATGTTTAATTAAGAGCTATTGTTAAATACGTTCATATGTAAATGTATAATAATCTTGACTAGCAGGACCGTGATGTACCACCAGTATTATGATTTACATTATTACAACGGTTTTGATATGTTTACTTAGGCTATTGCGATATAGTTCAAATCATGTTTAAACAAGTAAATAATAGAAGCTTGATTACTCTCTCTCTCCTCTCTCTTCTCGTCTTCTCCTCTCTCTCCTCATCTCTCTCTCTCTCTCTCCATCTCAGTCTCTCTCTCTCCTCTCTCTCTCTTACACACTTACAACACACACACTCTCTCCTTTTTTTTCTTTGCCTTTTTTTTCATGCACTGCTTCAATTTGTTCGAAAGTTGAAACGATTAACGGTTTGTTCTTGTTCCCTCTCTCTATTTGTTCCATTGGCTCTCTTCTTTCTTGTTCTTTCTGTGCTTTCTTTCTTTCTTATTACTTTTCTGAGTACAATGTCCTTTTTCTCCCCTTTCATTCTTTACAATGAACGAAATGCGTCTTATTTAGGCCGAGCTGATGACAGACCATAGAATAAGAATTCGGCGGCATAAGAACCACCAGATAATTAGGGTTTATATTTTATTATTAGGTTGTTGCAAGATGTTAACGTGTCGTAGATTAAGATTTTCTTAAACGGGTTTTAAACAGATATTGGATTCAGTGTTGTTCTTTCTTCCTATACTATTTGCCTTACCAAGGTTAGCTTTTTGCCTACTTTTAAGGCAGCTTCCAGCGACTCTCGCCAGCTATTGCGATCCCCACCGGAACACCGTTATTTTATGCCACTGTGCTTGCATCTCCCAAATAGTGTTCATTATATATTGAGCGCACAAGGACTCAGATTACAATAATAATACAGGCTCTATTTGAATAGAATGAGTTTCTGAGGTGAACAGATAGTGAACCTTTGAAAATAGTCCCATCATACAGGTAAAATGAGTTCAGGTGCACGAAGCGGTTGAATGCAATATGATTTGTTGTACACTTTCATCATTGCAATTCTTGTCAGTTAATTAGACACACCCCTTTCCATTTTTATTACGTCACCATGTTGTCTCTAGGCAATTTTCACATGCCGTTATTATCATGCCTAGAATTCACATTGTTTGAGATGGCTAGCAAGAAATTTGCTCCCCGGTCCCCGTCGAGATTCAGATAAACATAAGATTTTGAAAGGAAAGCGGATTCTGTGAGATAAGCAAATGTAGTCTTCTATTTCCTGTTGTAGCTTTAATGCAGGGCCCTCTTCCCAAACTCTTATCTTTGACATATCATCATCATCATCATCAATCAGTCTAGTCCGTCTCACTCGTATGGTTTGTGAGATGGGGGGCAGGTTGGCCAATACTAGTTGCTCATTTTTGGGGTGCTGTTTCCACGACCTATTCCAGGACCGCCCGTAGCATTCTCGTACAGCCTTTCCCATCTAGCTTATTCTCAGACGCTTCGTTTACGAGTCCAGGTGGGTACAGCCATATAGCGAGTACCGACACAACCACCAGCCTCGTCTCTTTAGCTTGTTGGGGAGATCGGGATTTCCATATGCACTGAATAATGTCATGGGTGGCCCACAATTCGAGTTGTTAACAATCGCTTTCTGCGATGAGATATTATTACCCTTGGTATGGTGAAATTTTTTTAGCTGACTTAAGGAGGCTTTGCCGTCAGTGTGGGATGTCACCCTTGGCTTTTTGAAAAGCTCAATGAACTCAGTGTTTATCAAGTTCACATAAAGGCGACGTTCTTATGCTGCCTCCTCCAGGCTGTGTAGTAGTGTTTCAGCCCTGTGTCGCGTATCTGCAAAGGAGCGCGAGTCAATCAGCCCTAGTCTACATCTGTAACTGTTTGTGCGGGGTATCGCCTGCCTTCTTGCTTTCCGCTTAGTGTGAGAGCTTTTCTTTTAGGGTATCTAATGATGTTCTGAAGTAACGTGTAATCTAGGCATATTAATAAATATATATGGTGCTAACCTGGTATCTCCCTGCAGACCCCAGCGGTGATGTCAAAGAAATCTGTGTTCGCCATCAGGTGAGCGTAACCATTGCTTTAGTGTTCATACTCCGGATGCATCGGATCATAAATTTCTTGTTCTGCCGTTCCATATTTCTGAGTTCCTCTCCTGTGCAGTTTAAAAATTGGTTGGCGGTTGGTTGGTTTGGTTGGTGGGTTGGTTTAGGGCAGGGTCTACCTTGTTGGGTATTTTTTAATGCCGAAGACATTTATTTTTTTACGCAGTGTTTTTGCGCTTAACCACGTCTAAGCCCTAGTGAGGCCGCAAGTGAGTGTTCAAGTGATGGAAAGCTTAAGCCACCAGGTCCGTTCTTAAGGCATCAAAGGGTCCTCCGCCAGCGAAACAATAAATTTGAGGAGAAGATCTTACTCTTTGTAGAGGCGCAGTCGGTGTAATTTTAGGGCCAAGATGACAGGACGGTGGCTTCGCGTGTGAAAACGTCAACTTGCTCTTAAGCTAACATTGTATCGTTTTGTCACTTGTGGTAGTTTATTTTCTCTCTCCACCCCTCCCTCCCTCCTCCCCTCTCTCTCTCGTCTCTCTCTCCTTCTTTCAGCAACACCCACACACCACCAACCACAAAGAAAGCTCACACACTCTGCTCTCGTGTCGTGTCTGTACTCTGTCTCACAATAACATACACACACACGCCTCTCTATTTCTTCCCCCCGCCACACACTCTTTCTCTGTCTCTGTCTCTCTCTCCAGCCACACAATTCTCACACACACACACACACACACACCTTTGTCTCTGTCCTTGTCTGTGTGTCTGAGAGACCACACACAACATTTCTCGTGCCCTGTCTGTCTGTCTCTCCGTCTTTCTCTTTCTCTCTCTCATCTCTCTCTACTCCTCTCTCTCTCTGTCTTGTCTCTTCATCAGTCTGTCTGTCCGCTGTCTCTCACACAACACAGAACATCCACATCTCTGTCCCTGTCACTTGTGTCTCCTGGTCTCTGTCTCCTCTCTCTCGCTGTCTCTCGTCGATCTGTTTGTCATCTGTCTCTGATCCTCTGTCTCTATCTGTCTGTCTATTCTGTCTGTCTCTCTCACACACACAAACAATTATATATATTGTCTGTCTGTGCTGTCTCTGTCTCTGTCTGTCCTGTCTCTATCTATCTACGCTGGTCTGATCTGTCCCCCTTCCTCCTGGGGGTTTTTCTTTCCTCCCTTCTCCTCCCCCCCACTTTCCAACACAGCACATCCATCCACAATCTCTGTCTCGGTCTCTGTTCTCCGTCTCTGTCTGTCTGTCCTGTCCTCTCTCTGTCTCTCTCTCTCGTCTCTGACCTTCAAAAAAGAAAATGCGGAGTATAACCACATTGTCTTGGCAGGAAATTGGAAATGGCGTAGTAATTCTCATTCATTCATCGATGTTGAATAAATACAACACACCCACGAACCGTAACGAAGCTTAAAGCACCTCACGTCGTTTTAATGGTTCCGGGTCAAGGTATAAAATAGTGGACTTCAATTCTCCCGGGTGTCGCATTCTTCTGGCCTTGTGGCCATCTTAACTAACAGTCTTTCTTAGTGTTTTTTAACAGGCGCCTCGCTTTCAAAAGCGTATCATAGCAATTTTCAGATAACGAGACCCTATATCTATTTGTACATTAAAGGACTAGTTATGGTGGGAAGCGAAGTGAGTGTAATGGTTAATAGTCATGTGGAATTGACTCGTCGCCCGAGTTCAAAAAAATCCTGGATGTGTAATATGCAGTTTCAACTTAGCGCTAAATACCATCCTTGGGAAAGGTATGAATCCTGACGTACCCTGCCCGCTTATGGATAATAGTAGGGCAGACGGGCTCTTTTAAACCTTGGTTAGGCGAATCGGTCTAGAAGACGAAAGCTCTGATTCAAAACTGTTAACTCCGCTTAGAAATTGACCTTGGTGTAATAATCCAGCTCGTGCGGGATGGGTTGGATATATATATAGTATAATATATATATTAATATATATATATATATATATATATATATATATATAGTAAAGGGCAATTGGTATGTATGGTAAATTGTTCATTGTTGAAAGTATTTTTATCGCTCTTTACAGTAAATTATTTTGCTAGTATTAATTCAAGTTAAACGAAAAATCATTCTAAATTATTTGATAATCGTTTTTTGTCTTGAGTACCTAAGGCTTAACACGAATTATATTTTAAAGTATCAATTCGTTTTCTGATATTTTTTATAAACGGCTTTTTTATTCCTAAGTAAACGTAGAACTGTTACCATAATCAAGATACAGGTTGGCATTCATTAAACTTCTAAACTTTTTTATCAATTAAGTTTTAAAGAAGTTTTAGCCGTCAAATAAAAGCCTATATGTTAGTTTAAATTAATTTTATCAAATCATAAGGTAGTAGTAACATGGAATCTGTGATCTTCACATCCTGGAACATCTTGATTTTTGTCAGTTTCAACTTCACGCTAATACATTTGGGAAGGTATGAATCAAACTGTTCTCCTTCTAGCTATACGAGAAATAGTATGGGGCTTAATGTGTTCTTTATCCTTAGTTAGCGCGCGACAGGAAAGAAAAACTGAATAAACCAGCTTTACTCCGCTTAAAAATTACAATGCTACATCTAATCCCTGGTGAAGGGGTTGGTGTAAATATATGATAATAATAATAATAACAATGATAACTATGTACTAGGCTTTACACCCTAGAGATGATAGATACAGATTATACGTACCAAGAAAAGAGGGTGGATGATATCTTGCTAAGGTAGAGGATTGCGTAGATGTCTCAATTCAAGCACTCGAAGAATATATAAAAAGAGCAAAAAAAGATTAAAAACAGCAGTTAATAAAAGCAAATGTAACATATGGGCAAGCAGGGAAAAAAAGAAGAAAACAGAAATGGGAATAAAAACAATTATAAGGATACTCGAAACGACAAACTGGAGAGATTGCACAATAAAAGACCTGGGCATGGTTGAGAAGAGGAAGCTTCAAGAGAGAAACCAATTCTTCAAAATTTATCCAAATTCTTATTTTCTGGAAGCTGAGCTCATTGTAGATGATTTGATTGGCAGAATCATGACTAATCTGCAGAAAACAAGTTGCCTCGTCATTTTGCCATTATAATTTCTCAAAATTGCTGAATCTTCTCATCAGAGGTAGATGTTGACGGGCATCCCACTCCCACTTTGTACATCACGCTTATTCAGCCACTTTTAAACTGCTCTATCCACTGATACACACTTAAATGGTGTAAATAAATGGCTTCCGTCTATCTCACAATATAATGGTATCAGCCTGAACAGTTTAGATCAGTCCTTTTAAGAGCAGCGTGTGTAGTGCTTTGCTACATAATAGAAAGAGAAAAGGAATGGAAAATGACAGGATTGCAAGAGATATGTATAGGTATCGCGGGAAAGTTTTTTTGGATGAGTCAGCACAACGCCACTTCTCACTTTCTTACTGGTCAAAAGACATCACGTGAAAAAGTGGGAAAGAGAATATGCGCCCTCTTGGTGTAAGCATATCAGTTTTAATATAATAAAATATATTAAACCAGAAAGACTAATGGAATTAAAATAGCAGCAGATTTCATGCTTATTGTTTTCTCTACTCCATTTCATTGTCGGGTCTCTTTGGGGGTATTGTTGTAACTGTGATCCTTATCAGTTTACTTAAAATTGGAACAGCCAACATTAGCAAGATGACGATTATGTCCCCTATGTTTGCTATCAAGGGAGCACCTACTGATCTGTTATTTAAATCCCACGTTTATTTATATCAATGTCAGATATTTTTATTGGTAGTATATTCTGTCTACAGCAAACTCAGGGGTTGTTTTGTTATCTGCGCTCCTGTCACAAGGGCAAAATGTTATTCTTTCTAGTGACAAAAAAAGAAAACCCAGCTAAGCTTAGTAAATAACTAATCTTGAATGATTAATATACTTTTTTCTTGGGCTGATACGAACAAATAAGATGGAATATAACATAAGAGTTAATTAGGTATCACCAATTCTAGCGTTAAAGTCAAAATTGACAGTACCAAAGATTTAAGAAAGAAAGAAAGTTTTGATATGGAAAGAAAGAAAGAAAGTTCTGATATGGGAAGAAAGAAAGAAAGAAAGAAAGAAAGTTTAATATGGAAGGAAATAATGAAAGAAAATTATACAACTCTCTACTTCAAGACAAGATAAACTATGATACAACCCCTACTTTAAGAACGGGTCAGCGGACAAGGATCAAAACTGATACTACATCTTTCTACTTCAAGAAAGGATCAAATTCTATGCCACAAGGGATCTCCACTGTAAAACTGCTTTCAACTACTGCCCTAAAATGGCCACACGAATGATAACACAACCCATCCACACGAGCAGGATGTGACACAAGGTCAGGTTTTAAGCGGGGTTAAACAAGTTTGAATTTAGAATTATCCTTCTCCTAGACTGATTACCATACCCAACTTAAATATCTTATAGATGGAGAGAGAATATTAGGGCTCATACATTTTCAAGTTAAATATCCCATAGCCAGAAAGAGAATTTGGTTCATTCATTTTCATACATTTTCAAATTAAAAATCCCATAGATGCAGGGATAATAGTTGGGTTCATAATTTTTAAAATTAAAGATCTCATTGATGGAGAGAGAATTGGGTTAATACATTTTCATACATTTTCAACTTAAATAGAGAATACTTGGGTTCCACATCACCCATTCTCACCTTCTAAAAAGGGAGGACGCCCCAGTGTGCCCTATATGCAAAGTGCAACTTACAATCAAACGTCCTCCTAAATTGTAACAGCCTCAAACACCCCCGCACCAAATACTATCAAACAAGAAACCTAAGGTACCTCTTTAGGAATACAAACCAAGAAGACATTTTCTAAAGAAAAAGCAACCTTTTCAACAAGATGTAACAAAACATAACCGAATACCTCCATAGAACAAACTACTTTAAAGACTGAAATCCATAATAATGTAGTACACAGAAACTGCATCCTCCGCTGTCCTCTCAGTCTACGGATTTGATTTGATTCTGTTGGACTTGATGCCAGACTCACAATTTCCCTCAATGTATTTTCCTGGGGTATTTGTTGGGTAGGACTCACCTCTCTACAAGGTCTTAGGGTTGCTGAAGCCTCACTATTTATGTGGTAGGACTGGGGACCCAATGATGGTAACGGGGTTGTTTCTACTGGGTTTTTTTTCAAGTCTATTCTATTACGTCGACGCAGCTGCCCCTCAACATTGATGTGGTATGATCTTGTATCCAGTCTTTGCACCACAATTGCCTTTTTCCATTCTTTCTGTCCTTTCACATGCGGTTTCACACTCAGAGAAAACCAATATTCCTAGCATGCAACATAAATTGAATCAGAATCACAAGCCAACCCTTCCCACAATGTACCACACTACAGTATATAAGAAAAAACAGAAACAAAAACATCCGCTTAGTTTGAAAATTGCATAGGCAAGAAACTGACAGTTACCAAGTGCCGTTGACTTCATGTCCCCACAACCCTAACTTATATATATATATATATATATATATATATATATATATATATACATATATATATATATTTATATTTTGCTTGAAGGCAATTACAATGTGCATATTGCATAAATTCGATAATTATAGAAGATAATATCGTACAGACTGTTTCAACTTTAATAAAGTTGAAACAGTCTGTACGATATTCTACACACCGAGTAATTCTTTGCGAGATTCACTTGTCATTATTATCTTCTATAATTATCGAATTTATGCGATATTCACATTGTAATTGCCTTCAAGCAAAAATAAATAAATATATATACATATATATATGTGTGTGTGTGTGTGTGTGTGTGTGTGTATGTAGAAAGGAAAAATAAATAAAGGAAAGAAAATATTGAATGGATAAACTAGATTTACTAACACATGTTTCAGCCAAGAGTTCATGTACAGATGTATTCTATTTATTATTATTATTATTATTCTGACCGCTTTAACTTCAAATACCAAACAGTTTACTAAACTCAAACTCAAACATTTTCTTATATAAAATTCTTGATTAATATTTTACGAAGGTGGTAATAGATTTTTGAAACATTATTTTTTTTTTCTGTATGTACTTTGTATATCAATAACGCTTGGCCTATTTTGAAACCAACAACTTTATTCAAAGTACTGAGTGAGCTTCGGTTCGACCTTCTTCCTTGCCGGCCGTTGCTCGATTCTCAGTAATATGATAGGATCGCGCCTGCTCGCAGCGAGTTTTATAACACATCTCGCACGCGTCTGTCATTGTTGGATACTAACCTACATTGTAGATATTCAAGAACTACTACAGATTCCTCACAAGACAAATGGTAAGACAGATCATTATCTACCTACCTGTCTGACAGACTACCCACTTCTCACCTACCGAAATACAGAATGCTTACCAAAATACTCAGGTTGATATATACCTACAAACATCACATTTTTTAAAAAGTTATCTTAATATTCATTAAGCCTCCTGGCGTCGCTTTACACGAAGTGACAAAAAACACATAAAAGACAGAACACAAAACAATAACATTGTATAAGATTTGAAGGTCCACCCCACATACACAAACATATATATGTACATTTCACACACACACACACACACACACACATATATGCATACATATATTTGCATATATATACATATATATAAATACATTATATATATATATATATATATATATATATATAAGGGTTTTGTAATTTGCTTGAAGCATTGTGTTTATTTTGGTTGGTTGGTTAGTTTTGAAGGCTATCACTTGCATTGTGATAGCCTTCAAAACCAACCAACAAACCAATATATATATATATATAATATATATATATATATATATATATATATATATATGTTGAATTAAACAAAAGACACATCTCCTGTTTAACAATTTTATTTTTGATCTTTTCAAGTTTTCAGGCCAACCTTTTAATATTTGGGTGAAATTTGTGGATTAGTCCACCAAAGTTCAGGTCCCGAGTACCTCTGGCACTTCGAAGTGCCATCATCAGGGTGATGTGTTCCTTCAAGCCTCCACATTAATATAATTGAAAATTTCATTAAATTCGGTTAATTCCCTGTTTTTTAATTCCATCTTTTATCTTTCGGCGGGGTGACATACGGTGGTGGAATTTAGGTCCGTTAAGTTCGATTTAACCACTATTTGACTCTTAGATGGGACTCTAACAGATACTACCACTCTGCGTCAGAATGGAACTAGTGTTATATAGGCATGGCCTGTTGGATTTTTTAGTTATAAGGTCTGTGCTAGTTCCCCGCTTATACTTATAGACTGTCCAAGGTCACGTGATTCACTCTTGTAACCAATCACTGGCAGTACTACTGGCCTGATAAGATACTTACCCCCCCCCACACACACATTGATCATAATTAAAACTACCCTCTTTGACGACGGGCGCACATAGGATTGCCGGGATCTTTACCAATACTCACGAAGGACTTATATGATTACCAGTAACTGAGGACACTTTAGTAACCAAAGGATTCACATTGTGGACGGACGCTTTATCAAGGATTCCACCAGATAAGCGCTTCTGCTATAAAAACTTAACACGGCCCAACTTCGATAATGTGGTATAAACGTTTTGATATATCTGGGCACTGCATCGATATATGTGGTATGCTCAAATACTTTCTTCGTCGGTCCGGCATTTAATAGAAGTTTCTGCTTTTCCTCTGGATCTAATATACAACTTTCGTTGTTTGAGAGAATTTGATATAAAAAAAAGTGGAAAATCAACCTGCCCTATTGCCCAATCACAATTCAGAGTTTTGTAGAGACACACTAGAACATTGCAATTTACAATTGCTCAAAATGTGCATATCCCTAATTCCATGACATATATCATTAGGTAATCTGAACATTAGCAACATAAACGAGAGTAACATCCCCTTGTATGTTTCACTTTGAGGAAGCCGGGTGTTTTTGTCGGCCATTTTCATTTCACCGTAAATCTACACTGAAAATGCGAATTTGTTCGAATCAATACAACTGCATGTTTTAACACGAAAATATCATAAAATGTGTTTTTAATAACAATTAAGTTCATTTCAAATAATGCGCAAGCACAATTAAGAACACATTCTATGATATTTTCGTGTTAAAATATGCAGTTGTATTCGTATTTTCAGTGTAGATTTACGGTGAAATGAAAATGGCCGACCAAAACATACGGCTTCCTCAAAGTGAAACAAACAAGGGGAGGTTACTCTCATTTATGTAGCTAATGTTCAGATTACCTATCATTAAGGCAGTAGTCAGTTTCTTGTCAAACGTGCGTTAACATGTCATCATCGTTACGAGCAACAGATGTTGTGACACGTTGTTTCAGATCATCAAAATCAACAGGAAAGCATCTTTGTTCTGACAAATCAACATGAGAAAAAATTCGCCAGCACTTAGACGTGGACCTAATGGTGCCTAATGCATAAGACTGGGAGCGGTTGACAAGTCGTTGGCATTCTGATTAAAAACGGAACGCCTTGTGCTGCCAAAAGCTTTATAAGATGTAAAAGTTCTTATATTAAAATTGAAAGGTAACCGTCCAGCGTGGGTACATGAGTGTACATAAAATATTCCGACAAGGTTGTAGAATAATAACAATATTTATTCCGTGAGCGACAGAGAAACACATACAAGGCAAATATATAAACATGTAGATACATAAACGTATTACAGAGGAAATAGGTGTAGGACTTGCGTCGTAAGGAATGTCACTTACTGGTAGCTGGTTGGGGGGAAATCCCCTACCAAAGGGGCAGAGGCGTCAAGCTGCTAAACCATGAGTACTCGTTGCCGGCCTGAGAGGGAAAGAGACGGGAATTCAGAATTCTCGGATTCTGGCCAAATACTAACGCCACCTATCGACGAATACTGCAGCAAGGGAAGATTACCCAGTTTGGACTTATGTCCACCCAGAATTACCGTTTTACTGACCCAACAACTTTGATAATAAACATCAATTATTTCTCTACAAAACTGTGTGTCGTGAGTGTCATCATCTTAAATAGTTATTTTAATTACATTTTTGAAACTATTTTATTTGTAGACACTACACAAGATTTGGTTGAAAAGTTCGTATGATGATCTCATATCTACAGTTGATTACTTTTTTGACCAATGGGGTCCAACACTGATGGAAGAGTTTTGTGGACCGCAAAGTGGACTATGTCGAAAAATAGAGCACATTTGTTTACACACCATGAGAATATCTTGGTCAACCTTTGAACTTTTCAGCCGACACCTGTAACAAATCACTTAATAAGTCCCGGGCCTAACTAATAGAATTTTTTTAGGTAAAATTCGACTTTATTCATCAACATAGTCCCCTACTAAGGTGATACACTGATTATAAAGATTCTTTAACAATTCAATGCCTTTTTTGAAACAAGAACAACAACCACAATGTGAAACATCTCAAACACCTTTGACTGTTAAACACTTATTCATGGAATGCAGGTTTTTCGCTCACATCAGAAACCGTTATTTTAATGCAAACAATATGAAAGATCTATTTGAAAATGTCAAAATGGAGGACATTCTGTCCTTTTTGAGGGAAATAAAATTATACCATAGAATATAGACATGAACCTAATCAATACCATACAACATGATCCCTAATTATGCTAACACATTGTTAAAAACAATTACTAAAGATTCGACGGGGTGACATACGATAGTGGAATTTAGGTCCGTTAAGTTCGATTTAACCTCAAATAGTTCTGCTTAAAACGTATAACTATGTGTAAATTATTTGAGTGATAGGTTAATGGATTTTGACAGTATATTTTGAATAATGGGGAATAATAACTTAATGTTATTGATTTCTAATATTATTGTGTTATGAAGGCATTATTAGTCTACCTATTTTCGTGAAAATTTACGGTGACAATTTTATTGGCTTTTCTGATACAATTTGATGCGTAGAATTCATTGATGCCAAAGAAAGCGCTCAATTCGAAGAATTAGCGGAGATATGAGTCCTTAAAACTCCCTTTTAGGGCCTGAAAGACATCAATATATATATATATATATATATATATATATATATATTATATATATATATATATGGACTCGTCGGTTCGAGTTCAATTCCTAGACGAAGCTGTTGGCATTTCACATAGCGCTAATACCCTTGGGAAAGGTATGAATCCATATATTCTCCCTCCAGATATGGGTTAAATAGTAGGGCCGACTGGGCTCTTCAGCCTTGGGTAGGTAACCAGTCTAGGAGAGGGATAACTCTGAATTCAAAATTCCTGAGGTCGGTCGTTGATTGGGTTTGTAGCAATCCTTGATGCACCAATTCTTTCCTATCGACTGTGCCAAAAAGTGTGGAATGGTCCTACACAAGCCTTCACCACTATAAACAAATCCCTGTGTTGGTTGTTCATTGGATGAACACTCATGCGTCGAAAATCGACGAGAGAGTCCATATATATATATATATATATATATATATATATATATATATATATATATATATATATGACTGTCTGTCTATCTGTTTATCTATCTATCTCAGTCTGTCTACAACTATCTATCTATCTATCTATCTGTTTGTCTGTCCATCTATCTATCTATCTATCTATCTCAGTCTGCCTATATCTATCTATCTATCTATCTCTCTGTTCATCTATCTATCTATATATCCATCTATCTATCAATATCATTCTGTCTAACTTAGTCTTTCTACATCTATCTCTGTATCTATCTATCTCAGTCTGTCTACCAATTTATTTTTTCTATCTATAATAGTGTCTACATCTATCTATCTATCTATCTATCTATCTATCTGCCTCGATATTAAAATGATACAAAAGAAATTACATTCTGTTGAGAATTGACGGAGAAATGAGGTTTCAAATATCCCCTAAAAATGCATTTTAAAGGTATTATTAATCTACCTTTTTTCGCAATAATAATAATTCTATGTATAATTTTATTTAGAAATCAATTAAAACAAAATTAAAATATATATTATTATTTATATTTTTACTTGAAGGCAATTACAATGCATGTATCGCATAAAATTCAATACTTATAGAAAATAATCTTGACAAGTGAATCCCGGCAAAGGATTGTTCAGTGTGTAGAACATCGTACAGACTGTTTCGACTTTATTAAGTCAAGATTATTTTGTCAAGATTATTTTCTATAAGTATCGAATTTTATGCGATACATGCATTGTAATTGCCTTCAAGCAAAAATATAAATAATAATATATACTTTATTCAACAATGCTTCTAAAAAACAAACATCCAAAAATCTTAAAATTAAAATAAGTGTAATCAGGCAACATCTGCACCCTCGACTTAAAGGGGCAGCGCTTGGTTTATTCCTCAGTGCCAGATGCACCTCAAAAGAAGTGTGCCGAATGGATACACGCAATTTTTAGCACTGGCAACGCATGAGCTTTGGTTCGTGCGTGGTGTTACGATTTTAGTGGCCATCTTTTAGGCTTCAAGCAAGAGCGCTTGTCCAGCGGAGATCCGTTGTGTCAAGCAGAGCGCGATCCTTAGTAAAGAATCCTTTAATTGTTCCTTGGTGCTCCTCAGTCTTGCAAGTCTTTCGTAAATGATTGCAAATGAACGTATCTCAGTATCAGCGATTAAGTAGTTAACCAGCCACGTATTCGGGCTGTTGATTGGCTGAGGTTTAAAACACGTGACTTCGCTAAGTGGTGTATTGCAGCACGGCTTATATACCACCAAATAGGGCACCTCATGTGGTGTAAGGGTTAGCAAGCTAGCTTAGCAGGTCATTGTTAGTGAGTTCGATTCTCACTGGGTGCCCCATCTAAGCTAAGCTTAGTAAATAACTGTATACCACCAAATAGGGCACCTCATGTGGTGTAAACGTTAGCAAGCTAGCTTAGCAAACCATTTAAGGAGTTCGATTCTCACTGGGTGCCCCATACTTCTGGTCTTGTGCCACATCTAAATTAATCTTAATAAATAACTATTCACCACCAAATAATTCACGTTAATCGATCCTTGTGTTCAACTGACATTGAGTGATATCAGTAAATACTTGCATATTTTTGCCTGTGTAAAAAAACACTAAAAACTAAGCTTAGTTTAGATGTCCAACATATCTTACTCCGGTTTCGACCGGGGGGGCGTTGGCTTCGACCCTGGACCGTACAAGCTAATATCGTTGATCCCAGGGAGCCATACCCCCCAGGTAACCCCTTCCCTCTCGATTTAAAGAGGCAGGACTGGGTTTATTGCCCAGTGCCTGAGGCGGCCCTCTTGAGGGGGAATGCCGACGAGATCAACGCATTTTTTGCACCAGCCATTAATCACGGCTTGTGGGTGGTTCCATATTAATAGGGAGGATATTTGCCTCATACCCCACTTGTATGGGCTGGGCACAAGGCCTTGTTTTAATGTGCGCCTACCCACAAGCCGAAGTTCATGGGTGGGAAAGAACAAAAATTGCGTCGATCCCGACGGAATTCCCCCTCAAGAAGGCACCTCAGACGCTAGGCAATAAACCCAGCCCTGCCCCCAAGGGGACAGGTACTGCCTGGGGGGAAAACCCCTGGGATCGACACTATTATTTGTACTCTACCGGTCCAGTGGCCGAAGCATAGTGAACCCCCCGGATGGGGCAGGCAAAAGAGTCCCATATTAATAGGGTTTTGTGCTTAACCCGTACTCCTGGAGTACGTGGTAAATATCCTAGTTTAGATTTGTCACAATTATGGAGAATCTAGTTAGAATCGTACTGACTCCCCTGATTCGTCATCTGCCATCCTAGCTTGCTAATTTTATATCGTGACGAAGTATTCCCTGGCTTGATAAGCGATGACACTTGATGTTTGACGTGAACTGGCAAGTAATTCGTTATGCTCAAAAGCTGCTATCACACACATAAGAACAAAAGGAAAGGGGGGAAATGGTATAAAAATAATTTCCATTTCTATTTACGAGGGCTCAGTGACCGCCAATAAAACAAAAGCA
>CM042172.1:15127945-15142945 GCA_023376005.1 Doryteuthis pealeii
ATATTGATGCTTCTATTCCGCGTAAGTGTTTATTTCTAATTTGAATTTCATAGTTAACATCGGTCCATGATGATATTGATGCTTGCTATTTCAGGAAGTAAGTGATTCTAGTTTGAATTTCATAGTTTAACTCGGTCCATGAGTGATAATTTGATACTTCTAATTCAAGGTAGGAAGTAAGTGATTTAATTTGATTTCATAGTTAACATCGGTCCATGATGATATTGATGCTTCTATTCAGGAGGAGTAAGTGATTCTAATTTTGAATTTCATAGTTACTTATCGTCGCAATGATGATAATGATGGGGCTTTATTCAGGAAGTAAGTGATTCTAATTTGAATTTCATAGTAAACATCGGTCCATGATTACATTGATGGCTTCTATTCCGGAAAGGAGAAAGTGCTCTAATTTGAATTTCATAGTAACATCGGTCATGATTACATTGATTGCTTTCTATTCAGGAAGGAGTAATGATTCCTTAATTTTGAATTTCCATAGTTAAACAGCGGTCTGATGAATATGATGGCTTCTATTCAGGAAGTAAGTGATTTATTTGAATTTCATAGTAAATCGGTCCATGATTACATTGATGCTGTCTATTCAGGAAGGGTGGTGGATTCTAATTAGTATTCATAAGTTAACAGCTGTCCATGCATGATATTGATGCTTCTATTCAGGAAGGAGTGAGTGATTTCTAATTTTGAATTTCATAGTTAACATCGGTCCATGATGATATCTGATTGCTTCTATTCAGGAGTAAGTGATTCTAATTTGAATTTCATAGTTTAAATGTCCCAGATTCATGATGCTTCTATTACAGGAAGGAGTGGTGGAATTCTAATTAGAATTTGATAGTCAACAGCAGCTCTCTGATGATATCGATACTTCTATTCAGGAAGAAGTGAAGGATTCTAGTTAGAATTTCATAGTTATAGCAGTCCATTATGATCCTGATGCTTCTGCTATTCGGAAGGTGTGGGTGGATTCTCAATAAGGATTTTTTTAGTTAACAGCTGTCCATGATGATATTGATGATTCTATTTAGGAGGAGTGAATGATTTCAATTAGCCTTTCACAGTTACAGCCAGACGCATGATGATATGATCTTCTATTCAGCGAAGGAGTGGTGGATTCTAATGTAGATATTCTGATAGTCAATAGGCAGTCCTTGATGAACTATTGATACTTTATTGCAAGGAAGGAGTGGTGGACGTTCTAATAAGGATTTCTTAGTTATACAGCTGATTTCAATTAGCCTTTCACAAGTTAACCGGCAGACCAAATGATGATATTGATGCTTTTATTTAGGAAGGTGTGAATGATTCTAATTACGATTTCATAGTTCTGTGACCTATGATGATAATTTAGGAAGGTGTGAACGGATCCATTAGGCATCTAAGTCATTGTAACATTGAACTGCGTACCATCACTGTGTCTATTTCCGTAGCAACGATAACCATTACGCAAAAAGCACAAATTTTCTGAGAATAAAATGCATCAGACAGATTTTTTCTCATGTTTGATCTAAAAGACCAGAAAACATATATATGAAACAAAACACCAACCAAAAGAGACAAAAAAACCTAAAAAAAACTTTTACATATGCCAACTTGACGCCTATAGTCTAAGTAAAAAGTGCGTAATGGTAACCCAAAAAACCAAACGTTTTTTTTCAGAACTTTCATCTTTTTTCAGAGAATCTCTAAAAAATGTTTTGGTAAACGAACCAGATTTGGCCTGTTTACAAAAACTTTTTTCTAAGCGAATGATATCAGCTTCGAAAAAAAGTTTGTCTTTGGGTTACTATTCACTTGTGGCTGTTACTGGGACTTTGTTTAACAAAATAATTAATCCAATGTAGATAAATTGTGGAGGAGTGCATGATTAAATTAAAATTCCACTTTATAGTGCTTAAATGATAGTCTTAAAAAAGATTTATTTGCGGGCAATGGATTAATTAGATTGATATTGAGTTTGCTTGTTAATAATCCAGAAAGGATTTTAATTTTGAAAAAAAGAAAAGTAAAAAAAAAAAAAAATATGTTAGAATTCTGCATGAATTGGAGTCCAAGAACAACTAGTAAATAACAAACAAAATAAAGAAGAAAAACACTTTTCTTACATTAATGTTTGTTTTCAGTGGTGAGGGTGTTTCAGTTTCATCTTTTGGTTAATATTGACCATTCATGTCTGCAGAATATTAATAATATTAGTAATAGTAATAGTTGAAAGGAGGTAAAGGTCTACCATGGTAGATCTTTCATATTGTTTTGCTTTAAAATAACGGTTTCTAATGTGAGCAAAAAACCTGCATTCCATGAATAAGTGTTTAACTGTCAAAGGTGTTTGACATGTTCCACATTGTGGTTGTTGTTCTTGTTTGAGTATATAGGAGTGCGTTAATCTTGTATGACCAATGCGTAATCGGGATACAATGACTTGTTACTTTCTAGACTTCCTTAAAGTTGGTCTGCAACCTCACAAAGTGGATTTGATTAGGAAGGTGTGTGTGTGTGTGTGTGCGTGTGTGTTTGTGTGTGTGTGTGTGTGTGTATGTGTGTGTTTTAATAAACATATGTGATTCTAAACTTTGAGTATGGCTATGTTATTCTTAGCTCTTATTAACGTCGAAAGATTTCGGCTTTTTTTTGACCGGTTCTCTTAGCAGGTTGCTTAAATCGCACTTGATTTTATTACGTTAGAAAACAACAAAACCACAAAAAAGTCTTTTCATCTGCCTGTCATTTTTCTTTCCTTTTTTTTTTTGTTGTTAACAA
This sequence comes from Doryteuthis pealeii, assembly GCA_023376005.1. Taxonomy (NCBI): domain Eukaryota; kingdom Metazoa; phylum Mollusca; class Cephalopoda; order Myopsida; family Loliginidae; genus Doryteuthis; species Doryteuthis pealeii. Next base: position 15,130,724 of record CM042172.1, read on the forward strand.
GATTATTTGTAATGATCTATGACTATTTAATAAAACCTAGAATAGAACCACCTCTGTTTGTTTGTTTGTTTGTTTGTTTGTTTTAGTGCCTTTAAGATGCATCCGACTCGGCTTTCAACTCAGATCTGAATCTATATCACCAGGAGGCGCTCGTTATATTATTACTATTATTAGTAGTATTTTTTTTTAATACCAGCGTTAACAGATGGTCTTTCACTGGAGTTTGAGTGACAACAAGTATCTTCAGGTCTCCAGGATTCTCCTGGGTATTCCAGCTGATTCCAACAATGCTGTTGTCTGGATGGTCTCAGTTCTTCCTCTGATTTCCAGTTCCTCCAGTCTTTTTTCCATGCTTTTTTGGGACCGTTCCAAGTGCACCAATTACTATTAGTATCACTTTTACCGTCATATTCCACAGTTTTCTTTCCTTTCTCTAGCACAGTCTAGGTATTTGTCTATCTTTTCGTTTTCTTTCATCTTCCACTTGTGAGCTGCTAGGACTGCAAAATCTACCAGTTGACAAGTTCTCTTTTTTTTTCTTTTTTTCTTCTCTTAATCCATACTAGGTCTGATCTTCTGGCTGGGATAAGCCGATCCTTCTTTATCTTAAAGTCCCAGAAAATGTTATGCGTTTCATTCTCAAGACCAGATTCTGGTTTATGCATATACTATTTTTTGTATGGTCAAAATTTAGTTTTTTTTGCAGTAGATCACCTTTCCAACCCAGTCATACCTAGGTTTGTATTCTCATTGTGCTAGTTAGCTAAATTCGCTTAATACATGGTTTATAGTCTCACATCTGTCACCACAGTGTACATATACTGTTTTGTTGTGTCTTATCAATTTTTTTCTTTTATATAATTAGTTCTTATAGTATTGTTTTGTGCAGCAATTATGAGTGACTTGGTTTCTCTCTTGAGGTTTCCACTTCTTAACCATGCCCAGATCTTTTAAAATGCAACCTCCTCAATTTGTCGTTTGAAGTATCCATATAATTGTTTTTCTTCCCATTTTTTGTTTTCGTTGTTTCTCTGTTTCTCCATATATTGCAGCTGCTGTTATTGGCTGTCATAATTAATCTTTCTTTTCTCTTTTTGGTTTTCTTTTTTATTATTTTTCTTTGATACTTTGATGAAAAGTAATGTCTTCTCTGTTCTTTTAGTTCAATTACCTATATGTTTTTTTCTTATAAGATTTCAACTCTTTATTAAACAACAATTTCTGATATTATTGTCTTAACAAATTCTTAAAACCAGTAATAACTGGTTTTAGTTTGTTTTGTTTTACGGCATATCAACCTCATTGGGTCATTTAATGCCGATAAAGTTTTGAAATAAATTAATTCTTAATGGATACTCAATTTTTTATATAAATACATTTGTCTATTTAACCCATAGATGGGACCCTAACAAGTACTACCACTCCGGGTCAGAGTGCACCAAGGCGCAATGGTGATGAAGAGGTGCTACACATTTCCCAAACCTCCAGAACTGGAACCTCACCATCAGATAGAGTTTAACGTCATTCCTAGGACATGTATACCCTCAGTCACCGCCTTCTAGCACCCATATGATAAAAAGGGGTTGGGGCTTGCCATAAGGGCAATAGAGTTGGGGCAATCATATAGGTGTTAAGGCTTTATCGTGACCAGCCGATTGATCGGATGGGGCCTCTCCGACCACTCGTCTAACCTAAGTAAGGGTCTAAGTGGGGTGTTGCGGGTCATGGACTGCTCATCCATCAAGACTCCGTCCTTAAGTATCACGATTCTCCACCCACGGCCAACAGGTAGTTCCATTTGGGGGAGTCTTACCTCTCGGAGGCGGGCTCTTGGGTCGCCCGTCTAGCCCAAGAAATGGCAAAAGTGGAGTATTGCAAGTCATGGACTGCTCAACCACCTGGGTTCTATCTTTTAAGCATCACAGGTCGCCATCCACGGCCAACAAGTGGCCCCAAGATAAGGAGTCTTACCCTTCTGCAGAGGTGCAGTCGGTGCATTCTAACGCCTCAGCCGACAGAGCGGAGTAATAACTGGTAGCCTTCATTGAAGCCCGAGTAAACCGTGACAATAGACCTACATAACAATATCGCATCTACAGAAAGTGATGTCAATATGGAGTTGATTGAATAAATACGTCAAAATTCCACCCACTCTACAGATTACATAGGGACCCACATGATCGATCCCTTGAGTCCCTTGGCAGACAGAACATCAAATGATGTTATGTTGATAAATTCAAAATAGTTCGGCATCGTGAAGCTCAGGAATTTTCAAAAAAAGCGACCAGCCTTTGGGGAAAAGCTTGTGTCCAACAATATTTTTAAAAGACAGATGAGTTTACGAAGTTGCAGTAGTCGTAGTCAAAGGGTTGGTTGGCTGGATGGATCCTTCGGCATGTCAACCCTTTATGCCGAAGACGTTTTGTTTTATTCATTCTTGTTGAGTATTCAATTTTTATGGCCGTTATAATATGTGGTCTACTTTTTTGATTCGGTTTGAATACATCAGTAAGAGTATATTTATAAATATAAGTAGTAGGCAATTTATTGAAACTAATTATTTTTCACATATATTCAATTTCAAGAAATGCAATTCAGTCATAAGCTGTATATAGTAATTAAGAATAATTAAAAAATAATTTATCCCTAATTTATATGAATCAGAGATCTATTCAATTCTAAAATATTCTAAAAATTCTTAAATAGGGTTAGGGTTAGGGTTAGGATTAGGGTTAGAGATAGGGTTAGGGTTAGGGGTTAGGGTTAGGGTTTGCAGGTATTATTATAACCTTTAATATGCTTTTTATGGTAGGCCACATACTATAAGAGAGACATGATTTCGTAGGCCACATTCAAAAGGTTGGCCACATACTATAAGAGAGACATGATTTCGTAGGCCACATTCAAAAGGTTGGCCACATACTATAAGAGAGACATGATTTCGTAGGCCACATTCAAAAGGTTAGCCACTGGAATGACAGGGTGTAATTGATTTTTATTTTTATTTTTCCTTAGATTAGGTTATTTGCAGTATTGTGCAGTAATATGTATATATTTTTGGGGCGTATAATGAAATTGCTTTGCCGTTTTCTTTCTCTCCCTATACGGTCAGTTTTAGACGCACTGGAGTGACAGTGTGTAATCGATTTCTATGCCTCAGATTAGGTCATTAGCAGTAGTGTGCAATAATATGGATTTATTTTCAGCGTGTATGATGAAATTTGTCATCTATGATTGCATCAGATTTTTATCACGCTCAGATTGTCTCGACTGTCGATTAGTTGTCCTACGGCCATTGTCTGCGATGGACCTTGCTCCAAGGAATCGTACGAAAATTGTAACACTGCACTAACACACCAGCAAGCATTACAGAGAGATCACAGATATCATAATAATAACGCAATTATTCGTTTTGTTTCAATTAATTTGCACAAGAGTGTGTATACTGCACGCTTGACTGACCTTGTGCCAAATCCTGCTCGTGGCTTACTGATTTAAATAGCATGCCGTAAAACTAGTCAACCATTCAAAATCTATCATTCTATTAATAATGGAGATTCGCTTCCGGTTTTTGTCTGTAACAAAAACTGCGTCATTGTTTACGTCACATAATCCAACGTCATAACATAGAATAGATATACTCAAAATGTGAGCTTTGCAACGTTAGACAATCCTAATTGTTTCAATGAATAGATGCCCGGGGTTATATATTTATATATAGATTATTTTATTCTAATATAATATTTAAAGTTATCGGAACTGTTTCCATTTCAAATTGTCTTTCTGTCTTTTTTATTTTTTTACTCCTTTAATAAATTTGACGATTTTACATACTTATGGTACACACTCTATGACATTGAATTTTCAGCTCCCATCCCCTCAGGCAATATCTTTCAAAAAATTATTTTTACATCACCCGGAGGGTGTCTTTTTATTTTGCTAGTCATAATAATACAACTTTTAAAAAGCTTTGTTTAGTCAGCCCACAATTGCTTCAGACTATTTTCGCTACATTGATATTCCAACTAAATAGGAATAGACTTCCAGTTTAAAATGACTGGGAAGATATATATTTTCATACCATATATGACTATTAAATTAATTTCGGTATAAGATGATATAATGATGTTTGACTTACCGTAAAACCTAACAGTATCCCACTCTGACCTGGAGTGATATTTCCTGTTAAGATTCCATCTATAGATCAAATACATCGGTTTGACATAATAAAATGTTTTAACCTGTTTAAATGATGTATATATAATATATATATATATATATATATATATATATATAATATATATATATATATATATTTGGGAGAATATGTGCTTAATATATATATATATATATATATATATTATATATATATATATATATATATATACAACTGGTGTGGAAAAAACCCAGATAACTCAGTTTTTCAACAACAACAAAATTTCAAACTGGCATCTGGGTAAATATTTTAAAAAGAAAAGCCCAGCACATCCGTGCTTTCTGAAAATAATCATCAGGATCCTATGTAGTGGCCAACGAAGAAGAAAAAATAAGTTATATGGGTTTTTTTCAACACCGGTAATGTTTAGAAGCAAATATATATATATATATATATATATATATATATATATATATATATATATAAAAGGTGGAATGAAAACATCACACAATGCTGTTAAAAGGAAAAGAATTTATAATATAATCATAGCTGATACTGATCAATATTTCGATTTTACAAAAATCATCATCAAAACTCATTCACTCCGTAGTATCAGCTATGATTATATTATAAATTGTTTTCTCTTTAACAGCATTGTGTGATGTTTTCATTCCACCTTTTCATACTTATACTGTCGGATTGATTTCTTTTCTGTTAACTTATATATATATATATATATATATATATATATTTATATTTTTGCTTGAAGGCAATTATAAATGCATGTATCGTATAAAATTCGATAATTATAGAAAATAAACTTGACAAGTAAATCCCGCAAAGGATGGCTCGCCATGCAGAACACCGTACAGACTGTTTCGACTTTATTAAGTCTCTTCAGTGATGTATACTAACGACTCCCCTCCGACAGGAATCGAAACCGGGACTTCACAGGCATAGTCAGAGACCATATCCGTTCGGCCGCCGGTACATAGCGAACAATCCCTGCGAAATTAACCTTGTCAAGGAAACTATTACACGCCCCTGCCATAGCAGGCAAGTAGACGTTTATTTAGTGAACAAACCCGGCCGTTAAGCTCTTCGGCGAAGTGAATAAGATTTTTGGATGTTTGTTTTTAGAAGCAATGTTGAATGAATTATTATTTATATTTTTGCTTGAAGGCAATTATAAATGCATGTATCGTATATATATATATATATATATATTATATATATATATATATATATATATATATATATATATATATACTACAGAATATGATTAGGCGCCAATCGTGTAATGGTTATCGTGGTAGGAAATGGACACTGCGACAGGAGTTCAAATCCTGGATGGGGTGTGGTTGAATTTCCCATAGCAATAGTACCCTTGGGAACAGTATGAATTCAAATTTTCTTCGTTCAGCTATGGGTAAATATGAGGGCAGACTGTTTTCATTCATTCTTGTTTGATATTCATTTTTTTTTCAAACTCAATATTTTAAACACATATTTAATACCTATCTTTTTAACTCATAGACGGGACCCAAACAGGTAGTACCACTCTGGGTCAATGTGCCCTTGGAAGCAATGGTAATAATTTGCTAGATTTGCAGACAATTGTTAGTGAGTTCGATTCTCATACTTCTGGCCTTGTGCCACATCTAAGCTCATTGAATAAGTATATACCAGAATAATCCAACAGCTATTGTATATAAAAGAAATTACAATGTTAAACAGACATCGGCATGAAATAACCAACAAGGGTTGACATGATATATTTTTGTATTGTATATAATTGGAGACCATAATTGTTAACTGACTTTGGCATAAAATAACCCAACAAGGGTTGACATGATACATTTTTGTACTGTATATAATTGGAGACCATAATTGTTAAAACTGACTTTGGCATAAAATAACCCAACAAGGGTTGACATAATACATTTTTGTATTGTATATAATTGGAGACCATAATTGTTAAACTGACTTTGGCATAAAATAACCCAACAAGGGTTGACATGATAAATTTTTGTATTGTATATAATTGGAGACCATAATTGTTAAACTAACTTTGGCATAAAATAACCCAACAAGGGTTGACATGATACATTTTTGTACCATATATAATTTGAGACCATAATTATTAAACTGACTATTATTTGAAATATTCGAACTATTGTCCTCATTTTCCTTGTTATCTGTACAACGGTTCGGTCGATGTGCCCTCCGGTCTTCTTCAGTTATTTCTTGTCGGACTCGAGAACTAGGGTCGACATACCATTGCTATTGTTGTTGTTGTTGTTGTTGTTGTTGTTGTTGGCTGTCAACACGTTCTCTAGTTAGATCATTTCCTGTTTTTCTCTCTCATAGTTCAGTGTCAGTAGCATTCGACACAGTATCCTTGTGTTTTCTCAGATTTCTCACCAGGCCAGCTCTGGAGAGTCATACTCTTTCACATAAACTACATGTCGTCAGTGCAAACCCAAATTGAGGGTTAAGGACTGACATACTGTAAAACCATCAAACCACCCACTAGTAAAAAGGGACACCAATTAATCGGGTGTTCTAATCTGCTATTATTATAACATTTAAGTTTCGTTTAGCTGCAAACAATTCTTTATCATCATGGATACACCTGATGGCGATAAATCAACAAAATTATCTCATAAATTAAGTCTCTTGTCAAAATACTGGAGCTAAATTGACAATGCCAATGTAACTTATTATATACGTTTGACACGTTTAGAAAAAAATAATTGCTGTTCCACTCCCAAGAGAAACGGAACATTGTTACCAACCATGCTTTCTCCTCTTTGGGAAGTTGCAGAAATAACAGCCGGAACATGCATAGTTATAAATACTGTTTGACCCTCAATTACTGCTACTTGCACAACCTCTTTATTAAAAAGGAGGCTTTCATTGTGTAACGGGTATTGTCGCAGAAAATTGACTCAGAGAGACCGGAGTTCAAATCCAGGAAACTTTCTAAAAAATGAATATAGAATTGATATTATTACTTTCACTCCTTTTGATTTTTTGACATCATGTCTCCAGAACTCTTCTGAGTATTCTAGCCGATTGCAGCAGTGCAGTAGTCTGGATGGTCTCTATTCTTCCTCTGATTTCTAGATCCTCCAGTCTTTTTTCCAAGTTTATTGGTACCGTTCCAAGTGCACCAGCTACAATTGGCATCACTTTCCCTTTCATATTCCATAACTTTTTCAGTTCTCTGGCAAGGTCCAGATATTTGTCCATTTTTTCATTTTCCTTTAGCTTCACCCTGTGATCTGCTGGCACTGCAAAATCCAAAAGTTCTTTCTTTTTTGTTTATCAACACTAGGTCTGGTCTTCTTGCTGAGATAAGGTGATCCGTTTTTATTTCAAAGTCCCAGAGAATTTTATCCGTTTCGTTCTCAAGAACAGACTCTGGTTTATGCATATACCATTATTATTATTATTATTATTATTATTATTATTATCTATACATTGCAGATTGCACAGTCGGTAGAACACCCGCGTTGGAACCACACAGTTCCGGGTTCAATACCGGACCCTCGCCAACTCACCGCATGAGTAGCACGGCAAAGTGAGAAGCTGATTGTAGGAGTGGCACTTTACCTCAGACCCACAAAAAAAACAATCCCCCTGTTCTAGCGCTGTAAAGGTGGATCTACTCCCTCGCTTTCTGGCTGATACCGACAATAGGCCACGCCACCGACTTATTCTCATCTTATTGGTTGCCATCCTCACCAGCGTTTAGGCCGCTGTACTCTCCGGCCTTATGCAGGTGTCCGAAGTTGCACTTCCGGGTTTTACATGATGAATAGGGTAGCCTATTCATTTTGTGATGTAATGCAGAGATATTTGGATTCAAAAGTTAACGGGCAGTCAGGGTATAATGAGACTGCCCAAATCGTTCAAGAGGAAATGAAAAAATGTAATTTATCTGGTATTGCTTATCCGCTGAAAAAGGACGCGGTATACTTAAAAAATATAATAAGGAAGAATGAAAGAAAAAAAGGGACCGGGTTAGCTCAGTCGGTAGAGCGTTCGGCTAGAACCCACAAGGTTCCTAGTTCGATACCGGTCTTCGCCAACTCAGCGTATGAGTAGCACAGGGATCTGTGCGGTAAAGTAAGGAGCTGATGGTAGGTGTGGCGCTCCACATCAGATGCTAAAAAACATCTCCTTGGTCTAGCGCTATTGAAAAGGGGATAGACTCCCTCACTGACTGGCTGGTACCGACTTTAGGCCGCCCCGTCGACTTAAAAACTTAAACTTATATATATTATGTACCCTCTCGTCGATTTTCGACGCATGAGGGTTCATACACACAATGAACTCCCACACAGGGATTTGTTTATAGTGGTGAAGGCTTGTGTTGGACCATCCACACTTTTTGGCACAGTCGATAGGAAAGAATTGGTGCATCAAGGGTTGCCACAAACCCAATCAACGACCGACCTCAGGAATTTTGAATTCAGAGTTATCTCTCTCCTAGACTGGTTACCTACCCAAGGTTGAAGAGCCCAGTCTGCCCTACTATTTAACCCATAGCTGGAGGGAGAATATATGGATTCATACCTTTCCCAAGGGTATTAGCGCTATGTGAAATGCCAACAGCTTCGTCTAGGAATATATATATATATATATAATTCCAAAATATGCGTTAAGGACAAAGCTCTGTTAATATTAAAGATATTGAAAGATTCTCTTTAAAATATACAATGCTTATGTCTTTTGTAAAGGAGGCAGCAAATGAAATACAAAAGAATTTGAACAAGAGAAAAACAGAACAAAAACCTTCACAAGTTCTTTTCAAATAGAATCGACAAATATCTTCTGTTGAATATGACAAAATTGTTCTCACTCTTATGTGGTGGAATATTGGTACGTAAACAATCCACCCTCCCACACAATTGTATACCCTCCTCCATATATATATTTATATATAATTACTTATATATTGATGAATATGATGAAATAGTATATATATATGTTTATGAATTTGCTCTATTGTTGCATATATATATATATATATATATATATATATATATATATATACATATGCGCGTGTGTGTGAGTGTGTGTGTGTGTGTGTGTGTGTGTGTGTGTGTGTGTGTGAATATGCTCTATTCATCATTTTTTGTTCCAAATCAATATAGCCTTTTAGCTAATTGAAAGTTATTGTAGTGTTGACATTATATATATATATATATATATATATATATATATATATATATAATGGCAACACTGTGTCTGTGTCTGTGGATAACAATAATAGTATAGATTGTTGTATTTATAAATAAAGAGTGTTCAATTTATTTATAAATATAGCAATTTATGTTATTATTACACACACACACACACACACACACACACATATATATATATATATATATATATATATATATATATTAGTAGTAACAATATAGTTTGGTATATTTATAAACAAAGAGTGCTTAACATCGATTTATATCTAAGTTAGGGCGGCGTAGACACAGAGTCAATGTCACTTGGTGACTTTCAGTCATTTTCAATGCCATGTGATCCTCACAATATATATATATATATATTTCTCCGGAAATTTGATCTCTCAGTGACCGAAAGATACATACTATGTATTTAATAGTTTAAAAACACCAGTCCCCGCATCAGCTGTCAGTGGGCGAGGGGATAAGATATCTGCGGTCAGTCTGAGTTCGAACCCTACCCAAGGATAGTTGTGTCTAGCCACACTGAAGAGGCATGATATGCCGAAACGCGTGTCTGTGGATGACTTATTAATATATATATATATATATATATATATATATATATAATATATATATATATATATATATATATATATATATATATATATATATATATATATATATGGGTGTGTGTGTGTGTGTGTTTATAGGTGTGTTTTATCAATAGGTTTGGTTTGGTTTGGTTTGTTTTACGACATATCAACCTCGGTGGGTCATTTAATGCTGACTAAGTTTTGGATTCGTAGCGATAGTTTGGTAGAAAACAAATGTATATATGCATAGATTTTAACTATTGTTCAATTGCTTTGTGGGGTACCAAGTTCCTTGGTAAAAGGGTGATTCTAAGCTTGTCCTATTCTCTTAACAGTAGTTTGTTGCAGAATTCAGGTCCCGTAAGAGAGCTCAATGTTTAATTTTAATAAACGGAGCAAATATATTTGTGAATGAAAAGGTCTTAAATACCAAGCGTATCGTGTTTATGAACTATTTCCACTCGTGGGTATCAGTCTGAATAAAGAAGTGATCTGACGAAACTTAGTGGGCCTCAGATACCCATGAGTGGAAATGGTCCATGATCCCGATACCCCTGGTGTTTAAGACCCTTTTAATTCACAAATATATATATATATATATATATATATATATATATATGTGTGTGTGTGTGTGTGTGTGTGTGTGTGTGTTCGTGTGTGTGAGAGAATCCATGGGCATATGTTTATTAGCCAATGCCTTTCTTTATGAACAAAATAAACGAGTCGTTAAAAAAACATCCGATATATATATTCTTAAAATACATTAATTATTTTCATGTTTCCTTACAAGACTACGCAGCTTTTAGGAAATGTAAATTCCTTGATGATCATATTTTTGCGAAAAGTTTTTTAAATTACTTGCTTGGTAGTATTTTGTTCGCACGGGATCAAAGTCTACACACTCTAGCAGTATATATTTCACTGTAAATCTCTCTTGACATGTAGTGCATATTGGGGATTCTGTGCCCGCTAGTAAATATCTATAGGTAAAGAGTGCTCAATATCATTGAAGGAAGATGAATGACCCAATTAACGCCCTGCCATACCAAGACGGCTGGGAAGACAAGAAGACCAGTGAAATCTATACATATATATATAAAGGGCGTCCCATCGAGGTGTAATGGTCAGAAAGCTAGACTCGCAGACCCATTGCTACTAAATAGTGAGTTCGGTCCTCACTGGATGCCCATACTTGCTGCCTTGTGCCAAACCTAAGCTGTGCTTAGTTTATTTTTTAGGAATCACGTTGTGTAATGGTTAAAGTCATGGGGAATGGACTCGTCGCCCCGAGTTCAAATTCTAGATGTGGTAATTGCATTTCACTTGGCGCTAATACCATTGGGAAAGGTATGAATCCAATTCTCCCTCCAGCTATAGGTTAATAGCAGGGCTGACTGGGCTCTTTAACCATGGCTAGGCAACCGGTCCAGGAGAAGGAAAACTCTGAATTCAAACCTGTTGAATTCCGCTTAAGAAATTGACCTTGTGTCACACCCTGCTCGTGCGGAGGGGTTGGTAAATATATAAAGGGTACAAAAAATTATTTTCGCAATTATTTTAAACTGATAACCACTTTATAATTAGTCGCGATATATCATCACAACCACCACCACCACCATCATCATCATCATCAAGTTGTGCTGACTTCATGTAATCCAATGACACTCTCGCTACCCGTCCCTATTGGTCATCCCTCCTGGCAAGTCCCCAGCATGGCATCCAGTGTCTGCATGTAGCTGTAAACAACCTTGGTTTTTTATTTCTCAAAATGACTTGATGCGGCATACTGTAGAATAATCATGACAAGTCCCAGTTACCGTCGAATTGGTAAGACAAGGCAACAAGTATCAGTAACTGAATACGGATCTAATCTTGTAGCAATCCTACTGCAGAATGCCAGGGTATTTATGAAGCCTCATAACATCATAGAAACCAAGCAGCCAATCAGGATTCAAGGAATGGAATCACCCAAATACATGAATGGACTATTTTTAAGTTTCATAAGTACCATCTGTCTTGGAACTAGATCAGTTGTGCTTAGCTAGTTGCTGTTGTCCAAACCAACAGTATACTGACTGACTGACTGACTTCAATACATTAAATGACCTGAAAAGGGTTGGTATTCTGTTAAAAAAAGCAACGTTCTACCAATAGTTATCTGAACACTGTGAATGGTTCGAAATGTATAATAAAAAAGGGATTAGTTGATTGGTTGTTTGGTTAGCTGGCTGGCTGGCTGGTTGGTAGTTTTTAACGGCATACCAACCCGTCTAGGGTT
>CM042172.1:15150445-15170445 GCA_023376005.1 Doryteuthis pealeii
ATGGATTCATACCTTTCTCAATGATATTAGCTCTATGTGAAATGCAAACACCCTTGTCTAGGATTTGAACTCGGGTCGACAAGTCCATTTTCCCCTGATATATATATATATATATATATATATATATATATATATATATATAGTTTTTTTCCGTAGTTAGGGTCTTTCCATGTGTGGTTTAACCAAGCTGATGCAGGTAGACCATAAGGAGAGCTCAATGTGCCTAATACCAGTGAGTAACAGGACAGAGCAAGAAATTTAGTAAATGAAGAAAAACTCTAAACTTGCTTCATTACAATAATTTATTTCAACCGTATTAATACGGCATCTTCAGGTAATCACAGTAAGAGTCATGTTCTTGTGATTACCTGAAGATGCCGTATTAATACGGTTGAAATAAATTATTGTAATAAAGCAAGTTTAGAGTTTTTCTTCATTTACTATATATATATATATATATATATATATATATATATATATATATATATATATATATTCAGAGGTACGCGTTTCCAGTTACGCACACATTTAACTACAAGAATAAGAAACTGCGTTATCTAGATATCTAGATATGAATCGATATTAGACATTTGATATCCCTCTTAATATGCTTAAATATATATTTGCCTCTCTTTCTCTCTCTCTCTCTCTCTCTCTCTCTCTCTCTCTTCTTCTTTCTCTCTCACACACACACACACTCTCCTCCTCCCTTATATATATACATAAGCTATTTTGAGTGTATACTTAGCGAAAAAACTAGATGGGAACTACACAAGGATGCTGAGTGCAGTCATGAACAAATCCTGGATGCAGCACTCCACAAAGAAACAGCTACACGCCCATCTATCCCCTATCACACAAGCCATCCAAGTAAAACGAATAAGATATCCTTGCTTATATATATATACATATGTGAAGAAAGGAAGTGAATCCGACGGTATGTAGTATATTAAGAAAAATAAAAATAAAAAACAGGTTTAAATGGGTTAAGTGGTGATTTTATTGGCCGACGCTGCAGTGTTTCGATCTATTAATTAGATCATCTTCAGAGCATTTGTTGGTATATGGAAGGTGATAAGAAATTATTTACTGGCAAAAACTTAGATTGATAAGCTCTGTATAGACACTTGATGCCGTGCAGAGGACTTTCTAAGAGCGATGACCGATAGTGACGAGTGAAACGTGTGTGTGTGTGTGTGTGTGTGTTTGTGTGTGTGTGAGAGAGAGAGAGAGAGAGAGAGAGAGGGGGGGGTCATAAGAATTTGAACTGTCAAGACGACTTCATGATAATTTGATCCCAAACGCCACCAATGACATTTGTAAATATGTTTAGGAATATAAAAAGAAATCTTCATTATTTTTGCACAAAAAGCAAGCTCTGGTGATAGTGAATATGCTGGGTATATAATGGGAAGAGAGTAATGGGAAGAGGATGAGAGTTGATGGGTTTTTACTTCCTTCTTTTGGGCTGGTCGTCTCTACTTCATTCTTTGTTAAAAATTAAGCATGACTTAATATTTTTATTTATTCTTTGGTAAAAAGCGCAGCCCAAAAGAGTTTCCCACTGTGCGGTGAGAAGTTGGCATCTTGGGAGCAAACGATCTTTACGTCTGCTCCTTCCGACTAACGACCAAAATCTGACTAACTAGACCAGTTCCCTTTTTTTCTTTCTTTTTCTATGTTTTTTTTTGTCTGCATTCTTTTTATCTTTTTAAGTTATCTTTCTTTTTTCTTTTCTTTCCTTCTTTCCTTCCTTTTCTGTCATTTCTTTTCTTTCTTTTTTCTTTCTTTCTTTCTTTTTTTCTTCAGACAGAAAAAAACAATAAGCAAAGTAAAGGTCATAGCCTATCAATAATATACCCCCTACGATTTTGAACCTTCAACAAATCTTAATTCATAATCTAACTACACATACAAACATAATTCGTAGTCTACCCACGAATTATGTAACAGATATCTTTACATATGTATACTTTGTCTTTAATTGTTTTATTTTCGTAATTTCCCCCGAACATACATACATACATACCAATTGCCCTTTATATATATATATATATATATATATATATATATATATATATATATATATATATATATATTCCAACCCATCCGCACGAGCTGGATATTACACAAGGTCAATTTCTTAAGCGGAGTTCAACAGGTTTGAATTCAGAGCTTTCGTTCTTCTAGACCGATTGCCTAACCAAGGTTAAAGAGCCCAGTCTGCCCTACTATTTATCCATAGCTGGAGGGTACGTAGGATTCATACCTTTCCCAAGGGTATTAGCGCTAAGTGAAACGCAATTACCACATCCAGGATTTGAACTCGGGGCGACGAGTCAATTTCCCATGACTTTAACCATTACACCACTCGCTTCCCACCATAAATTGTCCTTTATGTACAAATAGATTAGGTCTGTTATCTGAAAATGCTATGATACGCTTTTTGAAAGCGAGGCGCCTTTTAAAAACTAAGAAGACTGTTAGTAAGATTGGCACAAGGCCAGAAGAATGGGACACCCGAGAATTGAAGTCACTATTTTAACCTGACCCGGTAACCATTAAAACGACGTGAGGTGCTTTAAGTTCGTTTACGGTCGTGGGTGTTGTATTTATTCAACTCGATGAATGAATGAGAATTACACGCCATTCAATTTCCTGCCAAGACATGTGGTTATACTCCGATTTTCTTTTTGAAGGTCAGAGAGAGAGAGAGAGACAGAGAGAGACAGACAGACAGACAGAGACGGAGACAGAGACAGAGACAGAGATTGTGGATGTTTGTGTGTGTGTGAGAGAGAGAGAGACAGACAGACAGACAGGTAGATAGATAGAGACAGACAGACAGAGACAGAGACAGACAGACAGACAGACAGAGATTGTGGATATTTGTGTGTGTGAGAGAGACAGACAGATAGACAGACAGATAGAGACAGAGACAGAGACAGAGACAAACAGACGGAGAGAGACAGCGAGAGAGAGACAGAGACAGAGACAAAGACAGGGACAGAGATTGTGGATGTTTGTGTTTGTGTGAGAGACAGACAGACAGACTGATAGAGACAGAGACAGAGAGAGAGAGAGAGAGAGAGAGAGAGAGAGAGAAAGAGAAAGACGGAGAGACAGACAGACAGGGAGAGAAAGTGTGTGTGTCTCTCAGACACACAGACAGACAGAGACAAGGTGTGTGTGTGTGTGTGTGTGTGTGTGTGTGAGAGAGAGACAGAGACAGAGAAAGAGTGTGTGGGGGGAAGAAATAGAGAGTGTGTGTGTATGTATGTGAGACAGAGACAGACAGACACAGAGAGAGTGTGTGAGCTTTCTTTTGTGTGTGTGTGTGTGTGTGTGTGTGTGTGTGAAAGAGAGAGAGAGAGAGAGAGAGAGGGAGGGAGGGAGGGGTGGAGAGAGAAATAAAGCTACCACAAGTGACAAAACGATACAATGTTAACTTAAAGCAAGTTGACGTTTTCACAGCGAAGCCACCGTCCTGTCATCTTGGGCCTTAAAATACACCGACTGCGCCTCTACAAAGGAGTAAGATCTCCTCAAACTTTTGTTCGTGGGGGAGACCCTTGATGCTTAAGAACGGAACCTGGTGGTTAAGCTTTCCATCACTTGTAACACTCCACTTGGGCCCTCACTTAGGCTAGACGGGTGGCAAACACTGCGAAAAAAATAAAATGTCTTCGGCATAAAATAACCCAACAAGGGTAGACCTGCCCTAAACCAACCCACCAACCAACCAACCAACCAGCCAACCAATTTTTAAACTGCACAGGAGAGGAACTCAGAAATATGGAACGCAGAACAAGAAATTTATGACGATGCATCCGGGAGATGAACACTAAAGCAATGGTACGCTCACCTGATGGCGACACAGATTTCTTTGACATCACCGCTGGGGTCCTGCAGGGAGATACATTAGCACCATATATATTTATAATATGCCTAGATTACGTACTCAGAACATCATTAGATACCCTAAAAGAAAAAGGTCTCACACTAAGGAAAGCAAGAAGCAGGCGATACCCCGCACAAACAGTTACAGATGTAGACTATGCTGATGACCTCGCGCTCCTTGCAGATACGCCGACACAGGCTGAAACACTACTACACAGCCTGGAGGAGGCAGCAAAGAACGTCGGCCTTTATGTGAACTGATAAAACTGAGTTCATGAGCTTCAAAAAGCAAGGGGACATCTCCACACTTGACGGCAAGCCTCTTAAGTCAGTAAAAAATTCACATACCTAGGTAGTAATATCTCATCCGCAGAAAGCGATGTTAACACTCGAATTGGCCACCAATGAATTATCAGTCATATGGAAATCCGATCTCCCCAACAAGCTAAAGAGACGAGGCTGTGGTTGTGTCGGTACTGCTATATGGCTGTACCACCTGGACTCTAACGAAGCGTCTTGAGAATAAGCTAGATGGGAGCTGTACGAGAATGCTACGGGCGGTCCTGGATAGGTCGTGGAAACAGCACCCCAAAAAAGAGCAACTATATGGCCACCTGCCCCCCATCTCACAAACCATACGAGTGAGACGGACTAGACATGATGATGATGATGATGATGATATGTCAAGATAAGAAGTTTGGGAAAGAGGGCCCTGCATTAAAGCTACAACAGGAAGACTACATTTGCTTTATCTCACAGAATCCGCTTTCCTGTTCAAAATCTTATGTTTATCTGAATCTCGACGGGACCGGAGCAAATCTTGTAGCCATCTCAACAATGTGAATTCTAGGCAGATAATAACGGCATGTGAAAATTGCTAGAGACAACAGGTGACGTAATAAAATGGGAAGGGGTGTCAATAACTGACAAGAATGCAATGAAAGTGTACAACAAATCATATTGCAATTCAACGCTGGTGCCACTGAACTCATTTTACCTGTATGATGGGATATTTCAAAGTTCACTATCTGTTCACCTCAGAACTCATTCTATTCAAATAGAGCCTTATTATTATTGTAATCTGAGTCCTTGTGCTCAATTATAATGAACACATTTGGGAGATGCAGCAAGTGGCATAAATAACGGTTTCCGGTGGGATCGCAATGATGGGAGAGTCGCTGGAAGCTGCTTAAAGTAGGCAAAAAGCTAACCTTGGTAAGGCAAATAGTATAGGAGAAGAACAACACTGAATCCATATCTGTTAAAACCCGTTTAAGAAATCTTAATCTTCCGACCGTTATCATCTTGCAACAACCTATATAAAATATAAACCCTAATTATCTGGTGTTGCTTATCCGCCGAATTCTTATTTCTTATGGTTGTCATCAGCTCGGCTAAATAATGGACCATTCCGTTTTCATTGTAAAGAATGAAAGGGGAGAAAAAGGACATTGTACTCAGAAAAATATAATAAAGAAAGAAAGAAAGAAAGAAAAGAAAGAGAAATGGAACAAATAGAGAGAGGGAAACGTTAATCTGTTTCAATCGAACAAAATGAAGAGATGAAAAAAAGGAAGAAAAAAAAAGAGAGAGTGTGTGTGTGTGTGTGTGTGAGAGAGAGAGAGAGAGAGAGAGAGAGAGAGAGAGAGAGAGAGAGAGAGAAGAGAGAGAGAGAGAGAGAGAGAGAGTTAATCAAGATTATTATACTTTTTACATGTTGAACTATATCGCAATAGCTCTTAAGTAAACATATCAAACGTTGTAATAATTAAATCATAATACTGTGGTACATCCACAGGTCCTGCTAGTCAAGATTATTATACATTTTACATATTGAACTATTTAACAATAGCTCTTAATTAAACATATCAAACGTTTGTAATAATCAAATCATCATACTGTGGTACATCCACAGGTCCTGCTAGTCAAATTATTATACTTTTTACATATTGAACTATTTAGCAATAGCTCTTAAGTAAACATATCAAACGTTGTAATAATTAAATTATCATACTGTGCTATATCCACAGGTCCTGCTAGTCAAAATTATTATACTTTTTATATATTGAACTATTTACAATAGCTCTTAAGTAAACATATCAAACGTTGTAATAATTAATTATCATACTGTGGTATATCCACAGGTCCTGCTAGTCAAGATTATTATACTTTTTATATTGAACTATTTAGCAATAGCTCTTAATTAACATATCAAACGTTGTAATAATTAAATCATAATACTGTGGTATATCCACAGGTCCTGCTAGTCAAGATTATTATACTTTACACATTGAACTATTTAGCAATAGCTCTTAAGTAAACATATCAAACGTTGTAATGATTAAATCATAATACTGTGGTACATCCACAGGTCCTGCTAGTTATATCATATTATATTAACAGTACAGTTGCACCATTTAGACTCTAACAAAACGCTTAGAGAAAAGGCTAGATGGGAACTGCACATGGATGCTGTCTTGCAAAAATCCTGGAAGCAGAACCCCACAAGAAAACAGGTATACAGCTACTTACTTCCAATCACACAAACCATCCATGTGAGACAAAATTGCTGGACACTGTTAGAGAAGCAAGGACGAACTAATAAGTGACATTTACAATCCTGCTGCAAGTTAGTTCATTATAATTGTTAACCCAAACTATGCTAGCATTAAATGTCACACTGTGGTGTAAATATTTAGTATAGTAACTGGTATTGCAGATGAATTAGTTACGGGTTCAATATTCGTTTACGGTATGAGATTTATACAGGCCACCAATTTTATTGGGGTGATTCTCTACTGTTTTATTTTATTATTTATTTATTGTCTAGGTAACGTAAGAAAAGGGTAGGGCGTCAATAACTGGCAAGAATGCTAACCAACTGACGAAAGTGTACAACAAATCACATTGAAATTCAACGCTGGTGCCACTGAACCCATCAGTCAACACACTATGCAGCTAACATTGCATTCCATTTGTTTTCGTAGTCGTTCAAGAAGTAGGCATTTACCCAACCCCTTCGCTACGAGCAGAATGCGATACAAGGTCATTTTTTAAAACAGGGTATAACTTAGTAAACGGTTTAGCTCAGTCGGTGGAAGACCCGGCTAGGAATCGCAAGGTTTCGGATTCAATCCAAGTTAGTGCATGAGTAGCACATTTTGAGTAGTCATTCAAGAAGTAAGCATTTACCCAACCCCTTCGCTACGAACAGAATGCGATACAAGGTCATTTTTTTAAACAGGGTATAACTTGGTACCGGTTTAGCTCAGTCGGTGGAGCACCGCTTAGGAATCGCAAGGTTTCGGATTCAATCCAAGTTAGTGCATGAGTAGCACATTTTGAGTAGTCGTTCAAGAAGTAGGCATTTACCCAACTCCTCGCTACGAGCAGAATGCGATACAAGGTCATTTTTTTAAACGGGGTATAACTTGGTACCGGTTTAGCTCAGTCGGTGGAAGACCCGGCTAGGAATCGCAAGGTTTCGGATTCAATCCAAGTTAGTGCATGAGTAGCACATTTTGAGTAGTAATTCAAGAAGTAAGCATTTACCCAACCCCTTCGCTACGAAACAAGAATGCGATACAAGGTCATTTTTTAAACAGGGTATAACTTAGTAACGGTTTAGCTCAGTCGGTGGAGAATCCGCTTAGGAATCGCAAGGTTCCAGATTCATTACTCTCCCTCGCCAACTCAGCGCATGAGTAGCACATTTTGAGTGGTCGTTCAAGATGTAGGCATTTACCCAACTCCTCCGCTACGAGCAGAACCCGACACAAGGTCAATTTTAAAGCAGAATACCACTTCGTACCCGTTTAACTCAGTCGGTAGAGCATCGGCCTAGGAATCGGCCCGAAATAGATAATGTCCCTCGCCAACTCAGCGCATGAGTATCACAGCTTGCGTAGCCTGATCTGCGTGGCAAAGTGGAAAGCAGACGGTAGATGTGTTGCTCCACTCCAGAAAAAAAAAACTCTCCCTAGTCTAGCGCTATCAAAAAAGAGATAGACACATCCGGCTAATACTGACAATAAGCCACACCACCAACTATACATAGTACATAAAACTATTTCTCTGAATGTTTGAGATGAGGCTTGATGATTAGTATTATCTGCTTTATTCGGACTATTGTCCCCATCTTCATTGTTATCTGTACATTATATTCTATTTCTCTGAATGTTTGAGATGAGGCTTAATGATTAGTATTATCTGCGTTATTCGGACTATTGTTATCTGTACAACGTTTCGGCCGATATGCCCTCCGGCCTTCTTCAGGTATTTCTTGTCGGACTCGGGAACCTTCTCGGACTCGGGAACATTCTTTTCGAACTCGAGAACTTTCTTGTCGCAATCGGGAGCCATCACGGAACTTAGAACCTAACCCTTTATTCAGTCCACGGGGGTATCCTGTACTCATTCCGCTAACCATAGCTGGGGTAGGAGTTGTGTTAATTATTTTTCTATGTTACTGCGTCTACTCAAGATTGAACCCGATTGTCTTAACTTAACTACCTTATCCACTAGGCCATGTGTCCAATTGGACAGTTTTTTTTTTTATCTTATCCAACTTCCTAATATGGCGAGACTTGACATCCTGAAATTCCTGGTTGTAGGCGTCATCCAGATATTGTTGGATACGGGCTCTGTGATCTAACATTGTAATTCTTTCCAAGAAGAAGTTTCCCGAGTCCGAGAAGGTTCCCGAAGAAGGCCGGAGGGCACATCGGCCGAAACGTTGTACAAATAACAATAAAGATGGGGACAATAGTCCGAATAACGCAGATAATACTAATGACGATAACTGTTAGGCAAAGTGCGCACCCAACAGATATGTTGTTACTGAGACCACGACATCGTGCACCTCACCCAAGTGAAAGGACACTGACATTATATCTATTTACTAAACTGTCAGATGATTAATGGGATAATTTTGGAGTGGTTTCGTCTGTGAGAATATATATATATATATATATATGATAACTTGTAAACACGGTGTGTTTGGATATGGCTTTTTGCCACAATTTGGGAGAATATGTGCTTAATTGGAGTCGTACCTAATTTTGAAAATTAATTAATTAATAATTAATTAGGGGCGGAATGCCTATTTAAATGTATGGCTAAACAAATCGGAAAAAATCATCTCTGTATGTTACATTTCGGCCTATTGGCCTCATCAGCAGAGGCTATAGATTGGAAGACCGCCATGTGCGTGATTTGAACAAATCGTAATCTAAGAAGTCCGTTTGGTGTAGGGTTATGGTCCGGCCTGTCAGCTTGGCAGTCCGGTTTCAAATCAACGCACAGGGCGGTCTTCCTATCTATAGCTCTGCTGATGAGGCCTAATAGGCCGAAATGTACATACAGAGACTGATTTTCTCGATTTTTTAACCATACATTTAAATAGGCATTCCGCCTATTAATTTATTAATTAATTATTTTCAAAATTAGGTACGACTCCAATTAAGCACATATTCTCCCAATATATATATATATATATATATATATATATATATATTTATATATTATATATATATATGTTGTGTGTGTGTGTGTGTGTGTGTGTGTGTGTGTGTGTGTGTGTGTAAAATGAAAATGGAAGTGAATCCGACGGTATGTCGAAAAGAGAAATAAAGGAAAGAAAGTATTGAATAGGATTATTTTAATCAATTTTACTTACAGGTGTTTCGTTCAGGAGTTTATCCATGTGTACATTATTGAAACTATTTTTTTAAATAACCAAATGAAATGAAATAATATACATTTTTTTAAACATTGATATACATTTTTTCTATTATTATTATCCTATTTTATCCATTCTATACTTTCTTTCCTTTATTTATTTTCAATATATATATATATATATATATATATATCTTTGAAAGGAAGGAAAAACTCAACACCGTTATTCCATAATAAATTTATTTCGACCAAAATTGGTACCTTTATAAATCTAAGTTGATTTAACAAAGCTCCCCAAATTAAGTCTCATCAGATGGATAATAATCAATAATTTGAGGAGGAAGAAGATTCTACCGTGAGGAAAATTTTTCTGTTATGCAATTCAAATTATTGATGATTTTCCATCTGATGAGACTTAAATTGGGGTGCTTTGTTAGATCAACTTCGATAATCGGCTGGTCATGTCAAGCCCTAGCACCTATATAACTGTTCCAATCCTTATGGCAACCCCCAACTCTTTTTTTTTCATATATGTATTAGATGTCACAGTCCAACACATTCATATATATATATATATATATATATATATATATATATATATATATATATATGTGTGTGTGTGTGTGTGTGTGTGTGTGTGTGTGTCTGTGTTGAAAGGATAAATGAATAAAGGAAGGAAAATGTTGAATGGATAAAAGTAGGTTAATTAATTACTGACACGTGTTTCGGATAGGGGTTTGTGTTGGCAATTAATTAAACTAATTTTATCCATTCAACATTTTCTTTCCTTTATTTATTTATCCTTTCAACATATTGTCGGATTCATTTCCATTTTTCAACTGTCTCTCTCTCTCTCACACACACACACACACACACACACACACACATATATATATATATGTGTGTGTGTGTGTGTGTGTGTGTGTGTGTATTAAACTCATTACTCCTCAGTTACTCCTCCATATATAATAAAGGACTGAAATTACTAAACTGACTTCGGCATAAAATGACCCCACAAGAATTGGCATGACCTAAAAACAACCAGCCAAACAACCAACCAACCAACCAATAAGTCACTTATAGTCCAGCACGTTATCGACTATGCTACGGGGACCCCACCTCATTAGCCTCGGTTTCGCAACCAGTCTAGATGGGAGACTGAATTCAAACCTTAAACTCCATATAAGGAAATGACTATGTATCGTATCCTGCTCGTGCGGAGAAGTTGGTAAGTGCACACATCGTGCTAATGCCCTTTAGAAAACATATGAATCTGATGTATACCCCTTATAACATCGTACGTCGAACATCGAGTATATACATGAGAGAGGAGACTCGGTAACAGAGAGAGAGAGATAGAGATAGACAGAGACAGAGACAGAGAGAGAGAGAGAGAGGAGAGAGAGAGAGAGAGAAGAGAGAGAGAGAGAGAGAGTCTTGGTAGAGATAGATAAACAAAGAAAGAGACAAAGAGACACTGAGAGAGAGAGAGAGAGTTTTGTAGAAATAGATAAGAGAAAGAGAGAGAGAGAGACAGACAGACAGACAGACAGACAGAGTCTTGGTAGAGAGATAAACAAAGAAAGAACACTGTGTGTGTGTGTGTGTGTGTGTGTGAGAGAGAGAGAGAGAGAGAGAGAGAGAGAGAGAGAGTGTTGGCAGAGATAGATAAACAAAGAGTGAGAGAGAGAGAGAGGGGGAGAGTCCTTGGTAGAGATAGATAAACAAGAGAAGAGAGAGAGAGAGAGAGAGAGAGAGAGAGAGAGACTTGTTTGTTGTTTCATTTCTTCTTGCTATCTTGTGTGGCTGTTTCCTTTTCTTCTTCTCTGGCCGCCATGTTGTCGTCTAGTTGTCTTCTTACTAAGGGACTCTTCTAAGGGCTAACTTTTAGTTATGCAATTAATTAAACAACAAGTCTTTTATTTCTTGATCAAGATTTATTTTTCTTGCCCATTTTCTTCTGCGCGAGGAGTTAACAACCTCAGCAGTAGCACGCCTACTCTACTTCAATTCAGGCTGAAAACCAAATCTAAGTTGTTACGTTTTTTTTTCATGGCGCGCGAGATTCGCGCCACTCTAGGGGTCAACTGGGGTCATCCAACGGAAATCTACCCGCCTACGCTTTCAACTCCAATGAATCTATTTCAAACTAACATCAGGGTCTTGTCAACAACCCATAACACCACATAACAATGTAACAAATCCATCTCTTCCGTCTTCGACCATGGTGTTGCATAGAGCCAAATTCGAATTGTAGTAGTAGTCGGTATTAGTTCAGAAACAACATACGCAAGTCGTATAGTCACAAGGGGTTGTTTATTTATGTCTAGGCTCGTGGGTTCTTTTTCAAAGAGAGAGAGAGAGGGGGGTTAAAGTCAAATTATTCTATCGTAAGTCATGTTCGGTACTACTATGCGAAACCCATACGGGGGAACCCGGGAAGCCCATCAGCCTCTTACGAATGTCCAGTCGAGAAATACCGATTTTTCTCTTCTTCCGGTTCTCGTCCCGGGTGGAAGGGTCACCTACTTCCGCTTCCGGTCAAAACCCAGAACTTCCGTTTTTATTTGTAAATCTAGCTCCGGGGTCATACGTCGGTCAATTGATGGCACCCCGTTGAGTATTTACCCTTGTAAACTTCAACCTTTGTTCTTATTTCTTTTTCTTCTCTTTCTCCAGAAATCCGAATTCCCCGTAGACCATAATAATTACGTACACATGGACACCGAGTAGGGCAGACTGGGTTCTTTAGCCGTGGTTGTACGTTCGAAATCAGCTTTACTCTGCTTAAAAATTGAACTTGTTCCATATCCTTCCGGATGGGTTAGGTAAATACGTACTGAGGCAATGATGGCGTCGTAACACTAACCATGCTGTCTCCTCCTGTGAAAAAAACCCGTTGGGCCAATATCATGGACAAAATTCATAGGAAAGAGAATCATAATTCGATGCCATTGAACCCTGACCAGACCTTCAGCTGCAGCTGCTGCGACCGTGTCTGTCTGACTCGTATAGACCTCCTCAAAAGAAGATGACTATGTATCGCACTCTATTCGTGCGGAGGGATTGGTAAATACGAACTTCGTAATAATGCCCTTACGAAAAGCTTTGAATCCATCACTTCTGTCCTTGGGCATGAACACGCCTGCAGTCAACGTCGACCACCCCTTTAATCTTCTTTCACGAAGCCAATCCATGATATATATATATTTAAAAAAAATGGACTCTCTCGTTGATTTTCGACGCATGAGTGTTCATTTGGTGAACAACCAACACAGTGATTTGTTTATAGTGGTGAAGGCTTGTGTTGGACCATTCCGCACTTTTTGGCACAGTCGATAGGAAAGAATTGGTGCATCAAAGAATGCCACAAACCCAATCAACGACTGACCTCAGGGATTTTGAATTCAAAGTTTTCCTTCTCCTAGACTGGTGTAACGTAGTGCCTTATTTACCGGCACTATATATCTATATATGTTATATACTTTCTTACGTCTTACTCTGGGCGTATCTTCTTCTGGCCGGCTTTGCTTCTTCTACAGGTCGGGTCTTTCTTATATGGGGATTCCGGGTCTGGTCTCTGTCGGGGATCACTGCTTATCAGAAGCCCTGTGCTATTGTTAGCTTTTAGTAATAACAACAAGACTTCGATTTACGATGATGTTACTTTATTCCATAAACCCCCAGACCAGACAATGCGCGCGGATCCTTAAATCTTGCTAGCTTCGCTTCTAACTTCTAACTGTCTTGCTTACTCCTTAAAACCTGAAGGGGGCTTTCTATTGCCTTCCGATTCTCACGGTCCATTCCCGCAAGGCAAGGTCAGAGTGAGGTCAAGCATTGTCACTCACTCTCAAGGCCATCAGCTGTACTGATCGCCATAATGATTTCTACACTATTGTCATAATCATTAGGTATCTAATGATTATGTAACACTGGTTACCTACCCAATATATATATATATAATTTTATTATTCTTTATTTTTTATTATTTTTCTTACTTTTGAGAGAGGTCCCTCGGAAAGGAGTTTTTCCTTTATTCCACTTCTGTCATTCATTTTTATTTCATTCATTCATTTTGCCATTAATTCTTAACTATATATATATATATGTGTGTGTGTGCGTGTGTGTGTGTGTGTGTATGTGTGTGTGCGTGTGTGTGTGTGCGAGGGTTGATGAATAAGTATGTATGCTAACAGGTAGTTATTAGGTGAATTTTGAAATTAAACGTTTTCGTAACCACTAGAATGTGAACAGATTTTATGCACCTAAGTATATATATATATATATATATATATATATATATATAATATATATGGGAAGCATATAATTATGTGCACCAGTTTGGCTTCTTAGATGCATGTGGTTGCATATGCAAAACGTCATGCGCACCCGAGATGCGCAGTGCATACCAGAGCTCAGTAGGGGGCGCTAATAGCAATAGAAATTCCATTCAACCTCCTCACTACCTCATTGTGTTTAACTATGCTGCAACGAACCGGTTTCAACTTCTTCTTATCTAAATATTTTTTGTTAATGCATTGTTATTATTGTTTGTTTGTTATTTTCTTTTATACACACTGAGTTTTTATACCAACAGGGGATCAAGAAACAACAAGTCTCCATAATACTGTTTCGTTACTGTGGAGTAGAAATTAAAAAATAACGATAATTCTGAATTTACAGAGTTTTGAATTTGCTGACCTTGTGACTGTTCTCTGATTGGTCAGTTCGGTTCTGGGAGCGGGAGGTGAAATTTTGAAGGGTAGATCAGGGTTTGGTTTTGAAGAGAATAGTTTGTGTGCAAAATTTGGTAAAAAAACTGATAAGAAAATCTAACAATTTCAGTATTTAAACCATATATATATATATATATATATGAAAGTACACAAACAAACAATGTGTTTGATATGGCCTTAGCCGACAATTTTTGGGAGAATATGTGCTTAATTGAAGTCATACCTAATTTTGAAAATGAATTAGTTGATAATTAATGAATTAGGCGAGGATATATGTTCAAATGTAAGGCTAAACAAATCGAGAAAAGGTCAATCTCTGTATGAACATTTCGGCCTATTATGCCTCATCAGCAGAGTTATAGACAGGAAAGCTGCTCCGTGTGGGACTGGAACCCTAGCTGACAGGCGGGGATTCTAACCATTACACTAGCTGTTATTTCCCAGATTTTTCGTTTATATATATATATATATATATATATATATGTGTGTGTGTGTGTGTGTGTGTGTGTGTGTATTTGGGCAGCATTCTTTCATTTCTACATGTAGAATTAAACAAAAGACACATCTCCTGTTTAACAATTTTATTTTGGATCTTTTCAAAATGAAATTAAATGACGAATTTATAACTGAAGTTTGAATCAAAAATATGCCCCTGCCGTCATTATTGCAAAACCGAGGATTTATCAGTGCATTTTTTGTCAACGATCTTTGATGCTATTTCCTCTAAATTTCAAGATCTAATTTTTGGTATCAGTTCTTAATTGACCAATACACAGCTTTTGGGGATTCATGTAATTTGATATTTTCAAAAAGTGAAAAATCGACCTACCCTAATATACATTACAGTGTTTCTTTCCACCTGTATTTAAAAGAAGTGTTGTAATTATAAGAGGTGTAATATGCGACGTGCCTGGTCTAGAATGCAAATGGCGGCTTACACTCGTAAGTAGTCCCTATCGACGGCCTGCCATCAAAATCTGCATAATACTAAGAACGATCACTCAAAGCTACTTTTAATCAAGGGAGGTCACTTTAACCCACCCACACAGTAATGGCACTCTCTTCTACAGTAGCGACGCCTGGATCACATACTCATACCACGAGAGATAACTGGACAATTTCCACCTCAGAAGCCTACGCCGCATTCTACGCATACGCTGACAGAACAAAGTGCCCAACACAGACGTGCTGGGACGAGCAAACATGAACAGCATGTCTGCCATTATCTGCGAGAGACGCCTGCGTTGGGTCAGTCACGTCAGGAGGATGGAGAAAGGCCGCATCCCCAAAGACCTACTGTATGGTGAACTAGTGGAGGGCACCCGACCGGTAGGGAGACCACGCCTGCGTTTTAAAGATGTCTGCAAGAGGGATATGAAGACATGCCATATCAACACCAACACATGGGAGGCTTGTGTAGAAGACCGTGCGACCTGGTACCTCCGCGTCAAACAAGGAACGAAAAGGAGTGACAAAGAGAGGAAAGAAGCCGCCACAGAAAAGAGAGCCAGAAGGAAGGAGAGACAATAGCAATTCCAGCAAGCATCAATGTTTGTTTGCTGTCACTGTATCAGAGATTTTCATTCAAAAATTGGTCTGTTCAGCCACTTACGCAGTTGCAGATTTAAAAAAAAAGTGGACACCACGCCGTCGTCTTTAGTAGACGGAAGGATGCCAACAATAATTGTAGTGCTGCAGATATTCGCTATCTTGCATTTTGTGTTTCAGCTCTTTGTGAAAGTTCTTGTTGTGTATATATTTCTCATATATATTTATATATATTTATATATATATATTATATATATATATATTATATATATATATATATATTATATATATATATATATATATATATATATATATATATATATATATATATATATATATATATATATATATATATATATATATATATATATATATATATATATATATTATATATATATATATATATATATATATATATATATTATATATATATTATATATATATATATATATATTTATAATATATTATTTATTTATAATATTATTATATTTATATATTTTTATCTTATTATATTAATATTTACGCCTTTTTTTTCTAGTAAACCGTACTGTTACATAATCAGATACAGGTTTGTTTAAATTAATTTTTAAAGCTTTTAGCATAATGTAAAAAGCAAAAACATTAAGAAGACTTAAGAATATTGTGGGTTTTTTTTTTTTTTGTTAATAATGAAAGATCTCTTAACAAAATTTAATTGGAATTTCATTTGTTCTTTTTGAGTGTGAGAGATTTTACTTTTATTATTAAAATTTATTTTTTTAATGAAAAGTAAATGAATAAACAAACCATAGTCTGCCTTAATTATGGATACGGTGGATTTGTTGGGTGAATCCAGCTCAACCGACCCAAGTTGAATGTCACAACAGTAACAGTAAATAAACATTTATTTTTTATTCTTAATAAAAGTTATTTCAATTAATTATCAAATATCGTAGTAGTGAATGGAATCTGTGACCAAGTTCAAATCCTGGACCAGATTGTTTGCATTTCACTTCACGCTAATGCACTTGGGAAAGGCATGAATCAAACTGTTCTCCTTCTAGCTTTACGAGAATAGTATGGCTTACTGTGTTCTTTATCCTTGGTTAAGCAACCGACATAGGAAAAGAAAAAACTGAAATAAAACCAGCCTTACTCCGCTTAAAAATTACAATGCTACATCTAATCCCTGGTGAAGGGGTTGGTGTAAATATACACATATAAATGGTTTCCGTCTATCTCACAATATAATGGTATCAACCTGAACAGTGATGCTGTGTGATGATTTAAACAAATCCTAGAAGCAGAACCCCACAGAATAGCAGCTTTATGGCAACTTGCCTCCACTCTCATAAATGACCCAAGTAAGACACTTATGAGAGTGAAGGCAAGTGGCCATACAGCTGCTGTTCTGTAGGGTGCTACTTCTAGGATTTGGTCAGTTGGCAATGGCTGGTATTGTGAACCCAGAACCTTGTGGCTCCTAAGAAGATGCTCTACCAACTGAGCTGATTTGTAAAAATTGCATGAAATAAAATAAAAAAAGAGGATGTTCAACCGACTGAGCTAAAACGGCTCTTGTAGAAGTGTCTTACTTGGGTCATTTATGAGAGTGAAGGCAAGTGGCCATACAGCTGCTATTCTGTGGGGTGCTACTTCCAGGATTTGGTCAGTTGGCAATGGGTTAGATCAGTCCTTTCAAGAGCAGCGTGTGTAGTGCTTTGCTACATAATAGAAAGAGAAAGGGAATGGAAAATGACAGGATTGCAGGAGATATGTATAAGTATCATGGGAAAGTTTTTCGGATGAGTCGGTACAATGCCACATCTCGCTTTCTTACTGGTCAAAAGACATCACGTGAAAAAGCGTGAAAGAGAATATGCGCCCTCTGGGTGTAAGTATATCAGTTTTAATATAATAAAATATATTAAACCAGAAAGACTAATGGAATTAAAATAGCAGCAGATTTCATGCTTATTGTTTTCTCTACTCCATTTCATTGTCGGGTCTCTTTGGGGGTATTGTTGTAACTGTGATCCTTATCAGTTTACTTAAAATTGGAACAACCAACATTAGCAAGATGACGATTATGTCCCCTATGTTTGCTATCAAGGGAGCACCTACTGATCTGTTATTTAAATCCCACGTTTATTTATATCAATGTCAGATATTTTTATTGGTAGTATATTCTGTCTACAGCAAACTCAGCGGTTGTTTTGTTATCTGCGCTCCTGTCACAAGGGCAAAATGTTATTCTTTCTAGTGACAAAAAAAAAAAGAAAACACAGCTAAGCTTAGTAAATAACTAATCTTGAATGATTAATATACTTTTTTCTTGGGCTGATACGAACAAATAAGATGGAATATAATATAAGAGTTAATTAGGTATCACCAATTCTAGCGTTAAAGTCAAAATTGACAGTACCAAAGAATGTAAGAAAGAAAGAAAGTTTTGATATGGAAAGAAAGAAAGAAAGAAAGTTCTGATATGGGAAGAAAGAAAGAAAGAAAGAAAGAAAGAAAGTTTAATATGGAAGGAAATAATGAAAGAAAAGTATACAACTCTCTACTTCAAGACAAGATAAACTCTGATACAACCCCTACTTTAAGAACGGATCAGCGGACAAGGATTAAAATTGATACTACATCTTTCTACTTCAAGACAGGATCAAACTCTATGCCACAAGGGATCTCCACTGTAAAACTGCTTTCAACTACTGCCCTAAAATGGCCACACGAAGGATAACACAACACATCCACACGAGCAGGATGTGACACAAGGTCAGGTTTTAAGCGGGGTTAAACAAGTTTGAATTTAGAATTATCCTTCTCCTAGACTGATTACCATACCCAACTTAAATATCTTATAGATGGAGAGAGAATAATTGGGCTCATACATTTTCAAGTTAAATATCCTATAGCCAGAAAGAGAATTTGGTTCATTCATTTTCATACATTTTCAAATAAGAAATCCCATAGATGGAGGGAGAATAGTTGGGTTTATAATTTTTTAAATTAAAGATCTCATTGCTGGAGAGAGAATTGGGTTAATACATTTTCATACATTCTCAAATTAAAGATCTCATAGTTGGAGCGAGAATAGTTGGGTTAAGTTAAAGATCCCTTAGCTAGAAACAAAATTGGGTTAATTCATTTTCATACATTTTCAAATTAAAAATCCCATAGATAGAGGGAGAATAGTTGGGTTCATACATTTTCAAGTTAAAACTCCAGTGGCTGAGAATACTTGGGTTCCACATTACCCACTCTCACCTTTTAAAAAGGGAGGACGCCCCAGTGTGCCCTATATGCAAAGTGCAACTTACAATCAAACATCCTCCAAAATTATAACAACCTCATACACACCCACACCAAATACTATCAAACAAGAAACCTAAGGGATCTCTTTAGGAATACAAACCCAGAAAGCTTTTTAAATTTTCTATAAAAAAAAGGCAACCTTTTCAACAAGATATAACAAAACATAACCGAATACCTCCATAGAACAATTACTTTAAAGACTGAAATCCATAATAATGTAGTACACAGAAACTGCATCCTCCGCTGTCCTCTCAGTCTCCGGATTTGATTTGATTCTGTTGGACTTGATGCCAGACTCACAATTTCCCTCAATGTATTTTCCTGGGGTATTTGTTGGGTAGGACTCACCTCTCTACAAGGTCTTATGGTTGCTGATGCCTCGCTATTTATGTGGTAGGACTGGGGACCCAATGATGGTAATGGGGTTGCTTCTGCTGTTTGTTTTTTTTTTCAATTCTATTCTATTACGTCGACGCAGCTGCCCCTCAATATTAATGTGGTATGACCTTGTATCCAGTCTTTGCACCACATTTGTCTTTTTCCATTCTTTCTGTCCTTTCACATGCGGTTTCACACTCAGAGAAAACCAATATTCCTAGCATGCAACATAAATTGAATCAGAATCACAAGCCAACCCTTCCCACAATGTACCATACTACAGTATATAAGGAAAAACAGAAACAAAAACATCCACTTAGTTTGAAAATTGCATAGGCAAGAAACTGACAGTTACCAAGTGCCATTGACTTCATGTCCCACTACCCTAACTTATATATATATATATATATATATATATATATATATATATATATATAAAGATTTTTTGGATGTTTG
>CM042172.1:15172945-15190445 GCA_023376005.1 Doryteuthis pealeii
GGCCATTTTCATTTCACCGTAAATCTACACTGAAAATTCGAATTTGTTCGAATCAATACAACTGCATGTTTTAACACGAAAATATCATAAAATGTGTTTTTAATAACAATTAAGTTTATTTCAAATAATGCGCAAGCACAATTAAGAACACATTCTATAATATTTTCGTGTTAAAACATGCAGTTGTATTCTTATTTTCAGTGTAGATTCACGGTGAAATGAAAATGGCCGACCAAAACATACGGCTTCCTCAAAGTGAAACAAACAAGGGGAGGTTACTCTCATTTATGTAGCTAATGTTCAGATTACCTATCATTAAGGCAGTAGTCAGTTTCTTGTCAAACGTGCGTTAACATGTCATCATCGTTACGAGCAACAGATGTTGTGACACGTTGTTTCAGATCATCAAAATCAACAGGAAAGCATCTTTGTTCTGACAAATAAACATGACAAAAAATTCGCCAGCACTTAGACGTGGACCTAATGGTGCCTAATGCATAAGACTGGGGGGCGGTTGACAAGTCGTTGGCATTCTGATTAAAAACGGAACGCCTTGTGCTGCCAAAAGCTTTATAAGATGTAAAAGTTCTTATATTAAAGTTGAAAGGTAACCGCCCAGCGTGGGTACATGAGTGTACATAAAATATTCCGACAAGGTTGTAGAATAATAACAATATTTATTCCGTGAGCGATGGAGAAACACATACAAGGCAAATATATAAACATGTAGATAAATAAACGTATTATAGAGGAAATAGGTGTAGGACTTGCGTCGTAAGGAATGTCACTTACTGGTAGCTGGTTGGGGGAAAAATCCCCCTACCAAAGGGGCAGAGGCGTCAAGCGGTTAAACCATGCGTACTCGTTGCCGGCCTGAGAGGGAAAGGGACAGGA
The DNA here is from genome assembly GCA_023376005.1 of Doryteuthis pealeii. Taxonomy (NCBI): domain Eukaryota; kingdom Metazoa; phylum Mollusca; class Cephalopoda; order Myopsida; family Loliginidae; genus Doryteuthis; species Doryteuthis pealeii. The sequence continues at coordinate 15,173,840 of CM042172.1, forward strand.
ATTCAGAATTCTCGGATTCTGGCCAAATACTAACGCCACCTATCGACGAACACTGCAGCAAGGGGAGATAACCCTATTTGGACTTATGTCCACCCAGAATTACCGTTTTACTGACCCAACAACTTTGATAATAAACGTCAATTATTTCTCTACAAAACTGTCGTGAGTGAAATGTTGAAACATGGTGTCTGTGGATTGCTTATTATATATATATATATATATATATATATATATTTGTGTGGGTTGGTTTGTTTTGTTTTATGGCATATCAACCTCAGTGGGTCATTTAATGCCGATAAAGTTTTGAAATAAATTAATTCTTAATGGATAATACAATTTTTTTTATAAATACATTTTTCTATTTAACCCATAGATGGGACCCTAACAGGTACTATCACTTCGGGCCAGAGTGGAACAGGGAGCAATGGTGATGAAGGGGTGCTCCACATTCCCCAAACCTCTCAAACTGAAACCTCACCATCAGATAGAGTTTAACGCCATTCCCAGGACCCTCAGCCATCGCCTTCTAGCACCCACATGATAAAAAGGGCTGAGGCTTGCCATACAGGCGATAGGATTGGGGCAATTATATAGGTGCTAGGGCTTGATGTGATGAGCCGATTTATTTATTCCGTGAGCGACGGAGAAACACATACAAGGCAAATATATAAACATGCAGATACATAAACATATTACAGAGGAAATAGGTGTAGGACTTGCGTCGTAAGGAATGTCACTTACTGGTAACTGGTTGGGGGGAAAATCCCCCTACCAAAGGGGCAGAGGCGTCAAGCGGCTAAACCATGCGTACTCGTTGCCTTAAACACCCCGGTTTCGACTGGTTTGGTTGTAATAATAGCGTCGATCCCAGGGGGCCATCCCGCCAGGCAACACCTGCCCCCTCGATTTAAAGGGGCAGGGCTGGGTTTATTGCCCAGTGCCTGAGGCGCCCCCTTGAGGGGGAATGCCGACGGGATCGACGCAATTTTTCACATGCCACTCCATGAGCTTCGGCTTGTGGGTGGTCCCACGTTAATAGGGACTTTGTGCCTGACCCGTACAAGTGGGGTACGCGGTAAATATCATGCGTACTCGTTGCCGGTCTGAAAGGGAAAGATACAGGAATTCAGAATTCTCGGATTCTGGCCAAATACTAACGCCACCTATCGACGAACACTGCAGCAAGGGAAGATTACCCAGTTTGGACTTATGTCCACCCAGAATTACCGTTTTACTGACCCAACAACTTTGATAATAAACATCAATTATTTCTCTACAAAACTGTGTGTCGTGAGTGTCATTATCTTAAATTAAGTTAATAAAAAGAATTTCTGCCTATACTACTGCTCTAACATAATTATTTCTACCAATTAATACACATGAAGTTAAGGAAATATCTCACATAAAAAGTATTTGTACTGTTTGTACTAAAATACTCCGACTGCTTCTGTCGAGAAGTAAGACCTTCAAGAAAAAAGGTATCCTAGGCATGGCACTAAACTTTATCTAGATATGAGGTTCCAGTTCCAGAGTTTTGGGGAGTGTGAATTGACAGATTTGTTGCTATTACTCCCAGGTCTACTCTGATCCAGAGTGCTAGTACCTGTTAACGTCCAATTTTAATATTTCAATTACATTTTTGAAACTATTTTATTTGTAGACACTACACAAGATTTGGTTGAAAAGTTCGTATGATGATCTCATATCTACAGTTGATTACTTTTTTGACCAATGGGATACAATCAATGCAACACCGGTGGAAGATATTTGTAGACTATGTCGAAAAATAGACCACATTTGTTTACACTCAATGAGAATATCTTGGTCAGCCTATGAACTTTTCAGTCGACACCCGTAACAAATCACTTAATAAGTCCCGGGCCTAACTAATAACATTTTTTAAAAGTAAAATTCGACTTTATTCATCAACATAGTCCCCTACTAAGGTGATACACTGATTATAAAGATTCTTTAACAATTCAATGCTTTTTTTGAAACAAGAACAACAACCACAATGTGAAACATCTCAAACACCTTTGACTGTTAAACACGTATTCATGGAATGCAGGTTTTTCGCTCACATCAGAAACCCTTATTTTAATGCAAACAATATGAAAGATCTATTTGAAAATGTCAAAATGGAGGACATTCTGTCCTTTTTGAGGGAAATAAAATTATACCATAGAATATAGACATTAACCTAATCAATACCATACAACATGATCCCCAATGGTGTTAACACATTGTTAAAAACAATTACTAAAAATTCGACTGGGTGACATACGATAGTGGAATTTAGGTCCGTTAAGTTCGATTTAACCCAAATAGTTCTGCTTAAAACGTATAACTATGTGTAAATTATTTGAGTGATAGGTTAATGGATTTTGACAGTATATTTTGAATAATGGGGAATAATAACTTAGTTTTATTGATTTCTAATATTATTGTGTTATGAAGGCATTATTAGTCTACCTATTTTCGTGAAAATTTACGGTGACAATTTTATTGGCTTTTCTGATACAATTTGATGCGTAGAATTCATTGATGCCAAAGAAAGCGCTCAATTCGAAGAATTAGCGGAGATATGAGACCTTAAAACTCCCTTTTAGGGCCTGAAAAACACCAATATATATATATATATATATATATATATATATATATATATATAGAGAGAGAGAGAGGGTGGGAGTGAGAGAGAGAGGAGTCGCGTGGGCTAGTGGTTAGAGTCGTGGAAAATGAACTCGTTGGTTCGAGTTCAATTCCTAGACGAAGCTGTTGGCATTTCACATAGCGCTGATACCCTTGGGAAAGGTATGAATCCATATATTCTCCCTCCAGCTATGGGTTAAATAGTAGGGCCGACTGGGTTCTTCAGCCTTGGGTAGGTAACCAGTCTAGGAGAGGGATAACTCTGAATTCAAAATTCCTGAGGTCAGTCGTTGATTGGGTTCGTGGCATTCCTTGATGCACCAATTCTTTCCTATCGACTGTGCCAAAAAGTGTGGAATGGTCCTACACAAGCCTTCACCACTATAAACAAATCACTGTGTTGGTTGTTCATTAGATGAACACTCATGCGTCGAAAATCGACGAGAGAGTCCATATATATATATATATATATATGACTGTCTGTTTATCTATTTATCTATCTATCTCAGTCTGTCTACAACTATCTATCTATCTTGTTGTCTGTCTGTCTATCTATCCATCTCAGTCTGCCTATCTATCTATCTATCTATCTATCTGTTCATCTATCTATCTATATATCCATCTATCTATCAATATCATTCTTTCTAACTTAGTCTTTCTACCTATCTATCTATCTATCTATCTATCTATCTATGTATCTCAATCTGTCTACCAATTTATTTTTTCTATCTATAATAGTGTCTACATCTATCTATCTATCTATCTATCTATCTGCCTCGATATTAAAATGATACAAAAGAAATTGCATTCTGTTGAGAATTACGGAGAAATGGGGCTTCAAATATCCCCTAAAAATGCATTTTAAAGGTATTATTAATCTACCTATTTTCGCAATAATAATAATTCTATGTATAATTTTATTTAGAAATCAATAAAAAAAAAATTAAAATATTTATTATTATTTATATTTTTACTTGAAAGCAATTACAATGCATGTATCGCATAAAATTCGATACTTATAGAAAATAATCTTGACAAGTGAATCCCAGCAAAGGATTGATCAGTGTGTAGAACATCGTACAGACTGTTTCGACTTTATTAAGTCAAGATTATTTTGTCAAGATTATTTTCTATAAGTATCGAATTTTATGCAATACATGCATTGTAATTGCCTTCAAGCAAAAATATAAATAATAATATATACTTTATCCAACAATGCTTCTAAAAAACAAACATCCAAAAATCTTAAAATTAAAATATGTGTAATCAGGCAACATCTGCACCCTCTACTTAAAGGGGCAACGCTTGGTTTATTCCTCAGTGCCAGATGCACATCAAAAGAGGTGTGCCGAATGGATACACGCAATTTTTAGCACTGGCAACGCATGAGCTTCGGTTCATGCGTGGTGTTACGATTTTAGTGGCCATCCTCTAGGCTTCAAGCAAGAGCGCTTGTCTAGCGGAGATCCTTTGTGTTAAGCAGAGCGCGATCCTTAGTAAAGAATCCTTTAGTTGTTCCTTGGTGCTCCTTCGTCAATGATTTCAAATGAACGTGTCAGTATCAGCGATTAAGTAGTTAACCAGCCACGTATTCGGGCTTTTGATTGGCTGAGGTTTAAAACACGTGACTTCGCTAAGTGGTGTATTGCAGCACGGCTTATATACCGCCAAATAGGGCACCTCATGTGGTGTAATTGTTAGCAAGATAGCTTAGCAGACCATTTTTAGTGAGTTCGATTCTCACTGGGTGCCCCATACTTCTGGCCTTGTGCCACATCTAAGCTAAGCTTAGTAAATAACTATATACGACCAAATAGGGCACCTCATGTAGTGTAATGGTTAGCAAGCTATTTTTTAGTGAGTTCGATTCTCACTGGGTGCCCCATACTTCTGGTCCTGTGCCACATCTAAATTAAGCTTATTAAATAACTATATACCACTAAATAATCCACGTTAATCGATCCTGGTGTTCAACTGACATGGTGGGATATCAGTAAATACTTGCATAGTTTTGCTTGTGTAAAAAATAAACACTAAAAACTAAGCTTAGTTTAGATGTCCAACATCTTACTCCGGTTTCGACCGGGGGGTCCCGTTGGCTTCGGCCCTGGACCGTACAAGCTAACATCGTTGATCCCAGGGATCCACCCCCTCAGGCAACCCCTGCCCCCTCGATTTAAAGAGGTAGGACTGGGTTTATTGCCCAGTGCCGGAGGCCGCCCTCTTGAGGGGGAATGCCGACGAGATCAACACATTTTTTGCACCGGCCACCCATTAATCGCGGCTTGTGGGTGGTCCCATATCAATGGGGAGGGGGGATATTTGCCTCATACCCCACTTGTATGGGCTGGGCACAAGGCCTTGTTTTAATGTGGGCCCACCCACAAGCCGAAGCTCATGGGTGGGAAAGAACAAAAATTGCGTCGATCCCGTCGGCATTCCCCCTCAAGGGGAGCGCCTCATGCACTGGGCAATAAACTCAGCCCAAGGGGGCAGGTACTGCCTGGGGGTAAACCCCCTGGGATCGACGCTATTATTTGTACTCTACCGGTCCAGTGGCCGAAGCACAGTGGACCCCCCGGATGGGGCAGGCAAAAGAGTCCCATATTAATAGGGCCTTGTGCCTAACCTGTACTCCTGGAGTACGTGGTAAATTTCCTATTTTAGATTTGTCACAATTATGGAGAATCTAGTTAGAATCGTACTGACTCCTCTGAATCGTCATCTGCCATCCTAGCTTGCTAAATTTTATATCGTGACGAAGTATTCCCCTGGTTTGATAAGCGATGACACTTGATGTTTGACGTGAACTGCAAGTAATTCGTTATGCTCAAAAGCTGCTATCACACGATACATAAGAACAAAAGGAAAGGGGGAGAAATGTATAAAAATAATTTCCATTTCTATTTACGAGGCTCAGTGACGCCAATAAAACAAAAGCAACAAGGATTGACCAATAAAGATGTCGGTGACTTCAGAAGCCTCGAGAATGAAATAAAGCAGACGGCTTCTTCTTCTTCTTCGGATTAACAGCCAATCAGAAACGTTTAAACGTTACGTGATGAAAACGAGGCTGGCATAAGCTCAAGGGAAATGTCTCTCACAGGAGAGTCGACAATCTCGTTGATTATTCGTCACTGTTTCATTTATTTATTTATTTCCATTTTTTGTTCTTTTTTTTTTTTTATCGTTTTTTCTTTTTTTATTCATCTCCCTTTTTTTTTCTTTCATTTATCTTTTTTTCTTTTTTTTTTTTTTCTTATCTTATTCCTATTTTTGATTTCCGTACGTTTACTTTCCTTCATTTTTTCTTCCGTTTTTCTTCTTTTTTCCTTCTTTTTTTTTCTTTAACCATCTTATTCTCATTTTTGGTTTATGTACTTTTCTTTCCTTCATTTTTTCTCTTTTTCTTTCTTTTTTGTTCGTTTTCATCTTTCGCTAATTTTTTTTTTTCAATCATCTCATTCTCGTTTTTGGGTTACGTACATTTTCTTTCTTTCAAATCTTTCTTTTTTCTTCCTTTTTTCATTCTTTCTTTTCATTCTTTCTTTTTTTTCTTTTCTTCTTCGCTCTATTTTTCTCGTTTCTTTTTTCTTCAATCATCTTATTCCTATTTTTGGTTTCATCATCATCATCATGTCGCGCATACAGCACGGGTATCCATGACAATCTTTCGCCAACCCTCCCTATCATTCATTGCACCTGGGAGCTCCTCTGCGCAGCAGCCAGCATCCTCACATAGCTGGTCAATGTAGGTCCTTGCTGGGCGCCCCACACTTGCATGTCCATGTGTTGGCTTCCACAGGAGAACGTCGCTCACGAGTTCATCCTTGCTTCTCCAGCAGTGTCCTGCATGTCTTGTCCGTCTCGCTCGGATAGTTTGTGAAATGGGGGGCAGGTGACCGTACAGCTGTTTCCTTGTGGGGTGCTGCTTCCATGACTTGTTCAAGACTGCGCGCAGCATTCTTGTGCAGCTTCCATCTAGCTTATTCTCAAGACGCTTTGTTAGGGTCGAGGTGGTGCAGCCATATAGCAGCACCGACACAACCACAGCCTGGAAGAACTGTCGCTTTAGCTTGTCAGGGAGATCGGACCTCCATATGACTGATAATCTATTTGTGGCCGACCATGATTTGACGTTTAATTCCTTGATTTTTCTTCCTTTTTTCTTTCTTTTTTTTCTTTCTTTTTGTTCGTTTTCCTCTTTTCTTCTCTTTTTTTCATTTCTTTTTTTTTTCAACCTTATTCCTATTTTTGGTTTACGTAATCTTTCTTTCTTTTACTTTTTCTTCCTTTTACTTTCTTTTTTTGTCTGTTTTTTTTCATCTCCCTTTTTTCTTGTTTTCTTTTATTTTCTAACCTTTTTATTTTCATTTTTGGTTTACCTAAGTTTTCTTTTTTCTTTCCCTTTTTCCTTCATTTTTCTTTCATTCTTTTTTTCTTGTTTTTCTTTTTTTCTTCTTCATCTCCCTTTGTTCTTGTTTTCTTTTTCTTTTTCAACCTTCTTATTCTTATTTTTTATTTTCGTAAATTTTCTTTCTTTCATTCTTTTGTTTTTCCTTCTTTTTTTTCTTTGTTCGTTTTCTCTTTTTTATTTCCTTTTTTGTTTTGTTTTCTTTTAACCATCTTATTCTCATTTTTGGTTTATATAAATTTTCTTTCTTCCTATTTTTTCTTCTTTTTTTTAAAAATATTTTTGTTAGTTTTCCTCTATTCTTCATCTCACGTTTATCTTTTTTATTTTTTAAACCTACAACAAGGTTCCTGGTTCGATAACTCGTATGAGTAGCACAGGGATCTTTATAGTAAAGTGAGAAGCTGATGGTAGGTGTGGCACTCCACCCCAGACGCTAAAAACAATCCCCTTGATCTAGCGTTAGTGAAAAGGGGATAGAATCCCTCGTTGTCTGCCTGAAACCGACTTTATGTCACCCCGACGACTAGAGAGACACAGACAGACAGACAGACAGACAGAAGGACATACAGAGATAGAGAGGGAGAGCAGAGAGACAGAGAGACAGACAGACAGACAGACAGAGAGGGAGAGCAGAGTTCCAAAGGAGTTAAGAATTATACGATTCCCAAATCGATGGAAGTAATCACAGTCGGAAAATACCATGCGTCGATCTGATTGCGCAGAGACCAAATTTTGTCAGTCTGACTTCTGTACATATTTATTCACATCCGGTTGCTGCTTAAAATATACCAGCCGTTCTGTATATATATATATATATATATATATATATATATAATATATATATATATATATATAATATAAAGTAGTGTCAATTCTCTACACACAAATCCTGACAGTTCTTTTACCCAAAAATAAAAAGAGAATACTTGAAGAGACCCAACCATCGTAACAACATTAACATATTTCCACTACACATCAGTGAGCAGGGAAATCTTCGTGAGATTACAGCAAGTATTCCTTGCCATACGAAACTTTCTTTACGGAGCATCACAAGAGAAATTCTTCAAGTCTCTTATCAGTTAATCTGGTATTCAAGAAGACGCGTGTTCTATACGGTGCCAATAATGGTATAAAGACTCTTGCAATATGCTGACATTGGAATATACAGTATCACTCATAAGTACAGCCCTAATAAATAATAACCCTGTTGGTTAGGGCTTTTAAAATATACCGACTGCACTTCTGCAGAGGAGTAAGACCCCTCCCCCTCATGGGGCCACGTGTTAGCTGTGGGTGGCTACTGTTACATAATGGGCATAGCGTGGAACGATAAGGGTGGTCTGAGTGGCCTGACTAGTTACAGAAAAGTTTGAGTGGTGATGTGTGTGTTGGAACGAAAAAAAAATTAAATGATGATGTCAGCATAGACGCGTAGCATGCTTTTAATTGGACGATGAATGATACGTGGCGAATGCGAGAAAGATGGAGTGAGAGGTGAGAGTTTTGAGATTCAGCCACCCGTCAAAAAGTTTAGACGTGCTATGAGTGTCACACAATCATTAGATACCTAATGATTATGACAATAGTGTAGAAATCATATTAGTGCATCTGATGGCCTTGAGAGTGAGTGACAGCGTTTGGCCTCGATCTCACCTTGCGTTCTGGGGATGGAACGTGAGAACCAGAAGGCTCCCTTCCGGTTTAAGGGGTAAGCAACTCAGTTAGTTAGAGTTAGAACTTAGAAGCGAAGCTAGCAAGATGTGAGAGTCACTGCGCAGATGTCTGGTCTGGGGGATCTACGAATAAAGTAACATCATCGTAAATCGAAGTCTTGTGGTTATTACTAAAAGCTAACAATGGCACAGGGCTTCTGATAAGGAATGATCCCAAACAGAAACCAGACCCGAAGTCCCCAAGAAACACAACGACAAGACCAGACCAAGATAGATGATAGAAGAACCAAGCCGGCCAGAAGAAGATACAACCAGAGTAAGACGTAAGAAGGTATATAACATATATAGATATTTAGTGCCGGTAAAGAAAACTATGCAACATGAGGCCGATCTACCCGTGCAGTGATATGGACATAAATATTTAAGTAAAGCAAAAATGAGAATGAGACGGTTAAAAGAAATTTTTAAAAAACGAAATGAAAAAAGAGGAAAACGAACATAAAAAACGGAAGGAAAAACAAAAGAATGAAACTGTTCTTGCCTGGAAGAGTTATCTTCCCTCTGGGTTCCCGTTTTTACCACCGTTTTTTTTTTTTTGTATTTAAACAGCCTTGTCCAGGATTTGAACTCGGGTAGACGAGTCAATTTCTTGCTACTCTAACCATTACACCACGCACTTCCAGCCATAGATTGATATATAGATTGTAAACAGGTTTGAATTCAGAGTTTTCTTTCTCCTAGACTGGTTACCTAGCCAAAGATAAAGAGCTCAGTCTGCCCTACTATTTACCGCACAATTTTATTAAAGCTTCCGAAGAGTTATTCTATTTCTCTGAAATTTTTTTTAGATGAGGCTTGATTATTTGTATCATTTTTCGGACTATTGTCCTCATCTTTATTGTTATTTACACAACGCTTCGGTTGATGTGCCCTTCTTCAGGTGTTTCTTGCCGAACTCGGGAGCCTTTACTTCGTAATCGGGAACCTTCACGGATCTTTGAACCGAACACTTTATTCAATCTACGGGGGAAGACTGTTTTCATTTCATTAACCATGACAGGGTACAGTGTTAAGTATTTTACATCTGAAGAAGGTCGAAAGGCACGTCGGTCGAAACGTTGTATGAATAACAATAAATGTTGCATAGCGCCTTCTTTACCGGCACTAAATAGGTATATGTTATATACTGGTCTTTTCACGTTACCAAATCTATATAACGTTATATACCTTTCTTTAATTCTTACTCTGTCGTCTATTCTTCTGGCCGGCTTTGGTTCTGATCGTCTATCATCTATCTTGGTCTGGTATATCTTCTACAGGTCTGGTCTTCTTGGGATTCCGGGTCTGGTTTCTGTTGGGGATCATTCCTTATCAGAAGCCCTGTGTCATTGTTAGTTTTTTCGTAATAAACACAAGACTTCGATTTAGGTTGATGTTACTTTATTCCAAATCCCCACCCAGACAATCTGCGCAGATGAGGCTTACATGTTGCTAGCTCGGCTTCTAAGTTCTAACTGACTAAATTACTTAGTATCCTTAAACCGGAAGAGGGCCTTCTATGGGGTTCCGGTTCTCACGATTCTCCACAGAACGCAAGGTGAGATCGAGATCAAGCGCTGTTACTCACCCTCAAGGCCATCAGCTATACTAATCGTCATTATGATTTCTACAATACCTTATAAATGTATTAGGGATCCAATAATTATGTAACATAAAGAGGGGGACAATAGTCCGAAAAATCCAAATAATACGGGTTTTGTTCTAGTTTTGCTGTTTATTACAATTTAATAAACAAAGCGAATTCAATGGTAATGAACAACATTCTAAAACTCGAGATGTATTGCCGAACTCACCCTCTGCTACAATGTGTTTGTTTGTTTGTCTGTCTCAGGTCACAGTTAAACGGAAAGTTAAGGTTGTGGGGATTAAAATCTATTAATAATGGAGATTCGCTTCCGGTTTTTGTCTGTAATAAAAACTACGTCACTGCTTACGTCACATTACCCAAAATCGTCATAACAGAATAAATACACTCAAAATTTGAACATGCAACACTAGACAGTCCTCATTGTTTTTTAAAACAAGTTTTAATAAATACATGACAGGTATTATATATCTATATATAGTTTGCTTTATTTTAATACATATTTAAAGTTTACATTTCAAATTGTTTTATTTTTTAATCCTTTAATGAATTTGATGATTTTACTTACTTAGGGTACAAACTCGCAGACATTGAATTTTTTACTTCCACCCCTCAGGCAATGTGTTTCAAAAATCTATTTTTACATCGCCCGGCGGGCGTTTTTTTATTGTGTACTAGTAAAATTAGAATAAAGTAAATTTTAAAAATAACAATCTCCCAGGAGGCCTCAGACAGGAAGAAACCCCTGGGCACGCGCAAAAATGCCCCCTTTTTACCATCTAGAAGATCCCTCAAATATCTTCAGGACCGGCCTTCACATACGACATCAATGGTTGAAACTGTTTTTTTTTTCAAACATTGGCCTTAACAGTCACAGAAAGCGCTGCCCAAATACATAACTTCGCGGCACAAGAAATCAATGGTCTTCCAAGACTGCGATGATGATGATGATGATGATGATGATGATGATGATGATATGCGACGCAAACCAGCAAATACCAAAAATATTGCAAAACTTTTGACTCACCCTAGTGATTACATTTTAAATATGGAGGATCACGATCGATTAGGCATAGACGTAAGCTGAATATCAAATTTATTAGAGCTGACGTTTTTTGTTTGACTGTTCGTATAAATAGAAAAAAAAAGCGCGAAATGTGTAAGACAGGGGGGGGGCATAATCTTCAAAGGAACATGATTGTAATTAATCACGCTATGAGACATTGTTGCTGTCTTTACAAATTTATTGGGGGTCATTGTCGTCTCCTATATCGTCGCAATGAACCGTCGGTTTGCTCCAGACATCAGTGTATCCTAACAGACACCATCTCTCCTTAACATCCTCTCACGGTGTAAATATTGGCACTTGGTCTAAGCGGCGAGGAAATCGATTTAGTCTGTGGTGTTATGTATACTGACAAAGCGGATTTCTCACATCTCAGTTGAAAATTGCAAATTTATTTTGAAGAGCCTATATATTTGCAGAGAGCTCAACTCCCCAGCCTGTACTCTCTACTGAGACAACGTCGTCTCCGATGGTTGGGTCATGTACGTCGGATGGATGATGGACGAATCCCGAAAGACATCCTCCATGGAGAGCTTACGTCTGGTAAAAGACAGATTGGTCGCCCCCTGCTGCGATTCAAGGATGTCTGCAAAAATGATCTCAGGTGCTTTGGCATTGTCCCTTCCAGCTGGGAAAATTTGGCTCAAGACCGCCCTCGGTGGCGGCAGAATCTCCATAGAGGACTGTACATGTCAGAAGTCACCCTGATACAACATCATGAAGCTAAGAGGTCCATAAGAAAGCAACGGCAACAAAGCATCGGAACATCATCATCTACAGGGACAACCTACAAATGCAAAATCTGTGGTCGAGAATGTTTCTCAAACATCGGACTTCATAGTCACAGGAGGCGCTGCAACTTCAGGGGCACACAAAAACTTTATCATAGTCTTTCGAGACTGAAGGTCCAGAGTCACATCACAAGTAGGCAAGGCTAACCTACCTTGAAAATCAGCATGCATGGGCTGTACCTAGGGTTGAACAATGACCACATGTATCAGTAAAAAAAGCACACAAAACTACTTTAACCATCAAATAGGCCAAAGAAAGTGTATTATATAGAGGAAAAATAAAATTGATGACAGAAAAATAAAAATATAATAAGGTGATCCCAAAAAAGAAAGTCAGTCCTGTTTTTTGGGGGAGTCACCCTGTATATATATATATATTCTTGTTGGTAAATCCTCGCGGTGAGAAAAAAACCAGCAACTAGTTTGATTTAAAAATATACTACCAAACAGCGGAGAGAAAAAAAATTTGGAAAAAGAAAAGACCAAGAATCGTTAACCAAAAATAATAATATATAATATATATATATATATATATATATATATATATATATATATATATATATATCATCATCATCATCATGTCGCGCATACAGCACGGGTATCCATAACAATTTCGCCAACTTCCCTATCATTCATTGCACCTGCGTAGCAGCCAGCATCCTCACATAGCTGGTCAATGTAGGTCCTTGCTGGGCGCCCACACTTGCATGTCCATGTGTTGGCTTCCACAGGAGAACATCGCTCACGAGTTCATCCTTGCTTCTCCAGCAGTGTCCTGCATGTCTTGTCCGTCTAGTTTTGTGGGGGGCAGGTGACCGTACAGCTGTTTCCTTGTGGGGTGCTGCTTCCATGACTGGTTCAAGACTGCGCGCAGAATTCTTGTGCTCCCATCTATCTTATTCTCAAGACGCTTTGTTAGGGTCCAGGTGGTGCAGCCATATAGCAGCACGACACAACCACAGCCTGGAAGACCTGCCGCTTTAGCTTGTCAGGGAGATCGGACCTCCATAAGCTAATAAGTAAAAGGTGCTCAATACCTAATTAGAGCAAATAATAAAGATAAACCTAATGAGTCAGATAAACCTACTAAAAGTTTCGCTTAGCGCTCCTCGGGGCTAAGATCATTTAAAAAATGAATATGAGAAGAATACATATAACATGGAGTTTTATTTAAAATTCTACAGAATGATTGTAAAATAACTCCCTATTTAAAAAATCTTACAATTCATTTCTGAATCATTATTTTTACAAAGAATGAATATGAAAAGAAGACACATAAGATGGAGTTTTATTTAAAATTCTATATGGACTCCAGCATCTACCTCCAGCCTCTCAAGCTGCTCGGGAATCGCATCAACTGATCTTCCAAGGAACTCTTATGGAATGAGAGAAATAAATTCTCATATTCGTCCTTCAAGTTTTTCCAGAGACAGTGGTTTCATAGACTTACTCCTTCAACCAATTTCAAAGAAAAATGTCACAGGGTGTTAAATCGGAGCTTCTAGTCAGCCCAAAAATGAATATGTGAAGGTGTTTTATTTAAAATTCTACAGGATAATTCTAAAGTAAGTCTCTTCCTTATTTCAAAATCTTATAATTTATTTCTGAATCATTATTTTTACAAACAATGAATACAAGAACACCGCAGATAATGTGAAGTTTTATTTAAAAGTCTACAGGGTGAGTGTAAAATAAACAGCCTATTCTAAAAATCTTATAATTTGTTTTTTGTTTATTTATCATTAAAGACAACAGAGTATTTCTCCTATTACATATTGATAACCCGTTTTTTGGGACGGTTAATGTAGTTCTTTATTTAATTAAAAGTTGTTGAAATTCAAAATCAAAGGGGGGTAGATTAATGATAGGTAATGACCTGTAGTTGACTCCACCGGCTTCCGCCATTTTGGGAAACGGGAGAACGGAAGACACCATGATGTAGATATCGTCTTAGTCTGGTTGAAAATAAACAGATGTGATCACTCGTATATATATATATATATGAGAGAGAGAGAGAGAGAGAGAGAGAGAGAGAGAGAGAGAGATTGAACAAAGATAGATTAATAGAGATGAATATGATTAGATATATAAATATGAATATGCTTAGATAGATAGATAGTTATGAATATGGTGAGATAGATATAGATAGATATGCATATACTGAAATAGGTAGATTTTCGATTACTCATATATATATATCGAGAAGAGAGAGAGAGAGAGAGAGAGAGAGAGAGAGAGAGAAAGAGAGAGAGAAAGCGAAGAGAGAGAGAGAGAAGAGAGAGGGGAGAGAGAGAAGAGAAAGAGAAAGAGAGAGAGAGAGAGAGAGAGAGAGAGAGAAGAGATTGCACAGAGACAAATAGACATGAATATGCGTAGATATATAGATAAATATGAATCTGTTCAGATAGATAGATATACATATAATGAGAAAGATTTTCGATTACTCATATAATATATATATATATATATATATATATATATATATATATATATAGAGAGAGAGAGAGAGAGAGAGAGAGAGAGACAGACAGACAGACAGACAGACAGACAGATAGATAGATTGATAGATAGATAGATAGATGTAAATATACCGAGATAGATATATTTTTCGATTACTCAGAGATGCAAGCGATAAATTCTCCAGACTTGATGTCACATGATCAACACATAATTTCTCCCCCTCTCCCTCTCTCTCTCTCTTTCGCTTCTCTCTCTCTCTCTCTCTCCTCTCTTCCTTTCTCTCTCTCTTTCTCTTTCTTTCTCTCTCCTCTCTCTCTCTCTCTTTCTCTTTTTCTCTCTCTTTTTTCTCTCTCTCACTTTCTCTCCCTCTCTCCTTTCTCTTCTCTTTCGCTTTCTCTCTCTCTCTTTCGCTCTTCTCTCTCTCTCTCTCCTTTCTCTCTCCCCTCTCTCTCTCTCTCTTTTTCCCCCCCTCTCTCTCTCTCTCTCTCTCTTTCTCTCTCTCTCTCCCCCCCTCTCTCTCTCTCAGTGTTTCTCATCTGATATGCCAAATGCGGTTTAATCAAATTTTCGAATTATCCCGATATTAAATTAGATAATTAGTAATAATATATTTTAGCATTCAATGCCTCAAAGGTGTCTCTTGCTTATATCTTGATATATGTTTATTGAACAGAAATAAGACGAGATGATACGATGTACGGCAAAAACGTCAAACAAGCCGGCTAATATATTGACATTTATACGGTCTGTATAGAAGATTGAATAGATACACACCCAGTAAATAAGTCACATGAACATAAGCATAGACATTTATACACACTTTTATACACACACAAACATCAATCGCATAGACGTGAAACTGGCAGTTACCAAAAGCATTGACATTATGTCTTCGCTACCCTAACTTAAATATACAAGCTCGATCAGTCATATGGATTTGGTTTGGTTTTGTTTGTTTTACGGCATATCAACCTCAGTGGGTCATTTAATGCCGATAAAGTTTTGAAATAAATCAATTCTTAATGGGATAATACAATTTTGTTTATCAACACGTTTTTTCTATTTAACCCATAGATGGGACCCCAATAGGTACTACACTCCGGGTCAGAGTGGACCAGGGAGCAATGGTGATGAGGGGTGCTCCACATTCCCCAAACCTCCAAACTGGAACCTCACCATCAGATAGAGTTAACGTCATTCCCAGGAATGTAGACCCGCAGCCACCGCCTTCTAGCATCCATATGATAAAAAGGGGTTGGGGCTTGCCATAAGGGCAATAGGGTTGGGAAAATCATATAGGTGCTAGGGCTTGACGTGACCAGCCGATGATCGGAGGGGGTATCTCCGACCGCCCGTCTAGCCCAAGATAGGGCCAAAGTGGAGTATTGCATGTCATGAACTGCTCATCAACCTGGGCTCTATCCTTAAGCATCACGGGTCACCACCCACGGCCAACAGGTGGCCCCATTGGGGGAGTCTTACCCCTCTGCAGAGGTGCAGTCGGTGCATTCTAACGCTCCACCGACAGGGCGGAGTGATATGGAACACTCTTTATTTATAGATAAAGGATAATATAGTATCAATATATTATTATTATTATTATTATTATTATTATTATTAGCAAAATAAAAACACCCTCTGGGCGATGTAAAATAGATTTTTGAAACATATTGCCTGAGGGGTGGGAGTAAAAAATTCAATGTCAGCGAGTTTATACCCTAAGTAAGTAAAATCATCAAATTCATTAAAGGATTAAAAAATAAAACAATTTGAAATGTAAACTTTAAATATGTATTAAAATAAAACAAACTATATATAGATATATAATACCAGTCATGTATTTATTAAAACTTGTTTTAAAAAACAATGAGGACTGTCTAATGTTGCATGTTCAAATTTTGAGTG
>CM042172.1:15192945-15227945 GCA_023376005.1 Doryteuthis pealeii
ACTAAGTTCTTTTCCTTTCTCTTTCACATACGGCTCTTTCATTACTCCCCCTCCCCCATTCTTATCACACCTTTTTCTCACTCCTCCCCTTAACACGATCTAATCATCTCCCCCAAACAACGTATTAAGCTTTCACTTAGCTGAGAGCCAATTTTTTCTTCCGGTTCTCTAATAGTTTTTTTCTTCTCTCCATTTAGAAGGATTAGCCATAACCGGACGGTACAGCGATTGGGTCGAATCTTTCGCCCTTGCTATAACAGGATACCGGCTGAAGTGGTTTTTTGGCAATCTATTTCGTTGCCCGACCCCCAGGGGAAGTGGAAAATTGCATAAGTATGACAAACAGTTACGCGATGAGATTTCAATTCAGAAGTGAAATTCAAGTCTGCTTTCTCAATATATATATATATATATATATATATATATATATATAATGAGACAAAAATAACATCTTTTTGTTTTTATTTTTATACGCATTGTAATTGCCTTCAAATTCAGATGTGAAATTCAAGTCTGCTTTCTCAATATATATATATATATATAATGAGACAAAAATAACATCTTTTTGTTTTATTTTATACGCATTGTAATTGCCTTCAAATCATTAATATACTATAACATACTTAAAAATGCTTCAAGCAAATTACCAATTACTTATATATATATATATATATATATATATATATATATATATATATATATATATACGCTCCTAATTTCAGTTGAGCACTTTATTTAGGAGGGATTTAATTGCAAATTCACCGTATTCGGCGTTAAGCTAAATCTCACTTTGTTTACAAAGTTTGAGACCTCTTGGTGAATTCATTTCCGCTTAGAAATGTAGCGATTAAAAAGCCTGCTATACTTGGCAGCTGATTGTGGCCGTATGCGTAAGAGGTTTGGCGAGCGTAAGTTCGTTTGGGTCTCGAACCTGGCCAGAGGTAGCTGCTAAAAATGGTATAACTGCACTGATGAGAGGTGATACCTCGAAACACGTGTCTGTAGTTTACTCTCTCTCTCTCTCTATCTCTATATATATATATATTATATATATATATATATATATATATATATATAAGGGTTTTATAATTTGCTTGAAGCATTGTGTTTATATTGCTTTGTTGGTTGGTTTTGAAAGCTATCACAATGCAAATGCAAAGAAAAAGAAGGTAACTATGGTGTTGTTTATTAACCTATGATTTATTCTTAATATTTCGAGATCAAAATCTCTTCTACAGAAGATCTCCAAAACTGAAGTTGTTGCTACTGGCTGTTCATTTGGCTCTGTCTCATGCTTTCCAAAATCTGTGTGTGTGTTTTTGTGTGTGTGGGGGGTGTTTGTGTGTGTATGTGTGAGTGTGTGTGTGTGTGTGTGCGCTTATGTGTGTGTGTTTGTTCAGTTTTTGATTATTATTCCAGATCTGGCTCACCCTCTTTGCATGAATTTTTTTGTTTACTAACAAGACCATCTGATTTTTAAATTTTTTTTTAATGTGTGTATGTGATTAACATTCCAGAATTTTGGATTTTGGTTGGTTATTTATGGGTGTGTGCGTGTATCATATATGTGTATATAATATCATATATGACATATATGATATTATATACACATATATTATATGTGTATATAATTTAGTATAGTGTAGACATTGAATCAATGGCACTTGTTAAATATAGTTTTATAACTAATTTTATTCCATCTATATGATTGTTGATTTTTATGACAAATCGATGGGTGAATACACTCTTCATTATTAGTGCAAATATATGCAACCTACAGGTGCAAGTTTTAATGTAACAAAATATTAGATTAGATTAGAAAGGCTAATGAAACTAAATAAGAATGCAGATAAAAAGATTTGAAACAGAGGGGGTGTATAATCGAAAGATAGAACAACTGAAACTTACTCTTCCATCTCTCCCGTCTTTTATTGCTAATTTTTTCTAATTTAACTATTTCGTTAAAATAGTAAGTAAAGAATAAAATTACAGTTATTTCTTCTTCTTATTATTTTTTTTCAAGATTTATCCCCGAAAGTTTTGCTCTTATTCATTAAGATAAAACCAAACAATTAGAAATCAGTAATACTGAGTACATATTTATCAAAATCAAATTTTTAATATCAATATGCAAATTAGCCTTCCCGTTCACACTGTAAACCGTTATTTTGTTCTACATATACTTACAATTCCATGTTATCAATTTGGAGATATGGTCAACATTATTAATAATGTAAAACAATTTTATTAATAATTGAGGTTTAAATAAACATGGAGAATGTGACGTAAATAAAGGAATTGTGATTTGTACAACGTTTCGACCAATATGCCCTCCGGCCTTCTTCAGGTATTTCTTGTCGGACTCGGGAAACTTCTCAGACTCGGGAACCTTCTTTTCGAACTCGGGAACTTTCTTGTCGTAATCGGGAGCCATCACGGAACTTCGAACCTAACCCTTTATTTAGTCCACGGGGGTATCCGCTAACCATAGCTGGGGTAGGAGTTGTGTTAATTATTTTTCTAACTGCCTCTACTCAGGATTGAACTCGGGATCCAGAGATAACTGTCACTTAGAACTGTCTTAACGTAACTACTTTATCCACTAGGCCATGTGCCCAATTGGAATGAGAACAGGATACCCCCGTGGACTGAATAAAGGGTTAGGTTTAAAGTTCCGTGATGGCTCCCGATTACGGCAAGAAGGTTCCCGAGTTCGAAAAGAAGGTTCCCGAGTCCGAGAAGGTTCCCGAGTCCGACAAGAAATACCTGAAGAAAGCCGGAGGGCGTATCGGCCCGAAACGTTGTACAAATAACAATGAAGATGGGGACAATAGTCCGAATAACGCAGATAATACTAATCTTCAAGCCTCATCTTAAACATTCAGAGAAAAAGGAATTGTGATTTGAGTAATAATATAGTTTCGGTTACAGACAGAAAAACACACAATCTCCATTATAATAAGATATGTTATTTTGTTTGTTCTTATTCTAGTGGCGTTATGTCATGGTGTAATGGTTAGCAAGCTAGTCTCATAGATCCATTACTACTGAAAAGCTAGTTCAATGGAGAATGTGACATAAATAACTAAGGGAATTGTGACTTGAGTAGCAATATAGTTTCGGTTACAGATAGACAAACACAGAATCACCATTATAATAAGATATGTTATTTTGTTTGTTCTTATTCTAGTGGCGTTATGTCATGGTGTAATGGTTAGCAAGCTAGTCTCATAAATCCATTACTACTGAAAAGCTAGTTCAATGGAGAATATGACGTAAATAACTAAGAGAATTGTGACTTGAGTAGTAATACAGTTTCGGTTACAGACAGAAAACACAGAATCTCCATTATAATGAGATTGGTTTCTTACTAGTCTTGTCCCATCTTATTTAAAAATAAACATCTTCATTATTACTATTTCTTTTATTAGTAGTTTTTATTTATCCATGTGTGGCTTTCATCACGTGACCCACCATTGGAGTTAGACTTTAACTCCTTGTACAAACAACGTAAAAAAAAAAACTGGAACGAAAGAGCAATCTTCTAAAGAGTGTTGAACTCTCAGCAATCTAATTAATTTTATATTAAGATCATCGACTGAATAGACGCCTCTAATTAATCGGAAGACCGTTCTACTCTTTATTCAACTCTTCCTTTATCGCTGATTCTATACGCTATTTTTTTATTTATTTATTGCAGAAATCATTATCTGAGATACGATAAAAATTCAGCTAAAAAGATGAAGTAAAATTCGAGTTGAAATTATTATTATTATTATTATTATTATTATTATTATTATTCACTCCTTTTGAGTTTTCACATCAGCGTTAGCTGATGGTCTTTCACTGGAGTAACCCCTGCCGACGACTTGCCCGTCTCTCGTCATTCCTCGCATAATAATAATTTAATAGGTGTTCTTCCCATTATTTTTGTGTTTTCACATCAGCATTAGCTGATGGTCTTTCACTGGAGTCTGAGTGACAGCAAGTCTCCTCAGGTCGCCGGGACTTTTCTGAGTATTCTGGCAGATTGCAGCAGTGCAGTGTTCTGGATGATCTCAATCTTTCTTCTGATGTCCAGATTTTCCAATCCTTTTTCCAATCCCTTTGGGACTGTTCCAAGTGCACCAACTACAATTGGTATTACTTTGACTTTCATATTCCATAACTTTTTCAGTTCTCTGGCAAGGTCCAGGTATTAGTCCATTTTTTCATTTTCCTTCAGCTTCACCCTGTGATCTGCTGGAACTGCAAAATCCACCAGTTGACAAGTTCTTTCTTTTTTGTTAATCAGCACTAGGACTGGTCTTCTTGCTGGGATAAGGTGATCCGTTTTTATTTCAAAGTCCCAGAGAATGTAATGCGTTTCGTTCTCAAGAAAAGATTCTGGTTTATGCATATACCATTTTGTTGTATGGTCAAAATTAATTTTTTGCATAATTCCCAGTGGATCACCTTCCCAACCCAGTCGTGTCTAGTTTTATACTCCCGTTGTGCTAGTTTGTTACATTCGCATATTACATGGTTTACAGTCTCATCTCTATTACCGCATAGTCTACATTTACTATTTTGTTGGGTCTTATCGATTTTCGCTTTGATATAATTTGTCCTTATGGCCTTATTTTGTGCAGCAATTATTAGTGATTCAGTTTCTCTTTTGAGGTTTCCTTTTGTTAACAATGTCCACGTTATTTCATGTGCAACCTCCTTGATTTGTCGTTTGAAGTGTCCATATAATTGTTTTTCTTCCCATTTTCTAGTCTTTGTTTTTTTTCTTTTTGTCCATCTGTCACATCTACTATTGTTGGCCGCCACAAGTAATCTGTCTTTGCTCTTTCTTGTGTAGTCTTCGAGTTGTTGGATTATGGTATTATTATTATTATTATTATTATTATTATTATTCACACCTGCCGTAGCTGTTGGTTCACTGGAGGCTGAGTGACAGCACGTCTCTTCAGGTCTCCAGGACTCTTCCGAGTATTCTAGCTGATCCCAACAGTGCTGTAGTCTGGGTGGTTTCGGTTCTTCCTCTTATTTCCAGTTCACCCAAATTCTTTTCCAGAGCTTTGTGGATTGGTCCAAGGGCACCAATTACAATTGGTATGACCTTCACCTTCATGTTCCACAGCTTCCTTAGTTCTCTGGCAAGGTCAAAGTATTTGTCTATCTTTTCGCTTTCTTTCGTTTTCACTCGGTGATCGGCTATGACAGCAAAATCAACGAGATGGCAGGTTCTTTCTTTCTTGTCAATTAATACTAGGCCCGGTCTCTTGCCCGGGATTTGGTGATCCGTCTGTACCTCGAAATCCCAGCACTCCATTAGAGTTTTTCACACCAGCCTTAGGCGGTGGTTCGCTGGAAGCTGAATGACAGCAAGTCTCAGGTCTCCAGGACTCTTCTGAATATTCTAGCCGACCTCAGCAATGCTGTAGTCTGGATGGTCTCGATTCTTGCTCTGATTCCCAGTTCATCTAGACTTTTTCCTAGACCCCTGGGACCGTTCCTAGGGCACCAATTACAATTGGAACGATATTTACCTTCATGTTCCACAGTTTTCTTAGTTCTCTGGCAAGGTCCAAGTAATTTGTTTATCTTTTCGCTTTCTTTCATTTTCATTCGGTGGTCGGCCGGCACGGCAAAATCAAGGAGATAACAAGTTTTCTTATTATTATTGACCAAAACCAGGCCTGGTCTCCTGGTTGAAATTAGGTGATCCGTCTGTACCTCAAAGTCCCAGAGAATGTTGTGCGTTTCATTCTCCAGGGCAGATTCAGGCTTGTGCATATACCATTTGGTGAATGGTGAAAATTGAAGTTCTTGCACAGTTCCCAGTGAATTATTATTATTATTATTATTATTATTATTTTATTACTAGCAAGTATATGCACCCTACGGGTGCAAGTGTTTAAGTTTTAATGCAATAAAATATCGTATTAAATTAGAAAGGCTAATGAAACTAAATAAGAATGCAGTTTAAAATGATTTGAAACAGAAGGGAGTATAATCGAAAAATCGAACAACTGAAGCTTACTCTTCCATCACTCTCGTCTTTCATTGTTATTTTTTCTAATTTAAGTATTTAGTTAAAAGCAGAAGTAAAGAATAAAATGACAGTTATTTTTTCTTGTTAATGAATTTCATTTAAGATTCATTGAAGAGATTTTTGTTTATATTCATTAGAATAAAACCAAACAATTGGAAATCAATAATACTAAGCACATATTTATTAAAATCATATTTCTAATATCAATATGCAAATTAATCAAATGTTGTTGTTGTTGTTGTTGTTATTGTTGTTGATGTTGTTGTCATATAGTAACTAAATAATGAGAATGGAATTGACTGTTTTTCCTATATATCATGTCTGACGAAATCTCGGAAGAGAGAAACAAGATCACCCGGATTTATTAATTAAACCTAGCAATTGTTAATTGCTCTGTTCACCTTGTATCTTTGCTTATTAAACCTTTTTCCTATCCTTAACGCCATATGTACAGGAAACTGTTGGATTATCTGTGGGTACAGGATGTACACAAAACCGTCACTTCTATTCAGCTTACAGAGAAAAAAATTTAATATCTTTGTCCGTGTTCTTTGACCTGGGTGGAGGATGACCCGCTCAAAAGGCAGCACAAACCGGACGTGTAAGATTAGTCTAGTTTCATTTATTTTTGACTGCTTCTTATATCTGTTTCGTGTTTCCATATTCCCTTTCAGTTATCTTGGTTTTAATATGCACACATATGTTCTCTGTGGTGTTAAAGATTTTGGCAACTGACCAGGTCAAAGGAAACGGACAAAGATATCTAAGTTTTTCTCAGTGTGTGTTTAGAATTTTTTTATATGCAAGGAAGAAAGAAAAGAAAGAAAAGGAGGGGAAAAACTAACCTATATATACTTGGACACTCTTTACAATATCAATTATATATATATATATATATATATATATATATATATATATATATATATAATTTTATCAATTTTCTCTCTTCTCTCTCTCTCTCTCTCTCTATATATATATATATATATATATATATATATATATATACTAGCAAATATATGCACCCTCCGGGTGCAAGTATTTAAGTTTTAATGTAATAAAATATTGTATCAAATTAGAAATGCTAATGAAACTAAATAAGAAAGCAGATAAAAATATTTGAAACAGAGGAGGCTATAATAAAAAAAAATGGAACAACTGAAATTTACTCTTCCTTCACTCTCGTCTTTCATTGCTAAATTTTCCTAATTTAACTATTTAGTTAAAATAGGAAGTAAAGAATAAAATTACAGTTATTTTTTCTTGTTAATGGATTTCTTTAAAGATTTGTCTCTGAGATTTTAGATAATATAAATTAAGATAAAACTAAACAATTAGAAATCAGTAATACTAAGCACATATTTATTAAAATCAGATTTTTAATATCAATATGCAAATTAGCCTTCCCATTCACACTGTAAACTGCTATTTTTTTGTATATATAAATACAATTGTATGTTATTAGTATGTAGATATTACAAACAGTATTATTAATATAAAACAATTTTATTAATAATTTGAGGTTTAAATAAAAATAAAATCCTGTAGAATGTGACGTAAATAACTAAGGGAATTGTTACTTGAATAGTAATATAGTTTCGGTTACAGACAGAAAAACACACAATCTCCATTATAATAGGATATATATATATATATATATATATATATATATATATATATATATATATGTGTGTGTGTGTGTGTGTGTAAGGTAATCCAAATGAAAGGTAGTAAGGGATGATTCTATTTGGAATCTTCAAAATCTCACTGTATAACCATACTGTATGTTTTTGTAGGTGCAAATACGTACTCATACAAGGATTTTTATAAATCCCTAAAGATAGCTAAATGTATAATTATCAATAATTTGGATTATATACAGAGCAATATTTAACTTTCAAAGAATATAAATATATTATAATTTATACAACCAGAAACTCAAAAATTTTCAAAACTTAAAGATTTAAAATAATTTTTAAAATAAACATTTTTTTTTTTAAATTTTCTGGTTGAAATAAATTATAACGGTATCATAGTTTGTTAAGTTTTTCTTTCTTTGAAAGTTATATATATATATATATATATATATATATATATATATATATATATATATATATATATATAAGGGTTTTATAATTTCCTTGAAGCATTGTGTTTATATTGGTTGGTTTTGAAAGCTATCACAATGCAAGTGTAAAGAAAAAAGAAGGTAACTTTGGTGTTGTTTGTTAACCTGTGGTTTATTCTTAATTCTTATTATTTCGGGATAAAAATCCCTTCTGCAGAAGAAGTAAAGAAATAATAAAAGACTTAGAGATTTAGCATTATAGTCTATTTCAGGGAGCTTAGACAAAGTGTCTAACTCACCAGACTCATCAGATGCGAATCATGAATTCTTTATTACTTTAAAGGCATTTGAAAACAGATTTTTATTTTTTTATTTTTTAAATTTTATAGTCCTGTGATATGAATTCCAAACGAAAACCCTTATGTTGCAAAAAAGAAAAAGAAATTATGTTGTAGTTTCAAATATGAGCACTTCCGCCACAAAAATCTCGGTCAACAATCAATGTATCTCTTAATGTATCTCTTATTGTGACAGATTTAGAAAAAGAAAGACATATTCCAAATTCGTCACCAGACGAATTCACTTATTCAAACAATATGACTATTAAACGTTGACGGTAAGCCAGCAATGGAAATTAGGAAGGATTTTTTATTTTTGTAATAAATTTTTTCATATCTTTATTTTTCTATTTTTTATTATTGTTGTGATGTTAATCCAACAGTAAAAAAGAAGTCAAGTCGAGGTAGGGTAAAATAAGACACGTGTATTTACAATAATGGTACAGGAACGGCTAGCTTGCCGTTAAACGGTAACAGTACCACCTTTTCACTCGGTGTCTCACTATTTATAGTGAGAACCGGTGTATATTCTCCACTGTAGGAACGGCCGGTACAACAATTATATATGAAGTAAGAGAGTTAAGAAAGAATGTAAGGTTTTAGATTTTTAGGATAAAGTGAAATTTAAATTTAATGTGAAATATAAATTAATCTGCCGACCCTGTAGTACAAAAAACAACTTATGCTGCAGACAGATAAAAACAGCAGACACATTTACAAGTTCAACAACCAAACAGACCTTCAAAATCTACCACGAATCGAATTGCAAAAGCAAAAAACGTAATCTACCTGCTCGATTGCTTTAAGTGCAAGAAGCAGTACGTTGGGAAGTCTGAGTGGGCATTTTATTTTAGGCTTAATAATTTCAGATAAAAAATACAGATCACAGCAAGCTCATCCCAGTCAAGCAATACTTCCGACTAGATGATCATGACTTTGACAGAGACTCCAAATTTACCCTTTATCGAAAGAATGATAGGAAATGGTTCTGCAAAGATATTTATCTATGTATATATCTGTCTATCTAGCGGTCTGTCTGTCTACCTGTTTCTCCTCCTGCTCCTTCTCGCTCTAATATATATATATATATATATATATATATATATTATATATATATATATATATATATATATAATAAAATAAATATATAAAGGTTTTACATATCTATTTATTTGGTGACAAAGGAACATTCACGACCATATTGGTTTCATGCGAGGCAATCGTCAGATGAAGATGTTACAAATGCAAGGAAAATCGAAAAGATTGCAAAATAATTTCAGAAAATTCAATAGACATAGGATGTGTATGATTGGATAAAGTGATGTGCGTATGTATGTGGTGGTATTTTAAATGTATGTGAGTGTTTATGGGCAGCATAAAGGTTATGTATGCGGGGTAACTGGTCACACACATAGTACATTGTTCTATGAATGTGTAACGTTTGATCAATGCGGACGTGTGAGCGTTTGTATTCGCGTGCATATGACCATCCCACACACACTATATATATATATATATATATATATATATATATATATATATGGGTCATTGGGAGAAAGTAAAGAGTGCTCAATACCTAAGTAGGGGAAATAATAGATCTTAGCCCTGAAGAGCACTAAGCGAAACTTTTAGCAGGTATATCTGACTCATTAGATTTAACTTTATATATATATATATATATATATATATATATATATATATATATATATATACTAATCTTAGCTTAGATGGTGCACCAGGCCAGAAGTATAGGGTATCCAATGAGAATCGAACTCATTAACAATGGTCTGCAAATCTAGCTTGCTAACAATTACACCAAGCACTCATGTCCCCCTATATATATATATATATATATATATATATATATATATATATATATATATATATGAGGAAGAATGAATAAAGAAAAGAAAGAAATAGAATTGATAATAAAAGATGAATTTAATCAATATCACTTGCACAGGTGTTTCGGTCAGTTCATCTGTGTGAAAGTATTTCACACAGACCGAAACACATGTGCAAGTGATATTGATTAAATTTATCTTTTATTATCCATCCTATTCTTTGTTTTTCTTTATTCATTCTTCCTCATATTGTCGGATCCATTTTAAATTTCCATTTTTAATATATATATATATATATATATATATATATATATATACAGGTTCTTCACGAAACAATGAACATGCTACTATCAAACACACTCGCCAACCCGGATTTTAACAGCATGTTAAACCCACTATAACACTTGAACTTTTATCATTCTTCTATAATGCTCCCTTTCTAATAATGTATCAACAATTTCTTCAAATAAGAAATTTTCTCCTGAAGATGACCGAAGGTCGAAACTAGTTCAGAATAAACAACATACATGAAATATTCCTGATTGTCTTAATAATTTTTGTTCACACTATATATATATATATATATATATATATATATATATATATATATATATATATATATATATATATATATATATATAGAGGAGAGAGAGAGAGAGAGAGAGAAGAAATATATGAATAAAAAAACAGCTTACTTGCTGATATTTTTTACAATGCTCAACACCAAGAGATGTTTACGTGCTAAAATCATAAAATCCCGCTAAAACCGTCGATAAGAACGAATCAAAAAAGGATTTCATATACAAACATTTCCATCGCATTGCGGCCATTTTTATGAGGTGTTTACAATCATCAAATGCGTAATATGATTCATTCTCGAGATGAAAACCGTTTCTTTAATTTGTCGTTTTATCGACGGTTTTAATGGAATTTCAATACATACAACACGCACATATATATCTATAAAAGGAAAATAATTGTTCGTAAAAAAAGAAACACAGAAAATGTTGTTATGTTATCCAGATGTAGAGATGATACTATTTCGGCGGCATTTCTTTATCACGTGTGCTACTAATACAGCGATTAGTAAATGCTACGAAAATGGAAATATTGGTTTGGTTTATTATTTCTACTAGCAACAGAAAACACCTTCCGGGCGTCGTAAAAATTATTTTTGAAAGACATTGCCTGAGAGGGTTAAAAATTCAATGTCAGAGGGTTTGTATCATAAGTAAGAAAAATCCTCATATTTATTAAAGGGTGAAAAAAAAAAAAAACAATTTGAAATTAAAACTGAGCCCCGTCCCTCTCAAATAAAATGTTGCGTGCATGTAATAATCAAACAATTATTTTGAATATTTTTCACATCAATTTTACACAAAATCGTAGGTATTTATTTATTTGTAAACTTTTTAGTTAACTTCTTGTTACTACAAAAAAAAGGACGAGAGTAAAAAACAATTTTAAAAATTGCTTACTCAAATTTTGGGTGTATATAGCATAAGAATATTGTGACGTAAGCTGTGACGTAGTGCTATGACGTAGTTTTTGTTACAGACAGAAATACAGACAATCTCCATTATTAATAGATAAATGTTTGAGATGAGGCTTGAGGATTAGTATTATCTGCATTATTCGGACTATTGTCCTTTCATTATTATCTTTACAACGTTTCAGCCGATATTCCTTCCGGCCTTCTTCAGGTATTTTCTGTCGGACTTGGGAAACTTCTCGGACTCGGGAACCTTCTTTTCGGACTCGGGAACCTTCTTTTTGGACTCGGGAACCTTCTTGTCGTAATCGGGAGCCATCACGGAACTTTGAACCTAACCCTTTATTCAGTCCACGGGTTTATCCTGTTCTCATTCCGCTAACTATAGCGGGGGCAAAGGCGTTAAGCTGTGTTAATTATCATTATATGTTACTGTTGCCATTGACAAGGATTGAAATTGCAATCTAGAGATAACCGTCTCTTAGAACTGTCTTAACCTAACTACCTTATCCATCCAATTGGACTTGTTTTGTTGGACTTGGTTTGTTCGATTTAGGGCATGTCAACCCTTGTTGGGTTATTTTATGACGAATACGTTTTGTTATATTCATGTTTGAAGGGTATTCAACTTAAACCAAATTTTAAAAACTCATTTTTTAAATCTATTAAACCGATAATGAGCTCCGAGCATGTACTACCCCTCCGGGTCACAGTGGACCTAGGAGTAATGGCGATGAAGGGGGTACTCTACACTTCCCAGAGCTCCAAAATTGGAACTTCACCATTAGAGTCAGTTTAACGTCATACCCAGAACACTAAGACCATTTGCCATCACCTTCTAGCACGTTGGAGTGTGCCATGAGGGCAATAGGGTTGGGAAAATCATATAGATGCTAGGGCTTGACGTGACCAACCTATTGATCTGTGTTCACATCTTCGATCGCCCGTCTAGCCTAAGTAGAGTGTTGCATGTCATGGACAGCTCAGCAACCAGGGTTCAATCCTTAGGCATCACAGGTCCCCACTACGATTAACAGGTGGATTTTTTTCTCCCCGGGTGATGTTTGGTAGTATATTTTTACAATCAAACTATTTGCTGGGTTTTTTCTCACCGCGAGGATTTACCAACAAGTTTGGCATATATATATATATATGCCAAGTGTGTTGGTAGATCCTTGCGGAGAGAAAAAACCCGGCAGAGAGTTTGATTGTAAAAATATACTACCAAACATCAACCAGAAAGAAAAAAACTTTTGAAAAAAAGAAAAGACCAAGATATTCGTACCAACAAAAAATAATCTATTGGTATAGTATTTGGCCAAAAGAAAAAAACAATTTATATGTATATATATGTATATAAGATATATATATATTCATATAACCGCTAGGAGAAGCTAATTTGTAAAAAGTGCTCGATACCTAAGTAGAGCCAAGTAATAAAGATAATCTACTGAGTCAGACGAACCTACTATTAGTTTCGCATAAAGCTCTTCAGGGCTAAAATCTGACTCTTTTCAGATTTTAGCCCTGAAGAGCTTTATGCGAAACTAATAGTAGGTTCGTCTGACTCAGTAGATTATCTTTATATATATATATATATATATATATATATATATATATATATATATATATAAATGTTTTATTTTTCTTGCACCCGTTATTTTACAATACTAAATATATATTCTTTATTCTTTATTCTTTAACAAATAAAGAAAATATATTTAGTATTGTAAAATAACGGGTGCAAGAAAAATAAAACATTTATTGCAAAAACACGGACATAAAATGAGGGTTCAGTTATTTTATGCTAGGAATTTACGAGGAAAAAGTTAAGGATTACCCTCCCAAGTGCAATGAATGATAGAGAGGGTTGACGGGAGATTGTCATAGATATCCGTGCTGCCGGCGCGACATCATGATAAATGATGATGATGATGATGATGATATATAGATACCTATATATGAGGTTAAGTAAACAAACAAATGTGTTTATTTTTATATGGCTTTAAGCCGACAATTTTTGGAGGATATGTGCTTAATTGAAGTCGTACCTAATTTTGAAAATTAATTAGTTTAATAATTAATGAATTTTAGGCGGGCATATATGTTCAAATGTAAGGCTAAACGAATCGAGAAAATGTCAATCCCTGAATGTACATTTCGACCTATTAGGTCTCATCAGCAAGGTTATAGACATGGCAGTCTCCCATGACTTCAATTAAGCACATATCCTCCAAAAATACCTATATATGTATGTGCGTTTGTGTGTATGTTTGCATGCGTGCGCGTGTGTGTTTGTGAGTGTGTATAAAGGAAAAATAATTGTTCGTAAGAAAAGAAACACTTTTAATCACACAGTAATATACTGAAAATATTGCTATATTGTCCAGATGTAGAGACGATACTATTTCAACAGCCTTTTCTTATCAGGAAGACTACTAAAATAGTGATTGGTAAATGCTGCGCAAATGGAAATATTATTTGGGAATCGTAATAGAATTCCAAGGTCTAAAGTTGAAAATCAGTTCACAGTGAGACAAACAACAGCCGGTATAGGGTTAGTAGCAGTAGCAGTATCGAGAATAGATAAAATATTTTTCCAATTTCGGGAATGGCAAAAATGTTTCTTGTTGGTTTTCTTTATTTAATGGCATATCAATATACATGGGTTATTTAATGCCAAAGCCACCCATGTAAAACATTAGTGATACTGTACTGATTTCCTAACCAAGGATCAAAGAGCCTAGTCTATCCTACTATTTCCCCATAGCTGGAGGGAGAATTTTTTGATTCATACTTTTCCAAAGAATGTTAGGTCTTTATTTTAGGGTTTCCTGTCTGTTTTCTTTGTTTAATGGCGTATCAACATACATGGGTTATTTAATGCCAAAGCCACCCCTGTAAAACATTAGTGATACTATACTGATTTCCTAACCAAGGATCAAAGAGCCTAGTCTACCCTACTATTTACCCATAGCTGGAGGGAGAATAATTGGATTCATACTTTTCCAAAGAATGTTAGGGGTTTATTTTAGGGTTTCTTGTTTGTTTTCTTTGTTTAATGGCATATCAACATACATGGGTTATTTAATGCCAAAGTCACCCCAGTAAAATATTAGTGATACTGTACTGATTGCCTAAACAAGGATCAAAGAGCCTAGTCTACCCTACTATTTACCCATAGCTGCAGGGAGAATTGTTGGATTTATACTTTTCCAAAGAATGTTAGAGCTTTATTTTAGGGTTTCTTGTTTGTTTTCTTTGTTTAATGGCATATCAACATATATGGGTTATTTAATGCCAAAACTAACTTTGTTGTTTGTTTGTTTGTTTGTTAATTGATTTTAACGGCATATCAACCCATCTGGGGTTATGTCATGCCTAACGGTTAGGAAGTGATACATATCGTGTCTTTATATTTATACTTTTTAGTAATTGGTTTTAAAAATGTGTTAGGATTATTGGGGATTATTTTGTATGGTATTGATTTGTTTCATGTCTATATTCTATGGTATAATTTTATTTCCCTAAAAAAAGAGCAAATATCCTCTATGTTGACATTTTCAAATAGATCTTTCATATTGTTTGCATTAAAATAACGGTTTCTGATGTAAGCATGATGTATTCCATGAATTAGTCGGTTCGAATTCAGAGTTTTCCTTCTCTTAGACTAGTTACCCAGCGATGGTTAAACAGCCCAGTCTACCCTACTATTTATTCATAGATGGGGGAAGAATAGTTGGAATATTTTGTATATAAGGTTAGCTACAATACACCATTTAAATTTTATAGACTAAGCGAGGTCACGTGG
Organism: Doryteuthis pealeii; assembly: GCA_023376005.1. Classification (NCBI taxonomy): domain Eukaryota; kingdom Metazoa; phylum Mollusca; class Cephalopoda; order Myopsida; family Loliginidae; genus Doryteuthis; species Doryteuthis pealeii. The sequence goes on from CM042172.1 coordinate 15,208,539, forward strand.
TTTAAACCTCAGCCAATTAACAGCCCGAATACATGGCTATTTAACTACGTAATCGCTGATACTGAGAGACGTCCATTTGCAATCATTGACGAAGGACCTGCAAGACTGCGGAGCATCAATGAACAATCAAAGGATTCTACACCAAGGATCGCGTTCTGCTTAACACAAAGAATCTCCGCTGGACAAGCGCTCTTGATTGAAGCCTAAAGGATGGCCACAAAAATCGTAATACTTTCCAAAGAATGTTTGGGATTTATTTTAGGGTTTCTTCTTTGTTTTCTTTGTTTAATGGCATATCAACATACATGGGTTATTTAATGCCAAATCCACCTTTTGTAAAACATTAGGGATACTAAACTGATTGCCTAACCAATGATTAAAGAGCCTAATCTACCCACTATTTACCCATAGATGGAGGGAGGATATTTGGATTCATACTTTTCCAAAGAATGTTAGAGCTTTATTTTAGGGTTTCTTGTTGGTTTTCTTTGTTTAATGGCATATCAACATTCATGGGTTATTTAATGCCAAAGCCACCTTTTGTAAAACATTAGTGATACTAAACTGATTGCCTAACCAATGATTAAAGAGCCTAGTCTACCCCACTATTTACCCATAGATGGAGTGAGAATATTTGGATTCATACCTTTCCAAAGAATGTTAGATCTTTATTTTAGGGTTTCTTGTTTGTTTTCTTTGTTTAATGGTATATCAACTTTCATGGGTTATTTAATGCCAAAACCACACTTGTAGAACATTAGTGATACTATTTAAGCAGTGTTTAACAGGTTTGAATTTTTTCCTACTCCTTGACTGATTGCTTAAACGAGTTTCAAAAGCCCAGTCTGCCCTACTATTTACCCTTTTCAGGTTTAAATTCAGAGTTTTCCTTCTAGACTGATTGCCTAATCAAGATTAAAGAGCCTAATCTCTCCTACAATTTACCCATAGCTGGAGGGAGAATAGTTAGATGCATACATTTCCAAAGAATATTAGCGCTTTATGAAATGCCAACAGCCTCGGCCATGATTTGAGCTCGTCATTTCCTACAACAATAACCATTATATCAGGCGACCCTTGTAGAAGAACAATAGTGTTACTATCTAACTCATAGCTGATTTTTCTTCCTTTCTCTTCTTCTTCTTCTGCTTGTTGTTGTTGTTGTTGTTCTTCTTCTTCTTCTTTTTCTTCTTCTTCTTCTTCTTCTTCTTCTTCTTCTTCTTCTTCTTCTTCTTCTTCTTCTTTATTTTTTATTATTGTTCTTGTTCTTGTTCTTCTTGTTCGTTAATTCTTGTTCTTTTTCTTTTTCTTCATTACTTATTCTTCTTCATTACTTCTTGTTGCTGTTGTTGTTGTAGTTCTTCTTGTTCTTGTTCTTGTTCTTCTTCTTCTTCATTACTTCTTCATCTTCTTGTTCTTGTTCTTCTTGTTCGTGTTCTTCTTCTTTACTTGTTGTTGTTGTTGTTGTTGCTGTTGTTGTTGTTGTTGTTGTTCTTATTATTATTATTCTTCATTACTTCTTCTTGTTCTTCTTGTTCTTCTTGTTCTTGTTCTTGTTCTTGTTCTTCTTGTTCTTGTTCTTGTTCTTCTTCTTCTTCTTCTTCTTCTTCTTCTACCGTAATTATATGCCTTCAAATGACGATAGGCTTCCCGCGTATTAAGTTAATTTTCCTCCCGATGCACACGACCGGCGTTTCAAATAAAAACACACTGGGCGCATGCGCACAACAGTTCAGATAACCTGACATAGAATTTCCTCTCGCCATTCAGATAAAAACAACGTATACACCAATTGAATAAACACTGGCATTTTTACAAATAATATTTGCCTTTGCATATGTTGTATACCTACATCAACATCGAACATCGGGTATATAAACGGTGAGTGAGAGAGTATTAGTTCTGAGAGAGTTCTTCAGTGATAGAGAGAGAGAGAGAGAGAGAGAGAGAGAGAGACAGACAGACAGACAGACAGACAGAGACAGAGACAGACAGACAGATTAGAGGGAGACAGATTAGAGACTTACTTGGTTACTTCATTTTTGCTTACATCTTCTTCTTCTTCTTCTTCTTCTTCTTCTTCTTCTTCTTCTTCTTCTTCTTCTTCTTCTTCTTCTTCTTCTTCTTCTCTGGCCGACAGATCTCATCTAGTTGGGTTCTTCTATCTAACTTCTACTAAAAGCTTCTTTTCCTGGGCTGATTTGGCCATTGCAATTAATTGAATTAAACATGACATTTTTTTGCTTGATCAAGCTTTTTATTTGATCTAGCCCATATCACCGCGCGTATGAAAGATCAACCCCAGCAGCAGCACGCCTGCTCTGCCCAAAATTCCGGTCGAATCTAATTCTTTAAACTAATCACGTGTTACTAATTTTAGATGAGACTACGTAAAATCTTCAAAATAAAATAAAAACTTTTCATATTTCGATACTGCAAAAATATTTTAATATTTTCTTTCATCATTTAATTAAATTGTTCTCAAAGGGTACTTGTAGCAGAGAATCTAGTTGAGTATTTCTGGTATTAAGTCAATTTAACAACAGATTTAAGGACAGTTACCAACGAGGTTAAATATATTTCATTTCGTTTTTGATTAGTCAATGCCTGCTTCTGATGTTGGTAAAGTTCATAAATATAAGTGGCAATTTCTCGTACATCTCATGCCTATAGATAATCCAACGGTATGTATGACAAGGCTTGTGCTAAAAGTGATATCTGTATGTATGTGTTTACCCAAACACACACACACACACATACTCTCACACACACACACTCTGTCACACACACACAAAGATACACACAGACACACATATATAAATACAGATATATATATATATATATATGTATATATATATATATATATATATATATATATATATATATATATATATATATATATATATATATATATATATATATATATATATACGAAGTAGAATATAAAAATGAAAACCATTAATTTATCAGATATAAATGTATTTCCACCTCTTGGCTTTTTTCAAATCTGATTTCAAAATGGACAATGATTACAGACCGGGGGTGGGGGCTGTTAATTAATTGTTATCTCCCGCCCTCCAATTCAATCGATTAAAACCCCACCCTAGTCTGTAATTCTCATTCATTTTCAAAATCAGATTTGCAAAAGCTAGGTGGATGAAATAAGGTTTTTATTCATATATATATATATATATATATATATATATATATATATATATATATGAGAAAAATATGGGGTTTGGAATGAATCAGACAGAATGAGGTAAAATAAGGAATGGAAGAACAAAACTCAGACAAAAATGTGTAGTATATTTTGCTGGAGGATTGACCACAAAGCAGACGAAGCTGAGGTCAAATCTCCAGCGAAATATACTACACATTTTTGTCTGAGTTTTGTTCCTTCATTCCTTATTTTACCTCATCTATCTATCTATCTATCTATCTCTCTCTATATATATATATATATATATATATATATATATATATATATATATATATATATATATAATTGACTCTATATATACAATAATTACAATATTGATTTCCGCAGTTAAATTCAATTAATCAATATCTTGATTAATTTAATGGATTTAACCCTGAAGATCCCTATGGTGAAACTCGAGTAGGTTATTTCTATACACACTGTAATCCGTTCTACTAACGTATTGTGCACTTTATATTTGTTACAACACTGACTTATCCGATTAATACTTGTACCAACCAAATATTGAGATTAACCCAATATTTTTACCTGTAAGGTATTCCCTTATATATATATATATATGTGTGTGTGTGTGTGTGTGTGTGTGTGTGTGTAACATATATCCGATTTGCGCACATACACGTGCTCGTGTATATTCATGTTTTATTTGGTACTGAGGGAAATAATATATGTATACATAGGAATGTTTGTATGTTTTCTTCCTCGTAAGCATAAACAAATTTGAATCGACGCTAACGAACTCTAAAACGTACTTCTTCCGGCTCACCGATTTTCTAGTTCTAAAGCATCAGCAATGTTGGTAATGTCGAATATTATATACTAAACACCATGAAGCCAGGAGGTCCAGAAGAAATCAGCGGCAACAAAGCACCGGCACATCAACACCTTCATGGACAGCCGTCTGTGGTCAAGAATGTTTTTCTAACATCGGACTTTACAGTCACAGGAGGCGCTGTAACTTCAGGGACACAAAACTATATTATAGTCTTCCGAGACTGAAATGCCAATAAAAAAATGAATATATACTAAGAGAGATAATTAGATATGAACACCTTTATGTATATATATATATATATGAAAGTAAACAAACAGATTTTATGGTCTGTTAGAGATGGCGATAGCCGACAATTTGGGAGAATTGCTTAATTGAAGTCATACCTAATTGAAATTTAATTAGTTGATAATTGATAAATTAGGCAAGCATATTTGTTTAAATGTAAAGGGGTAAATAAATCGAGAAAAAGTCGATCTCTGTATGTACATTTCGGCATATTATGCCTTATCAGCAGAGCTATAGACAGGAGACTGCTCTATGTGTGATTTGGACCCTGACTGCCAGGCTGACAGGCGGGGACTTTAACCATTACACTAGCTGTTTTTTTTTCCAATTTTCTCGTTTGTTTTTAAACTGATATATACTACATTTTGGGTAACTTTCTTCCATATATATATATATATATATATATATATATATATATATATATATATATATATATCATTTGTTATGGTCCAACGAGAGAAATTAGATATTTTATAAAAAAGAAAGTCCGAAAAATGGATTTTTAGAGTAGAAATAACCGTGCTTCGTAGAAAACATCATGTTTGATATGCTTTATAAGATATTTTTTTATTTTACATTAGTGACACGTGTTTCAGATCTTCTTCAGGAACCTTCTTGTCGTAATCCCCAGCTATGGTTAGCAGAATGAGAACAGGATACCCCCGTAGACTGAATAAAGGGTTAGGTTCAAAATTCTGTAATGGCTCCCGATTACGAAAAGAAGATTCCCGAGTCCGAAAAGAAGGTTCCCGAGTCCGACAATAAAATACCTGAAAAAGGCCGGAGGGCACATCGGCCGAAACGTTGTACAGATAACAATGAAGATGAGAAGAATAGTCCGAATAATCCAAATAATGCTAACATAAAAATTATTTCAACCAATTTATTAATACCCAAGTGTTACAATATTTTTAGGCTTCAAGTGAGAGCACTTTACAGTGGAGATCTCTTGTGTTAAACAGAGCGTGATCTTTAGTGAAGAATGCTTTGGTTGTTCCTGGTGTCCCTTAGTGTTGGGTAAAATCCTTTGGCTTCCCCTTGGTGTCCCTTTGTGTTGATTAGAATTCTTCGGTTTAGAAAAGTCCTTCGTTGCAGGTCCGTTCGTCAATGTCGAATAACGTGCAAATAAACGGCTTTCAATATCGGCGATTAAATAATTAACTAACCTCATATTCGAACTGTTGATTTGGCTAGCTTCAATCCCCGTGTCCATGCAGAGTCTATATGTTTAGGTGGTGGATTCCATCACGCCTCATATATATTTTTAAAAAAACTGGGCACCTCACGTGGTGTAATGATTAGCAAGCTAGATTTGCAGACCATTGTTAGTGAGTTCGATTCTCACTGGGTGCCCAATACTTCTGACCTTGTGCCTCATCTAAGCTACGCTTAGTAAATAACTATATATATATATATATATATATAAAACTGGGCACCTCACATGTGTAATGCTTAGAGAGCTACATTTGCAGACCATTGTTAGTGAGTTCGATTCTCATTGGGCGCCCCTTACTTCTGGCCTTGTACCACATTTGAGCTAAGCTTAGTAAATAATTATATATAAAAAAAAACTGGGCACCTCACGTGGTGTAATGGTTAGCAAGCTAGATTTGCAAACCTTTGGTAGTGAGTTCGATTCTCATTGGGTGCCCTATAATTTGGCCTTGTGCCTCATCTAAATAGTAAATAACTATATATAAAAAAATTGGACACCTTACATTGTGCAATGGTTAGCAAGCTAGGATCGCAAACTATTATAAGTGAGTTCGATTCTCACTGGGCACCCCATACTTCTGGCCTTGTACCAAATTTAAACTAAGCTTAGTAAATAACTATATATAAAAAAAACTGGGCACCTCACGTGGTGTAATGGTTAGCAAGCTAGATTTGCAGTTAGTGAGTTCGATTCTTATTGGGGGCCCCTTACTTCCGGCCTTGTACCACAAAAAAACTCAAAAGATTATCAATCAACTAACATAAAAAATGTTCAACCAAATTATTAATACAAAAGAATTTAAACAAAACATATAGAAAAAAGCTTTGGTATTAAATAACCCACAAGGGTTGATATGCGTTTAAACACCAACGAACCTTTAAAAGTATAGCGCAATTGTCAGAGTGAAAGTATTTATTCATTGATGTAACATGTAAAGGGAGGAACAGAACACCGTTCTGTCTTAACCTGCTGTCCGCTCGTAGGAGTTTTCTGGGCCGAAGATATTCGATAAGGCCAATATCTAACCAACAAATTAAGACTTTGACTAACAGTGTATTAATATGGTACAAAAAAAACCCGGAGGTGTTTTTTTTTATGAATCACGGTTTATTTTTACTCTAAATCTCGGTTACCTGCGAAGAATTAGTAAAAGAATGGTTCAGCCATGTCCACACACACACACACACACACACACACACACGCATGCACGCACACACACATACACACGTATATATATATATATATATATATATATATATATATATATATATATATATCATAGAAAGGAAGGAAAAACTCAACACCGTAATTCCGTGATAAATTTATTTCGACCAAAAAAAGGGGTCTCGCATATGGATAATATGTAATAATTTATTAAACCCATGTAATGTACTACAATATTAAAACTAGTGGAGTTTGAATTATTTGTCTGTGACATAATATTTTAACATTAACGTTATAATTGTAATAATGAGAGGCCAATCTTACTATGGTTATTTGTAATGCAATTTGATATAATAATAATAATAATAATAATAATAATAATAATAATAATAATAATATATTAAATGGCAAAAAAATTCCATTCTGTTGTCATTTATATTTTATTTTTTAATCCTTTTCACAAATATACATCAAATCTTCATTATTTTTGTTCAGAAACCAAGCCCTGGTGATATTTAATGTGTATATATATTTACTTTGTCGTTAACTGTTTTATTTTCAAAGTTTCCTCCGGACATACAAATACACACAACTGCCCTTTATATATGTATAGGTAGATAAGAAAATATTGCAAATGATTTTACAATAAGAAAGTATCGCAAATCTTCTTATAAGGAAGATTGTGTGTTTGTCTGTAACCGAAACTATATCACTACTCAAGTCACAATTCTCTTAATTATATATGTCAAATTCTCCTTGATTTTCTTTTTATTTAAACCTTAATTATTAATGAAATTGTTTTACATTATTAATACTGTTGGCCTTATCGACATACTAATAACATGCAATTGTATTTATATATACAACACAATTGCAATTTACAGTGATAACGGAAAGGCTAATTAGCATATTGGTGATATTTAATGTGTATATATATTTACTTTGTCTTTAATTGTTTTATTTTCGAAGTTTCCTCTGGACATACAGATTCACGCAACTGCCCTTTATATATGTATAAATAGATAGAAAATCAAGCCCTGGTGATATTTAATGTGTATATATATTAACTTTGTCGTTACTTGTTTTATTTTCGAAGTTTCCTCCGGACATACACATACACACAACTGCCCTTTATATATGTATAGATAGATGAAAAACCAAGCCCTGGTGATATGTAATGTGTATATATATTTACTTTGTCTTTAATTGTTTTATTTTCGAAGTTTCCTCCGGACATACACATACACACAACTGCCCTTTATATATGTATAGATAGATAGCACAATCTTAATACAATCCTCCACCACAGCTGGATTGATGTAGAGTTAAAGGTAATGAGGGTGTGACTACACACTTCACGGAACTCTACAACATAGAGATATGCTAGGAAGCCACAAAATCTTAAACATCATAGTTATCTAAAAGAAATATACGATGAAAATGATAAAATTTGCCAACTATGTAACGGTAGTAGCATTTTCTTCTGCTAACACACCCAATACACAAATTTATTTACTATTCCTATAAACAATACAATGGAAATATTAATCATCTAGGAATAATTTATAGTCGTTTAATGATTTTATAACTACTAGCAACAGAAAACACCCTCCGGGCGACGTAAAAATTAATTTTTGAAAGACATTGCATGAGAGGGTGCGAGTTAAAAATTCAATGTCAGAGGGTTTATATCATTAGTAAGACAAATCCTGGTATTTATTAAAGGAGTAAAAAAAATAAAATAAAACAATTTGAAATGAAAACTGAGCCCCGTCCCTCTCAAATAAAATGTTGCGTGCATGTAATAATCAAACAATTATTTTGAATATTTCCCACATCAATTTTTACACAAAATCGTAGGTATTTATTTATTTGTAAACTTTTTAGTTAACTTCTTGTTACTGTAAAAAAAAAAAAAAAGGACGAGAGTAAAAAACAATTTTTAAAATTGCTTACTCAAATGTTGGGTGTATATAGCGTAAGAATATTGTGACGTAATCTGTGACGTAGAGCTATGACGTAGTTTTTGTTACAGACCGAAATACAGACAATCTCCATTATTAATAGAGATAGTTGCTTACTGTAAAAACATGGATTTGACACAAAGAAATCAATTAAAGTAAAATTAAAATAAGCGTAATCTTTTTATATGTGTTCTTATTTAGTTTCGTTAGTCTTTCTAATTTCATATGTTTGATTACTAGCAGGACCTGTGGATATACCACAGTATGATAATTTAATTATTACAACGTTTCATATGTTTATTTTAGAGCTATCAAAAATAGTTTAATATATAAAAAGTATAATAATCTTGATTTAACTTTCTTACGCTCTTCATCATGTTCGATTGAAACAGATTAGCGTTATCGCTTCCGCTCTCTATCATTCCCCAACTATATTTATTTCTTATTATATTTTTCTATGTAGCATGTCTTTTTCTTCCTCTTCTTTCTTTATAATAAAACGGAATGGTCTATGATTTAGCTGAGGAGACAACACCCATAAGAAATAAGAATTCGGCCGATTAAGCAACACCAAATAATCAGGATTTACATATTTGAATTTCATCTTGGACGATTTGGACGGTCGCATTTTTAACCAGAGGGTGTTGCAAGATGATAACGGCCATACAATTAAGGAACAAGAGTATTATATTCGATTCTTTCAGAAGGAATGTTGTTATTTTACTAAATGCTCTCTGAACATTGTAAAAACAATCAGGCATGAACTGGAGAATTGCAATGTAGACTACGAGGCTGTGGCATGAGGAAAGCAACATAACAGACGATCTGATTGCGTTTGTACAGCAGAATTCCTCGAAAATCTACAGAAAAAGTGTTGAGGGACCCTCAGACGCTCAGATGCCTACGTGGAGTTGCTAAACATTGTAGTCAAGCCCTGGATGACAAGGGTAGCCAACGGTAAGCCATATGTATATGTTTACCAACCCCTCCGCACGAGCAGGATGTGACACAAGGTCAATTTCTTAAGCGGAGTTCAACAGGTTTCAATTCAGAGTTTTCCTTCTCCTAGACCGGTTGCCTAACCAAGGTTAAAGAGCTGAGTCTGCCCTACTATTTATCCATAGCTGGAGGGAGAGAAGGATTCATACCTTTCCCAAGGGTATTAGCACTAAGTGAAATGCAATTACCACATCCAGGATTTGAACTCGGGGCGACGAGTCCATTTCCCATGACTTTAACCATTACACCACGCGCCATATGTAGGGCTGAAGGATTCGGCCCCTGACACATTTCTGTTGCTACCAAGCATTTTTTCTTTTTCCTCATGAAACTGTCAATTTCTCCCGAACACCCAGTATTTATTGTTTTGGAGGCGTTCGATTTCTTAAAGTAACTTTGCCTTTTGAAAAAAGAAATATGGATACGCAGAGTAAATTGAATCTAAATATCTTCTCTTTGAATGTCTTTTTCTTTTAGTGTTAATAGAATTAATTGCATTTATTATCGATTTTCTTATATTTGATTTCTCTTGTCTGCATTTGGGCCTAAAATATTGGCAATACATTCAGGTGTAAAGAGATGTGCATAAGTGCACATACCTCTGTAAGTGCGTGTAAGTTACTGATACACATACACATAAATAATTTGATATTATATATTGCACAATCTATATTCATACATATGATATGTTATATATGTGTATATCATATATATGCTACATAAGAATGTACATATTATTCATATATGCTTGTATATGCTTATGTGAGTTGATATATATATATATATATATATATATATATATATATATATATATGCGTATCTAAAACACACACACACACACACACACACACACACACATATATATATATATATATATATATATATATATATATATATATATAGATGAGAGGTATCCAACACTTGGTAGTAAGGGATGATTCTATATGTGATTTCTAAGATACGCTGTATAATTATTGTATGATCCAGTATGTATACATACAGTGAATCTTTAAATCACTAAAGAGAGCTCAATGTATACTAAACTTTTTAGATTATATACAGAGCAAGATTTATCTTAGAAAGGAAGGAAAAACTCAACACCGTAATTCCATAATAAATTTATTTCGACCAAAATTAGGACCTTTATAAATCTAAGTTGATTTAATATAGCTCCCCAAAATCAAGTGGCCCTAATTTTGGTCGAAATAAATTTATTATGGAATTACGGTGTTGAGTTTTTCCTTCCTTTCTAAGATATATATATATATTTATTTATTTATTTATAATTAATAATACAATTTAAAAGTCGGTCCTACCATTGGTTTCTGAATAAAACTTTTTCGTATATATATATATATGATTCCTCTTGTCTGCATTGGGCCTAAAGTATGGGCAATACGTTCAGTGCACATAGGTATGAGCACTGAACGTATTTGCACATAGGTATGTAGGAGTGTGTATATTACTGATCCATATTCATCATCATCATCTTGTCACGCAAGCAGCACGGATATCCATGACAATTTCTCGCCAACCTTCCCTATCACTCATTGCCCCTGAATGGTCTTCTGCGCAGCAGCCAGCATCCTCGCATAGTTGGTCAATGTAGCCCCTTATGAGCTCACCCTTGCTTCTCCAACAGTTCCCGCATGCCTAGTCTGTCTCACTCGGATGATTTGTGAGATAGTGGGCAGGTGGCCATACAGCTGCTTCCTTGTGGGGGGGTTTCCACGACTTGTTTCAAGACTGCACGCAGCATTCTTGTGCAGCTCCCATCCAGCTTATTCTCAAGGCGCTTCGTTAGAGTCCAAGTGGTGCAGCCATACAGCAGTACAGATATAACCACGGCCTGGAAGAATCGTCTCTTTAACTTGTCAGTGAGATCGGACCCCATATGACTGATAATCCGTTTGTGGGTGACCATGCCTTTCCTATTCGTGTGATCCATATTACTGATCTATATATAAAGGGGGGGGTGCAAAGTATGTATACAGTTATAAAAAACACATAAAATACTCATTGTACTTATTAAACAAACAAATGTTACATATACGTGTAATAACATCAATTATTATTATTAATAACATATTAATCATTAGTCACAATTAAATTGGCTAATTGCACAAATTTTACAAAATGAGGACACTTAAGATAATATGCTACTAATTTCATCCGTGTGATACTGTTGTATACCTACTTTTGCACCCCATATATATATATATATAATATTATATATATATCATATTTTGGTGATTAGAGAGCTATGTACTTGCACAACATATTAATGAGTGTGCATACATGTATGTGTGTGTGTGTGTTTGTATATTTATGTATATGTGTCTGTATGTGTGTGTGTTTGTCTGTATGTCGGCGTATTTTCAATGAGCGTATCTCCGATATTTTATATAATTTATATGCAGCAGCACACAAATATATATATATATATATATATATATATATATATATATATATATATGCATGCATGAATATATGAATACAATCCTGCACGTATTGATGTACATTGTGTGTGTGTGTGTGTGTGTGTGCTTGCACGAGCGTGTGTGTGTGGGCAGTTTTATGTTTTTTTGTTGCTTTTATAAACGGCAATTATATACATACCCATATATATATATATATATATATATATAAATATACATATATATATATATATGGGTGTGTGTGTGTATTAGCTGTACCCGTGTAAATTCCACTATATATATATATATATAGTTGTGTGTGTGTGTGTGCGTGTGCTTGTACGTGGATGTGTGTGTGTGTGTTTTATATTTGTTTGGTTGCTCTCTTCCACAGCAATATATATATATATATATATATATATATATATATATATATATATATATATATTCGCTCTACCCGTGTAAATTCCCCAATATATATGTGTGTGTGTGTGTGTCTTTGTCTGTGTCTGTGAGTGTGTGTGAGTGTGTGTGTGTGAAGAACACATTACCTGGGCACGTGAACGAATCCTCAACAGAAGGTCGGCATTGACGTCACACCTTTAGGGTGTTGCAAGCCAGAGAGAAAGAGAGAGAGAGAGAGAGAGAGAGAGAGAGAGAGAGAGAGAGAGAGAGAGAGAGAGAGAGAGAGAGAGAAGCAATGGTGTTCCTGGTGGGGTAAGCGTGGATACCTCACCTACCTTTGCTCACGGTGCAGGCATGAATGACGCCGAAGATGAACTCACGCGTTTGGCAAGTGTTTCGCGTAGATTCTCACTGAGAAACCTCCCCCGGGCCCGACACGGCCCGCCCCATCCCTGATGCCAATAATACAAAGGATGATAAAGGCAATGGACTTATATCGTTTTCGTTTTTTTTTATTTATTCGTCGTGATTGCCCTTCCCAGCTCTCTTCCTGTCCCCATCTCTCCCCCTCTCTCTGTCTCTTTCTCTCTCTTTATCTATCTCTCTTTCCATATTTCTTTCTCTCTCTCTCCCTCACTCTCTTTTTCTCTCTCTATATATATATATCTTTCTCTCTCTCTCTCTCTCCCTCTCTCTACCCCTCTCTCTACCTCTCTCTCTCCTTCTCTCTTCCAATTTTACTGGGGCTAGCTCTTGATTTCTTTATGAATACTATTTAAATAGGACCGGTTTAGTTCATTCGGTAGAGCTTTAGGCTAGGAGACACAATGTTCCTGGTTCGATACCGGACCTCACCTACTTAGCGTATGCAACAATGCACCGGCACATCAACATCTTCAGACAGCCTTCACATGCGACATCTGTGGTCGAGGCTGTTTTCGAATATTGAACTTCACAGTCACAGGAGACTCTGTAACTTCAGGGGCACAATAATTATATAGTCTTCCGAAACTGCAATGTCGATACAACATATATATATAGTGTATATAAGTAAGTAAAGTAAATGAATCCGACGGTATGAGTATAGATAAAAGGACATGAAAACACCACAAAATGCTGTTAAAGTGAAAACACAGGTTGTTATAAAAATGTTTTCACTTTAACAGAATGTTGAGGTGTTTTCATGTCCCTTTTATCTATACTCATATATATATATATATATATATATATATATATATATATATATATATATATATCCGACGATTTCTATATTATTGAGATCCGTATTTACAGAAATTCCTACATTCTTCCTCATCTGTTAATTCTAAACAAATATGCTTATATATATATATATATATATATATATATATAATATATATATATATATATATATAGCCTTCTTCAGATGTTTTTTGTTGAACTTGAGAACCTTCTTGTCGCACTCAAGAGCCTTTACTAAACTTTTGAATAAACCCTTTATTTAATCCTTTGGGGAAGATTGTTCTCGTTCCGTTAGCTCAAAACTTGTACCAGGTCAGGATTAGGTTATTTTTTGCCGATAGTCAGGATTGAACCTGGAACCTACAGATGATTGTCACTGAGATGCATATAATTTCAAACTTCCTATTTGTCACATGATAAAATGAAAACTTTGCATTATTTAGATTTTTCGGACTGTTATCTTCATCTTCATTGTTAAAATAGGTATATTTTGGCAGCATTTTAATTACCTCATACCCCACTTGTATGGGTTGGACACAAGGTCTCGTTTTAACGTGGGCGCATAAAAATTGCGCCGATCCCGTCAGCATTCCCCCTCAAAGGCGGCGCCTCAGGCGCTGGGCAATAAACCCAACCCTGCCCCTTTAAATCAAGGGGGCAGGTATTGCCTGGGGGGGATAGCCCCCTAGGATCAACGCTATTAATTTGCTATACCTGATCCAGCGGCCGAAGCTCACTGGACCCCCGGGTAGAGAGGGCGAGTATGAGTAGCATAGGGATCTGTACGGTAACGTGATAGACTCCCTCACTGTCTGGCTGCTACCGACATTAGGCCGACCCGATGACTTTACCTATTTACATTCCAGTGCTCATTTTAGAATAGAGGATGTTATTTGCTCCTCAAATAGTATTTTTCGTTTCCTCTGCCCAATTTATCAAATCTTGAGTGAAACAGTCGAAAATAATTTTCTTCTCCTCACACTCCTGTCAGCTGGGGATTTAGAATACACTGACTGCACCTCTGCAGAGAGATAAGACCCCCCCACACACACACCACCAATGAAACCCACCTGTTGTCCGTGGGGGTGACCTTTGATGATTAAGGAAGAACCCCAAGTAGCTGAGCTGTCCGACATGCAGCACTTTGGTCCTTACTTCGGCTAGACGGGCGGTCGGAGAGGCCCCCTCCAATCAATCAACTGATCATGTCAAGCCCTGGCACCTATATGATTATCACAACCTACTGCTCTCTCTCTCTCTCTCTCTCTCTCTCTCCCTCTCTCTCTCTCTCTCTCTCTCTCGCTCTCTCTCTCTCTCTCTATCTATCTATCTATCTATCTCCTTTTATTTTACTTTTTTCTATTTTCCTTTAACTATATTTTAGAAACCATAGGCCCCTTCTTGGAGCTAACACTTGATTTCTTTATGCATAGTATTTATAATATAATGCTTTTTCCATGTTTTTTTCTTCTTCTTTTTACTTTTCCTGGTCATGTGACATCCTTCGCGTGATTGCAAATCTTTAGTTTTCCAATTTTGTTCCGTTTACACGCTGGTTGAAAACCTTTGGTCTCCGGGCTGTCATTCAACACCCCCGTAGGTGTTTGACCTCGGGTTCAAACCCCGTTACGAAGCATCGATCCGCAACTCAAACCCCGTTACGAAGTCCGCAGTTGAAACCCCAGTTACGAAGCATCGATCCGCAGCTCGTCCAGTTTCACCGGCAAAAACAATATCTATTTCTACCCCACGCTGTGTTTTGTCGGAATTGTATAACCCATGGAGCAGTTCTACAAAGAACAAGAAAAGAAAAAGAAACGAAAATGAACTTGAAAATACAATCTTATTGACATCTTCCAGAGATCCTCTATGTATGTATAAATATTTATACATGTGTATGCATTATAGACAAATAATAGTCCAGTATTTTGATATGCCATACAGCAGCACTGATGGCTGAACCATTAGGTTGCGAAGCGCCTGGAGAATAGGTTAGATGGAACTGTATAAGAATGCTGCGCACGATTTAAAACAAATCATGGAAATAACACGCTACAAGAATGCAGTTGTACGGCCACTTACCCCCTATCACACAGACCATCCCAGTGAGACAAACAAAACATGCTGTACATTGCTGGAGAAGCGGATATTTACTGTTCATATATATATATATATATATATATATATATATATATATGTGTGTGTGTGTGTGTGTGTGTGTGTGTGTATATATATATATATGAGGATATGTGCTTAATTGAAGTCATACCTAATTTTGAAAATTAATTAGTTAATAATTAATGAATTTTAGGCGGGCATATATGTTCAAATGTAAGGCTAAACAAATCGACTCGAAACCTCGACTGCCAAGCTGACAGGCAGAGATTCTAACACACGGGTCTGTCTCCCATGTTTATAACCTTGTTGATGAGACCTAATAGGTCGAAATGTACATTGAGGGATTGACATTTTCTCGATTTATTTAGCCTTACATTTGAACATATATGCCCGCCTAAAATTCATTAATTATTAACTAATTAATTTTCAAAATTAGGTATGACTTCAATTAAGCACATATCCTCATATATATATATATATATATATATATATATATATATATATATATATATATATTTACCAACCCCTCCGCACGAGCAGGATGTGACACAACGTCAATTTCTTAATTTCATGATGTACATTGCTGGAGAAGTGGAGATTAACTGTTCATTTTTTTTATAATAATAATCTTCTTTTTTATAATAATATATATATATTGTTATGTAATCGCCGCCCAGCACCTATATTTGTGGCCTTGTGCCAGACTTGGAAAAGAACCTTAGAAAAATGTACTACCGATTATCGTGAGTTACTGGGTGGTCTTTGTGGAAACACCGAAAAAGTAGTTAGGATAGATAACATCTTTTTAACGAGAGAAAGCAGACGATAAGTCTAGGATTAAGAAAAACACAGTCTTTTGGACTCCAAGAAATCTTTGATCTTTTAGGTTGGTGAACTCTGGTTGACCAGTGAGATTGGAACGAATCGAATATTCGATTTAGTCCAGAAAGAAGTCGAAAATTCTAGAGAAAGAATCTTCTGGAATATTATTTAGAAATGCTATTTAAGAGAGCCGTGAATAGAATCACGAGCAGTTGGAGTTGGAGTTAGGGTCTGCGATCAGAGCAGTGAGGGTCCGAGAGTCAGAGGCAGGAGGCGTGCGTGGCAGTTGGGAGTTAAGCTGTTGTCGCTGAAGACGATAAGGAAAGGCTAAGAAAAGCTTGTTCACCGAGAAGTTTACTAAGGACTAAAAACTCGAAGTTGAATCCAGTTAAAATACACCTCTTGTTAAGACAGAGATTATTAGGGACCCTCTCTCTCTCAAAAGTTATAGGAAGTTTGGAATATAATAAACTTCTGAGAAGTAAACCCGGTGTTATTAGTCTGCTCTATTTACAACGAAAGAAATCTTTTTATGAATGGACTCACGACGCAAACAAGATAGTAAAGTCACTATCGTAAAGGGGACGACCCGTGGATAAAGTCAATTGGCCGTAACGAAGGAGCACGCGGCCGTGAAACGTGATACCTTTCCCTTGACCAAAAGAAGTGGGAGAAGGATTTTGGGGCTAGCTAAGACTGACTGCTACAGCTAGATCTGTGTATGTAAACAAACACCGTACGTACGAATATACGAATTGTAGTGGCGAGAAAGGAAAGCCACTAAGGTTAAATACGAACTGGTCCCACAACGTCACATATACACGAGAAAAGCCCGTACGTCACATATTCCTAATAGGAAGCCACAACGTTACATATTCCGAATTGGTACCGTGACTACGAACAACCGCCACGTTACAAATATATATATATATATATATATATATATATATATATATATATATATATATATATACTTTGCAATATTTGTAAATGAAAAGTGTTCAATATCAGTGATAGAGCATATATATATATATAAGTTAGAATTGGACAGAATTGGTAACACTCAGTTTTTCGTCTATGTGATCACTGAACTGCTTAACTCCGCATAGCTTACGGTTAAGTCACGCTGAAAGTACAGGTTACCGCTAGATCGCCGAAGTTAAACAGCGAATAGCTTGTTCGATAGATCGATGGGTGACTATCTAAGCAACAGCGAGTACTGTAAGCAACCTGATATCATAATAAGAAGTCTTGGCATTAAATGACCTTGAAAGGGTTGATATGTCGTAAAAAAACAAACAAACAATTAACTCCGCTTAAAATAACCTTACACAACATCCTACTCGTGCGGAGTCCTCTTTATTTACAAATATCTCAAAGTAAAAGTAAAGGTGACGGAGTGGCCCCTTTGTCAATATAAATCGGACAGAGCGAGGGAGTCTATCCCCTTTTCGCTTGCGCAAGACCAGGGAGGTTGTTTGTTTGTTTTTTTTTGCTGGGTTGGAGCACCACGCTTATCGTCGGCTCCCTACTTTACCACATAGATCAGATTACCCAATCTCTGCTACTCATGCGCTGGATCGGTATTGAACCCAGAACCTAGCGATTATTAGTCTAGTGCTCTACTGACATATATATGAAATTTAACATTTTGAAAAAACAAATGATGTTTGTTATGTAATTGCTGACAGAATCTGTTTCGACCAAATCGATAAATTGGTCTTCATCACGAGCAACATAGACGGGAAAAGAACGATATCCGTTAAAAGACTCTTTACAGAAACGAACGCTGTATTCAATCGCTGAAAATTTTAAAAAATGCGTGTTCTGTTTTAAAAATAAAATAAATTTTTATTTTTAATTTTAAAAAATCAGAAGCATTATAGTTTATAGTAAAACTCAAAAGAGTTTGTTGTAAAAATTATATAAAAATGTAAAGTGGGTATCAAAAATGTTTAGGATATATTTCAGCTGTTAAAATGATATACAAAGTCCACAGCGTAATTTGAAAAAAGATGTTAGAGTTCAAAAATTACTTGTGGTGTTGATAAGTCCGTAGAGTTTTAGATGAAAGTCTTCAAGGTGTAAAATTCCAGATATATTGTTTTTTCATTTGACAAATATGAAAAATAGATGGAAATTAATCCGACAGTCTGAAATTTAACATTTTGAAAAAACAAATGATGTTTGTTATGTAATTGCTGACAGAAATCTGTTTCGACCAAATCGATAAGTTGGTCTTCATCACGAGCAACATAGACGGGAAAGAACGATATCCGTTAAAAGACTGATATATATATATATATATATATATATATATATATATATATATATATATAATATATATTATCACACACAATACAATGTCACGTCACAGTATATAACAGGATACATAGATGTAAAAGTTAGAAAGGCGTAGGATAGCGTAAACATAACATCAACGATGCTTGGTAACGGTCAGTTGCTAGTTTATGTGATAATCGGACATTTTAGGGCCAGTAAAAAAAAGTCTTAGGTGTGGAGCTCCACCTCAGACTTTTTTTTTGGGGGGGGGACACCAAAGAATTTCTTTCTCATAAAATAATGGAATTTGCTTCTTCAGTTTACGAAAGCTTTCATAGATTTTTCCATACAAATTGATCGGCTGGACATGTCAAGCCCTAGCCCCTATATGATTGCCCCAACCCTATTGCCCTTTTGACAAGCCTCCAGCCCTTTTTTTATCATATGGGTGCTAGAAGGCACTGGCTGAGGGTCTTCATGTCCTTGGAATTACGTGAAACTCTATTTGCAAGGGC
>CM042172.1:15232945-15247945 GCA_023376005.1 Doryteuthis pealeii
GTGTTCCTTAATTGTTCGACCTTTATCATCTTGCAACACCTGAAAATGAGACCATCCAAATCGCTTAAGATGAAATGCTAAAATGTAAAGCCTGATTATCTGGTGTTGCTTATCCCCCGAATCCTTATTTCTTATGAATGTCGTCACCTCAGCAAAATAATGGGCAATTTTGTTTTTATCATAAAGAAAGAAAGGGAAAAAAAGGACATGCCACACCGAAAAAATAAAATAAGAATGTAAGAGAGAGAGAGAGAGAGAAGTGGGAAGATAGAGAGGAGGAGTGAGCGTGCGGAAACGATAACGCTAAGCTGCTTCAATCGAACATAAGGAAAATATGAAAAGAAGGAAAGAAAGGAAAAAGAGCGAGGTAAATCAGGATTATTATATTTTTTACATATTGAACTATCAGATCCTTCAGGAAGTAATGACGTTTTCTCTATATTACTAAAAAAGTTTTGCTTTTCCTGTCGGCTGGATCTGTAGAATATACATTAGCCCTCTAGTGAGGGGTAAGGTCTCCTCCCTCAGTCGGACCATCTTTTGGCAGAAGTCGGCAACCCGTAAAGCTTAAGAACGGAATCCTGGTAGCAGATTTACTAATGCTAGACGGGTGGTTCGAGAGATCCTCCCGATAAATCTGCTTATTACGTCAAGCCCTAGCATCTATATGATTGTCACAACCCTATTGCTCTTTTGCAGACCCCAACCCTTTTTATCATATTACTGGAAAGCGATACGTGAGGGTTTTATTGTACTATGACATTAAACTGCATCTAGTGCTGAGGTTGCAATTCTGGAGCTCTGTGGAGTATGGAGTACCCCTTCATTGTCATGTTTCCCTGATACACGCTGGCCCGGAGTGGTAGTACAATTTAGAGTCCCATGTATGGGTTAAATAGATAAAAAATGTTTTAAAATAGCATACATATTAAATATATTTGCTGTTGAACACATGGATTTCTGGTAGCTGAATAGTCCATGACATGCAACACTCCACTTTGGCTCTTACTTAGGCTAGACCGACGGTCGGAGAGGCACGAACTAATCAATCGGTTGTTCACGTCAAGCCCTAGCAGCTATATGATTGTCCCAGGGCAGTGTGGGCAGGTGCGTTGTCATGTTGAAGCACCACGAGTTGTCCGGCCACATCTCTCGCCACTTCTCGCCCACTGAACAAAGCAAACGCCGCAGTATATATGCTGGTTCATCACCTGGCCCTGTGGCAAGAACTTGCAGGGGACGATGCCCCTCGCATCAAAGTTTTTTTTACATACCTCGTAAATTGCTGAACAAAAGAAGCAAACTGATGCCCAAATGTTGACAAGATAATATGTTGGAATATTTTGACGTATATGGTGTGCTCTAATTCCCCACCTAAACGCATGCCCTCAGTTAGAAAAGAAAGAAGCAACAAGTAAAGCAAGAATTTAGACGTAGACGGACATGGCGACTAGACGAAAAGTATAATCTAGTAAGTTATCTATCTATCTGTTTTATTCTGATGCATCTCTACTCTCTCTGTTACACAAAATAACTCTTGTGTATATACCCAACGAGGGTATATGAGTACATAACAATAGTACTGATAGTCAGCCATCCATTTTTGTGTTCTTTGAGCCTTGCGGGATTGAACAGAGTCTTTTTGGGAGATTACATGCACTAATTATCCAAGGCTTGACGACTTTATCTTAAAAATCTTTAAAAAATGTGTTAAAAGATGAGTAAAAAAAACCAACAATAATAATGATTAAAAAAATGTCTTCGGTACAAAATAACCTAAGAGTTGACATGCCGTAAAATCCAACCGACGAACAATCAAATGTTTTGCAATATTTTGGTACGTATTAGTTTTCCGCGCTTATATTACGTGATCGTAAGCGCGTGGTGTAATGGTTAAAGTCATGGGAAATGGACTGGTCGCCCTGAGTTCAAATCCTGGACGTGGTAGTTGCATTTCACTTAGCGCTAATACCCTTTGGAAAGGTATGAATCCTACTCTCCCTCCAGCTATGGGTAAATAGTAGGACAGACTGGGCTCTTTAACCATGGCTAGGTAACCAGTCTAGGAGAAGGAAAACTCTGAATTCAAACCTGTTAAACTCCGCTTAAGAAATTGACCATATGTCGCATCCTGCTCGTGCGGAGGGGTTTGGTAAATATATATATTACGTGATCGAAGCAATTCAAGCCCTGGAAAGGGGCTTCTGGGATTGGTGGTATCCTGGGAGTTTGCTTGCTAATACGTTGTACATTGCTTCGAGCCACACAAATGAACGTGCAACGCTGTCTAATTCAAGAACGTGTGCTTTACAAGTTCAAAATGGGCCATTGTTATATACTCCTGTTGCGGGTAAATAAACAATAGTGTTCTTCGCATGATAGAGAGAGAGACAGACAGACAGACAGACAGACAGACAAACTTACTTGTTCTCTCCTTTCTTTCGGTCATCGTGATCGTCTAAATTCTTCATTATTTCTTATGAAAAAAGTGTTTCAGTTTTCTCTGAATAGAAAAATTAATGTCTACTATTTAAAATATTAAAGGCCAAAAAAATCTAGACTGTTATCATCTAAATTTTTTTTTAATCATCTTCACGAATATAAATCAAACATTCATTATCTTTGCTCAAATACCAAACGCTGGTGATATTTAATGTGTATATATATTTACTTTGTCGTGAAGTGTTTTATTTTCGAAGTTTCCTCCGGACATACATATACACAGAACTGGATTTTATAAATGTATAAATATAGATAAACTAGCAGAAGTATGCACACACAGAATGAAATATTTAACTATTTTTATGTAATATATATATATATATATTATATATATATATATATATATATATAATATATATATATATATTGAATCAGAAAGATTAACGAAATTAATAAGAATGAATATAAAAAGTATTACACTTATTTTAATATTATTTTAACTGATTTATATATAACATTATATATAGAATCATATATAGAATCTGATTCTTGCCCTGATATATATATATATATATATATATATATATATATATATATACACTTATTTTAATATTATTTTAACTGATTTCTCTTTAAATATGGGGTACCGCTCATCTGATTGGCTGTTACTAACAACCAACCAGATGTGCGGTGCTTTGTATTTAAATGGATTAGAGTTCTTCAACCGTCCACAAAAAAAAATGTCTTCATTATCAAAAGTCTCTTAGCGGCTATTGTTGGTGGTTGTACCAGAGCTTGATCACCTCTGATAGGGTCAGCAGGGCGAGGGAAGTCTGATGCTGGAAGACCCGAAACTTTCCTATGAATCCTGCGGATTACATCACTGACGACAATCACCAGCGCCCCAAATGTAGGAGCGTATATTTAAAGATTTCTATCTTCTTAGTTCTTATCGTCTCTTCTATTCTAAGGGCTTCTTGTTAAGGGCATCTTTTAAGTCGCGCATAATTAATTAACAAGACTTGTTATTACTTTGATCAAAGGTTTTATTTCTACATTGCCCGTTTCACCGCGCGAGGAGTCACAACCTCAGCAGTCACACGTCAGTTCTGCCTAAAGTTTGGCTGGAAACAGATTACTTAACTAGTTCCCACGTGACTCGCGATATTCTCGCCTCTGAGGTCAGTTCGGAGTCATAACCGTCCGGTAGTTTTCCATCCCCTGATCTGAAAACACTGGCCCCTTAGAATTCTCGCAACAGGATGTTGTCAAAACCCTACGCCACCATACAATTATGCCACACCATTACATCACGGAAGTAACCAAAAATATTTGTTATCAGAAAGATGAACCTTAGAGTAATAGTGATGGGGAAGAAGGGGTACTCTACACTCCCCAGCGAATTCGAACCTCGTCACTAGATACAGTTTAACGTCATACCCAGGACACTAACACCATCCTCTAACGCCTTCTAGTAAATATATGATCGGATTCTGGGTGAACCACCTATATATATATATATATATATATATATATATATATATATATGACAAATACACACACACACACACACACACATATATATATATATATATATATATATATATGTATATATACATATATATATTTGTCATCCACTGACACCGTGTTTCAACGTATCACGTTTCCTCAGTGTGGCTAGACATTTTTTGCAAGCTACCTCTGACCGGGATTGAAACCCGACTGATTTTCCGGTATCTTAACCACTTGGCCATCAGCCATCAGCCATATGCAGAGAAGGGGTAAATGTTTAACTGTCAAAATACATAAACATATATGTTGCAGCCGTTAGAGAGGTCACATCCTGTTTACAGTAGAGCCTTGACAAAGAGGGTCAACCAGCAAGGAGTTGGTAGCATATATATATATATATATATATATATATATATATATATATATATATAAGTTGAAAGGATAAATAAATAAAGGAAAGAAAATGTTGAATGGATAAAATTCATTTAACTTGAGTTACCAACACGTGTTTCGGACAGTATTTTAATTGATTAATTAATTTAATTGATTTAAGCATGCAAAGTTGTATGCTTAAATATTTTATAATTTTCTATTATTGTTATTTTATTTTATATTTAAAATAATAATGAATAAATATACATGTGTACATGAACAAACTCCTGGTCGAAACACATGTTGGTAACTCAAATTAAATCAATTTTATCCATTCAACATTTTATTTCCTTTATTTATTTATCCTTTCAACATCTCGTCGGATTCATTTCAATTTTCAACTTACACACACACACACACACATATATACATATATATATACATACATACACGCACACATATATATATATATTTACATACACACACACACACATACACACACACACACACACACACACACACACACATATATAATATATATATATATATATATTTATATATATGAGAGTGTATTTGAGAACCACTGTTGCCTCTGGACTATAGAAGAAGTTTCCCGCGTGACTGGATTGGATGACCTTTGAATAGCAAATAAAATCACTGACCTTATCAAAAGGAAAAGATTCAAGTAGTTTTCTCATGTGATACGCAAATACAATGCAAACTATTTCAAACATTCATTGTGTATGACTTTACCAACAGTTGACCCAGAGGTCGACAATCAAAGTGACCTAATAAGAGAGGTCACAAAAGTAACTATAGAGAACAGTATTGGCAAAAGGCAGGACTAAATGGAGGTCCTGTGTGGACAAATCTTGTGCGAGGAATCCTTATAGTTTCATTTAGATAAGATGATGACCATGCTGGGAAATAGTATAAGCCCAAACATGGGCATCTCCTATACTGGCCGCCCTGTCGACTGGGGCGTTAGAATGCACTGACTGCACCTCTGCAGAGGGGTAAGACTTCCCCAATGGGGCCACCTGTTGGCCGTGGGTGGCGACCCGTGATGCTTAAGGATAGAGCCCAGGTGGATGAGCAGTTCATGACATGCAATACTCCACTTTGGCCCTATCTTGGGCTAAACGGGCGGTCGGAGAGGCCCCCTCCGATCAATCGGCTGGTCACGTCAAGCCCTAGCACCTATATGATTTTCCCAACCCTATTGCCTTTATGGCAAGCCCCAAGCCTTTTTATCATATGGGTGCTAGAAGGCGGTGGCTGAGGTTCTACATGTCCTGGGAATGACGTTAAACTCTATCTGATGGTGAGGTTCCAGTTTTGGAGGTTTGGGGAATGTGGAGCACCCCTTCATCACCATTGCTCCCTGGTCCACTCTGACCCGGAGTGGTAGTACCTGTTAGGGTCCCATCTATGGGTTAGATAGACAAATGTATTTATAAAAAAATTGTATTATCCATTAAGATTTATTTCAAAACTTTATTGGCATTAAATGACCCACTGAGGTTGATATGCCGTAAAACAAAACAAACCAAAACCAATCCTATACTGGTTACCTACCAAGGCTATAAAGCAGAGTCTGACCTACTATTTTACCCGTGGCTGTTATCTTAGCTAAAATGAAACGGTAATTCTTCCAAGATGTAGTCCTATCAGCACGACTTGATGATGATGATGATGATGATGATGATGACGAAATTGTTTATTACATAATAAGCGATTGCTACAAACTATTAGAGTTCCATTTATGGGGTAAATAAATATGTTTAAAAATTATTCTAGGAGGAAAAAAAAAGAACTCTGAATTTAAACCTGTTAAATTCTGTTTAAGAAATTGACCTTTCCCCAGAACCAGCTTGTACAAATGTATATATATATATATATATATATATATATATATATATATATAATCCAAAAGTCCAGAGAAGAAATCTTCCTTACGATATAGGTTTTTTTTTAAACAACTTGTCGCAGTTTGAGAGCTCAATGTGTGCTCTTATTGTTAGAGTCATGCGAATTCGCATCTGATGAGTCGGGAGAATTAGACATTTGTCTAAGCTCCCCGAAATAGTCTAATTGCAAGATCTCTAAGTCTTTTGTTTTTCTTTAATATATATATATATATAATATATATATATATATATATATATATATATATATATTATATATTATATATTGTTTTTCATTAGACAAATATGAAAATAGATGGAAAATAATCCGACAGTATGAATTTAACATTTTTGAAAAAACAAATGATGTTTATAATTGCTGACAGAAATCTGTTTCGATAATAATCTTAATAGATCGGTCATCATCAAGAGCAACATATGAGAAAAAGACGGATAAATAACCGTTAGAAGAAAGGGTAAAAACAAAACTCTATTATTCAATGCTGGAATTTTTAAAAATGCGTGTTCTGTGTTAAAAATAAAATGAATTTTATTTTAAAAAATCAGAAGCATTATAGTTTATAATAAAACTCAAAAGAGTTTGATGTAAAATTATATAAAAGTGTATAATGAGTATCAACATTGTTCATGATATATTCCAGCTATTAAAAAAGTAATTTACAAGTCCACAGCATAATTGAAGAAATATGTAAAGTTTCAAATCACTAGATATCGTAGATATGTTTGCTCTTGATGATGACCGATCTATTAAACAAAATATCTGGATTTTTACACCTCTGAAGGCTTTTATCTACAACACTACGGATTTATCAACACCACAAGTGATTTGAAACTTTACACACACACACACACACACATATATATATATACGAGGGTGTGTCAAAAAGTAATGCCATTTTGTTTATGACAGGTATAAATACCAACACTGGAACATGTATCATACATCAAAATGAAGTTGGTTCTTCTCCACATAGTCACAATATCTCTCAATAGCAATGTTCCACCTTCGAATGAGAGCATGTATCCCTGCCTCGTAGAATTCTGTTGACTGTTATTTGAGCCACTTATTCACTGCAGATTTCACTTCGACGTCACTGGAAAAATGTTTGCCTATCAAAACCTCTTTCATAAGGGCTGAAGATATGATAGTCTGAAGGCGCTAAATCTGGTGAGTATGGAGGATGCGTTGTCCACCCGAAGGAGGTGATTTTCTCCCTTGTCTTGATACTAGTGTGTTGTCGAGCATTGTGGCGAAGAAGGAGGACATTGTCGATTGGCTAATTGGGTCTTACTCCTCGTTAGGGTCTCAATGTAGTTCTTAGTTTTTATAAAAAAAATTCATATGAAATGAATAAAATGCCATTACTTTTTGACTCACCCGAGTATATATTGTAAAGTTTTCAAGGGCCATCCTTGGTCAGTTGAAATAAGGCTTAAAGAAAGTCCTATGTTATGGAATCCTTTGGTGATCCTTTGGTAATTGTATAAGTCCTATCCCGCGTATTGGTAAAATCCTATGTTCGTTGTAAGAGAGCGCTGCATAATTATGACCAGTAGGGTGGGTTAAGTATTGTATAAGCCACAGAGTACTGCCAATGATTGGCCAAGGAATAGATCACAAGATCTCGCCTAGTCTATAAGTATGGACGAGGATCTAGCACACACCTTATATCTGAAAATTTCTCAACATATATATATATATATATATATATATATATATATATATATATATATTAGTATTATCTACGTTATTCGGACTATTATCCTCATCTTCCCTGTTATCTTTACAACGTTTCGGCCTATATGCCCTCCGGCCTTCTTCAGGTATTTCTTGTCCGACACGGGAACCTTCTTTTCGGACTCTGGAACTCTCTTGTAATCGGGAACCTTCTTGTCGTAATCGGGAGCCATCAGGGAACTTTGAACCTAAGCTACCGAAGCTGGGGTAGAAACATTCATAGAAATAATATATATATATATATATATATATATATATATATATAATTTAATATACCAAGCGTGTTGGTAGATCCTTGCGGAGAGAAAAAACCCGGCAGAAAGTTTGATTGTAAAAATATACTACCAAACATCAACCAGGAAGAAAAACATTTTTGAAAAAAAGAAAGGACCAAGATATTCGTACCAACAAAAAATAATCTATTGGTACAGTATTTGGCCAAAAGAAAAAACAATTTATATGTATATATATGTATATAAGATATATATATATTCATATAACCGCTAGGAGAAAGCTAATAAGTAAAAAGTGCTCGATACCTAAGTAGAGCCAATAATAAAGATAATCTAATGAGTCAGACTGACTTACTATTAGTTTCGCATAAAGCTCTTCAGGGCTAAAGTCGGACTTTAGACTCATTAGAGTATCTTTATATATATATATATATATATATATATATATATGAGTCTTTTAAGGAAAGAGTTGAGTTCTAATTCAATAGACGTTGTGGTGGACCGTACTACCATAGAGTTACGCCATGTTTGCTTTCTGAATGATGTAATCGGTCAAGTGAATCTCCGACCATCATCAGCATTCTCTACTGTTGATAAATCCTTAGATGTCTACAGACAATAAGAATACAGAATAATCAATGAAGTAAAAGAACTACAGAAATGGACACAGATTCACTTGCCAAAGATTCATGGGCGGCACATTTAATCATGGCGGGAAAACTTGGAGCGATCGGAGACGCGGACGAAAAAAAAATGGAGGAAAGAGAGGAAAAGGCGGGATTTTTTCTCCGAAGAGTCGAAATGAAATTGAGGAGTGGGAAGAGATATAATTTTGAGACAGAGATGTTGGAGAAATAAGCCGGACAAAAGGAATGAAAGGAAGAAGGATTGAAGGGGTGGGAGGGAGAGAGAGGGGAGGCAAAACATACAGGGTGGGTTTAAGTTGGTGGGTAAGGGAAGTTGATTCGTGGCTGACCGCCAAAAAATGCATTTCCGCGTAAATCAAATGAATTATGTCAGATATATATATATATATATATATATATATATATATATATATATATATATATATATATATATATATCCGTGTGTGAGCATGTTTATGTACATTTTTTATATATATATACGTATATATGTGTCTGTGTGCATTAAGTGTGCTTATGTACACATATATCTAAGTATACCGTGTTTTTATAAGCACACATAATACACAGACATAAACATATATATACATAATAAATGTATATAAACATGCACACACATGCATATATATATATATATATATATATATATATATATAACACGCTATAATTAAATATACGTGTACATAAACACACTTAATACACACACACTCATATATATATACATATATATATATATATATCTGTGTGTGAGCAAGTTTATGTACACTTCATGTATATATGTGTGTGTGTTTGTGTGTGTGTGAGTGTGTGTATTAAGTGTGCTTATGTATACATATATTTAATTATAGCGTGTTTATATATATATATATATATATATATATATATATATATATATATATGTATGTATATATGTATATATCTATAATATAATTCAAGTCCAGAGAAGAAATCTTCCTTACGACACAAGAGTTTTATTAAAAAAAAACAAGTCGCAGTTTGAGAGCTCAATGTGTGCTCTTAATGTTAGAGTCACAGAGAAAATATATAAGTAAAGAAATAACAAAAGACTTAGAGATTTAGCTTTATAGTCTATTTCAGGAAGAGCTTAGACAAATTGTCTAACTCTCCCGATTCATCAGATGTGAATGATTAATTCTTTATTACTTTAAAGGCATTTGAAAACAGATTTTTATTTTTTTTTTTTTTTTTTTTAAAAGGACTATAAAAAATTTTTAAAAATAGAAAAAATAAAAAATAAAAATCTGTTTTCAAATGCCTTTAAAGTAATAAAGAATTAATCATTCACATCTGATGAATCGGGAGAGTTAGACAATTTATCTAAGCTCCCTGAAATAGACTATAATGCTAAATCTCTAAGTCTTTTGTTATTTCTTTACTTATATATTTGCTCTGTGACTCTAACATTAAGAGCACACATTGAGCTCTCAAACTGCGACTTGTTTTTTTTTAATAAAACTCTTGTGTCGTAAGGAAGATTTCTTCTCTGGACTTTTGGATATATATATATATATATATATATATATATATATACAAAAACATTGGTAAATATTGTGATAACAAACGTCTACATGGGGTTTATAAGATATAATTCAATTGAAATCGGATTATACTTAAAATGAAAACAATTGTGAAAAAACATTTTATAAGCACATATTTTTGTTGAATGAAAACAAAAAGCTTTTTCATCATTTTTCTATATTTACTTAGTCGGTAGAGCGTCGGACTAGGAACCACAAGGTCCAGGGTGCGATACGGCCCTCGCCAACTCAGCGTATGAGTAACACAGGGATCTGTGCGGTAAAGTGAGGAGCTGATGGTAGGTGTGGCGCCCCACCTCAGACGCCAAAAACAATCTCCTTGGTCTAGCGCTAGTGAAAAGGGGATAGACTCCTTCACTATCAGGCTGATGCCGACTTTAGGCCATCCCGACAACTTTTATTATTTTTTTATGTATATATATATATATATATATATATATATATATACATATATATATATATTTGCTCTGTTTACAATAATTAAACATTGAGCTCTCATACGGAACCTGATCTCTACAACAAACTACTGGTAGAGAATTAGGACCCACCTAGAATCACCTTGTACCAAGAAATTTGGTACCGCACCAAAGTATATATATATATATATATATTTCTGGTAGTGATTGCCACTACTTCACAGAAGAAGGCTACTTCTACAATTTTCGGTTGTGAGCATGCAAATGGCTCAGAAGTCCAGCTTTTTTTTTTTACACATCCTGTCGCATAAAATGCACGTGAGACCCCCCCTCAACTTTCACTCGTACACACACGTTTTTCATGTGGTCGTCTGTCGCATATGACTCAAGAGACCAGCCCGTGACAGGCAAGCCCTGCCACACATATTACATATATGATCAGGCTTGAATGTAGGAAATGTATCCAGGGCCTCAATCTTGTGCTGCTACCGTAGAGCCCACTTCAGAATAGAGTGCTCGAACCGCATTGTCTCAAACCTTCTATATACACTCTAAACGAGTATCCAGCATGCCGAACGATTCGTAGCCGTCCTTTCCCAATCCTCAAAATCTATGCCAAGGTCTTAAGATTATTTTTTATGACATGCGTGAAACGTTTCTTGGATTTGTGTCTCGGGTGTATACCAGACTGGAGCTTCCCATAAAACAGTTGCTTTAGGAGTCTGCTTTCATCCATCCTAACAAGATGTCCAGCCCAATGCATTTGGCTTCGAATGATGTGCGTTTCTATGCTAGACACATTGGCTTGTTGCAGGTCAGTGGCTTCTGGAGTGTTCCAATGTTTAAGATTCTCCTGAAACATGTCTGATGGAATCTCTCAAATGCTTTAATGTGTCGACGATATGTAGTCACTCAGGACGTCGACGAAGCACGTTGCTGTTCGTACAAAAATGCTGCGACGTTATATGGGCCTCGAGCCGCGCCACGTGTAGATTCATGTCTGTTTACTTCCAGCTTGTCAAGCCTGCATACGTCGTCATTCCTTTATCACCGTAGGACTTGTAGAAATATCTGCACAAGAAGAAAACACACACACACACACAACACACACACACACACATATATATATATATATATATATATATATATATAAGAGAGAGAGAGAGAGAGAGAGAGAGATACATTGATGATATAAAGTGTTTCCTTTATTGGATTCAACCAGAATTGAGAAGTCAAACGTACATATAAAGATTTGCATATATATTTTTCGTCAGTCCTGTCTTTCTTATATATATATATATATATATATATATATATATATGTGTGTGTGTGTGTGTGTGTGTCTGTGTGTGTGTGTGTGTGTGTGGATTCATACCTTTCCCAAGGTATGAATCCATATATTCTCCCTCCAGCTATGGGTAAAATAGTAGGGGAGACTGGGCTCTTTAACCTTGGGTAGGTAACCAGTCTAGGAGAGGGATAATTCTGAATTCAAAATTCATGAGGTCGGTCGTTGATTGGGTTTGTGGCATTCCTTGATGCACCAATTCCTTCCTATCGACCGTTCCAAAAAGTGCGGATGGTCCAACACAAACAAATCACTGAGTGGGTGTTCATTGTATGAACCCTCATGCGTCGAAAATCGACGCGAGAGTCCATAATATATATATGAAACTATACATTTTTTTTCAAAATGAATCCTTTCCACACTGCCAATCTAAGCGAAAATTTAGAAATAAAAAAAATCCCCTCATAAATTACTAGAATTTACTTGTTCAGTTTACAAAAGCTTTCATTGATACATTCAAACATTGTGTTACATAATTATTAGATCCCTAATACTTATATAAGGTATTGTAGAAAAACATAATGGCGATTAGTGCAGCCCACGGCCTTGAAGGATGAGTGACAACGTTTGACCTCACTCTCACTTTGCCTTCCGGGGATAAATCGTGAGAACCGGAAGGCATAGAAGACCCTGTTCCGGTTTAAGGATACTAAGTAACTCAGGGTTAAAAGGTAGGAGCCCGATAGGGTAAGTCTCACTGCGCAGGTGTCTGGGTTGGGGATTTGGAAATGAAGTAACATCAACGTAAATCGAAGTCTTGTGTTTATTACCTAAAAACTAACAATGACACAGGGCTTCTGATAAAGAGAAATCCCTAACAGAAAACCAGACCGAAGTCCCCACGACAACCCCAGACGTAAGATGTTAGAAGATAGAACCAAAGCCGGCCAGAGGAGAAGACGACTAGAATTAAGAAGTAAGAAAAGGGTATACAACATTATATCGATTTGGTACCGTGAAAACCTCAGTATGTAACAATTGTTTCCCTGTAAATTGATAGACATTTTTTCTTCACATTACACCATTTACACCTATGATATGTTTTTTGTTTGTTGGGGACACCAAAGAATTTCTCTCTCATAAAATAATGGAATTTGCTTCTTCAGTTTACGAAATCTTTCATAGATTTTTCCATACAAATTGATCGGCTGGACATGTCAAGCCCTAGCCCCTATATGATTGACGCAACCCTATTGCCCTTTTGACAAGCCCCCAACCCTTTTTTATCATATGGGTGCTAGAAGGCCCTGACTGAGGGTCTTCATGTCCTTGGAATTACGTTAAACTCTATTTGCAAGGGCCGGGTTAACTCAGTCGGTAGAGCGTTTGGCTAGAAACTTCAAGGTTCCTAGTTCGATACCGGCCCTCGCCAACTCAGCGTATGAGTAGCACAGGGATCTGTGTGGGAAAGTAAGGAGCTGATGGTAGGTGTGGCGCTCCATCTCAGACGCAAAAAACAATCTCCTTGGTCTAGCGCTAGTGGAAATGGGATAGACTCCCTCGCTGATTGGTTGATACCAACTTTAGGCCACCCCGACGACTTTACTTGTGGAGCATTCCTTTATCACCATTACTCTCAGGTCCATTCTGACCCGGAATGGTAGTACCTGTTTGGGTTCCATCTATGGGTTAAATAGAAATATGTTTATAAAAATTGTGTATCCATTAAGAATGATTCTATTTTAAAACTTTGTCGGCATTAAATGACCCACTGAGGTTGATGTGCCGTAAAACAAAACAAAACAAAACATACAAATTGATAGTAATTTCTTCTTCACTTTACGCTATTTGCACCTCCGAAATGATTCACATCTCCGAAGTTAAGCAGCGATAAGTCTGCTCTGTACTTAAATGGACGGCCATTTAGTAACAGCAGGTGCGGTGGACTAGACTAAACACAGCGTAGGAAAATAGCGAAAATTATCAGATAAGATGTTCGGACGGCAAAGTTAACAATACGCGTCATAACATTTAAAGAAAAACATCTATAGCTATGAGACTGATTTTGTGTGCGAATGGCAAATAATACTTGATTGGCACAAGAATATGCACCCCCCGGGCGTAAGTATTTAAATCTTAATGTAATGAAATATATCAAATTAGAAAGACTAACGAAACTGAATAAGAACGCTTATATATATATTTACCCGGCTATGGGTTAAATAGTAGGGCGGACTGGGCCCTTCAGCCTTGGATAGGTAACCAGTCTAGGAGAGGGATAACTGATTTCAAAATTCCCTCCAGCTATGGGTTAAATAGAAGGACAGACTGGGCCTTTCAGCCTTGGGTAGGTAACCAGTCTAGGAGAGGGATAACTCTGATTTCAAAATTCCCCCCAGCTATGGGTTAAATAGTAGAGCAGACTGGGCCCTTCAGCCTTGGATAGGTAACCAGTCTAGGAGAGGGATAACTGATTTCAAAATTCCCTCCAGCTATGGTTAAATAGGGACTGGGCCTTTCAGCCTTGGGTAGGTAACAGTCTAGGAGAGGGATAACTCTGATTTCAAATTCCCTCCAGCTATGGTTTAAATAGTAGGGCAGACTGGGCCCTTCAACATTGGGTAGGTAACCAGTCAAGGAGAGGGATAACTCTGATTTCAAAATTCCCTCCAGCTATGGTTTAAATAGTAGGGCAGACTGGGCCCTTCAACATTGGGTAGGTAACCAGTCAAGGAGAGGGATAACTCTGAATTCAAAATTCCTGAGGTCGGTCGTTGATTGGGTTTGTGGCAACCCTTGATGCACCAATTCTTTCCTATCGACTGTGCCAAAAAGTGTGGATGGTCCAACACAAAGCCTTCACCAGTA
>CM042172.1:15257945-15295954 GCA_023376005.1 Doryteuthis pealeii
GTTAGAATGCACCGATTCCACATCTGCAGAGGGGTAAGACTCCCCCAATGGGGCCACCTGTTGGCCGTGGGTGGCGACCCGTGATGCTTAAGGATAGAACCCAGGTGGATGATCAGTTCATTGCAATACTCCACTTTGGCCCTTTCTTGAGCTAAACGGGCGGTCGGAGAGGCCCCCTCCAATCAATCGGCTGGTCACGTCAAGCCCTAGCACCTATATGATTTTCCCAGCCCTATTGCCCTTATGGCAAGCCCCAACCCTTTTTATCATATGAGTACTAGAAGGCGGTGACTGAGGGTCTACTTGTCCTGGGAATGACGTTAAACTCTATCTGATGGCGAGGTTCCAATTCTGGAGGTTTGGGGAATGTGGAGCACCCCTTCATCACCATTGCTCCCTGGTCCACTCTGACCTGGAGTGGTAGTACCTGTTAGGGTCCCATCTATAGGTTAAATAGAAACACATGAGTTGATAAACAAAATTGTATTATCCATTAAGAATTGATTTATTTCAAAACTTTATCGGCATTAAATGACCCACTGAGGTTGATATGCCGTAAAACAAACCAAACCAAGCTTAACACATTCCAGAGCAGGGGTGCTCAAAGTTTTATGCCGAAAAGATGGAGGCCCCTAAAGGAAAAATTGTGATATTGTAACTAGTACTTGGTACTATTACTTAAACATAACACTTAATATCTAGACTAATACAAAAAAAAAAAACACCCTCCAGACGATGTAAAAATAGATTTTTGAAACATTGCCTGAGGGGTGGGAGTAAAAAATTCAATGTCAGCGCGTTTGTACCCTAAGTAAGTAAAATCATCAAATTCATTAAAGGATTAAAAAATAAAACAATTTGAAATGTAAACTTTAAATATGTATTAAAATAAAACAACCTATATATAGATATATAATACCAGTCATGTATTTATTAAAACTTGTTTAAAAAAACAATGAGGACTGTCTAATGCTGCGTGTTCAAATTTTGAGTATGTTTATTCTATGTTATGACGATTTTGGGTAATGTGACGTAAGTAGTGGCGTAATTTTTGTTACAGACAAAAACAGGAAGCGAATCTCCATTATTAATAGATGTAGATAAGATATAAAAATATATTTATATATCTAGGTCATAAATTAAGATAGTTTATCATAATTTTTTTAAATGCATGGCCTCATAACATTTTTTCTATTAACTTTAAGTTTTAACTTAACTAATCAAGTCATATTAGAATTTAATAAAAATAGCTCATTCAACTGTGACATATGAAAATCTAATAGATTGCAATGGAGTTATCAGAATAATAACTAATTTGAATAATTTTATCTATTTTGTTACTGTCTGGTTAGATTACAAAAATACAAACAGTACCGAGTACTCACTTAGTTAACTCATTTTAGAATGCCCGTCGCATAGAGGTACCAGGTACTTTTCATAATATCACAATTTTCTTAAAGGGCTGGTTGATTAATTTTAACGGCATATCAACCAGTCTGGGTTTATGTCATGCCTAGTGGTTAGGAAGTAATATATGTTGTGTATCTATATTTACACTTTTGTAGTTATTGGTATTTTTAGGTCCATGTCTATATTCTATGGTATAGTTTTATTTTATTTTCGGTATACCTGTCTGGTACCTAAACTTTGCCCCTCTCCTGTGCAGAGCATCTCTGTCGGTTGGAACAGTAGAATACAACGACAGTACCTCTGTTGGCTGTGGGTGGTAACCTGTGATGCATAAGGATGGTACCCTGATGGTAGAGCAGTCTATAACATGCGACACACTACTTGATAGTGAAGTTCTGATTCTTGGGCTCTGGGGAATGTGGAATACTCCTTCACCATCATTACTCTGTGATCTACTCTGACCCGGAGTGGTTGTACCTGTTAAAGTCCCATAGAAAAACAAGAGTTTGAAAAAATGTTTTTTTAAAAATTGAGTTTTTTTAAAAATTGAATGCCCATCAAGAATGAATAAAACAAAACGTCTTCGGCTTAGAATGGCCCAATGGGTTTACATAGCGTAAAACCCAACAAACCAACCACATTTCATTCTTTCTTAATATACTACATACCGTCGGGTTCACTTCCTTTTCTTCACACACACACACACACACACACACACACACACACACAATATATATATATATATAATATATATATATATATATAATTATCGAATCTTATTCGATACATGCATTTATAATTGCCTTCAAGCAGAAATATAAATAATTTATTCAACTTGCTTCTATAAAAAAAACAAACATCCAAAAATCTTATTCACTTCGCCGAAGAGCTAACGGCCGGGTTTGTTTACTAAATAAAAAACGTCCACTTGCCTGCTATGGCAGGGGCGTGTAATAGTAGTATCATCATTGACAAGGTTAATTTCGCAGGGATTGTTCGCTATGTACCGGCGGCCGAACGGATATGGTCTCTGACTATGCCTGTGAAGTCCCGGTTTCGATTCCTGTCGGAGGGGAGTCGTTAGTATACATCGCTGAAGAGACTTAATAAAGTCGAAACAGTCTGTACGGTGTTCTACATGGCGAGCCATCCTTTGCGGGATTTACTTGTCAAGATTATTTTCTATAATTATCGAATCTTATTCGATACATGCATTTATAATTGCCTTCAAGCAGAAATATAAATATATATATATATATGTATGTGTTGAACAAAAATAAATAAAGGAAAGAAAATTTT
Source organism: Doryteuthis pealeii (assembly GCA_023376005.1). Taxonomy (NCBI): domain Eukaryota; kingdom Metazoa; phylum Mollusca; class Cephalopoda; order Myopsida; family Loliginidae; genus Doryteuthis; species Doryteuthis pealeii. The sequence continues at coordinate 15,260,655 of CM042172.1, forward strand.
GAATAAATTGAAATATTTCATATCTTGCCCTGACGACGGCCATTCTTCTGTATTCTCCAAAAACTTTTTTATATATATTTTCTCTTATTAAGATTATCTTATTTTGTATTTAAAATAATGATAACTAGAATACATTGTGTACAGGAACATCTGTTATATATTGTACAAAGGGAAATATGAATTCCCGGTTTTATTAAACAAAGAAGTTTTTAACACCTGCCTGTTATCAGATCAAGAGATAAAAATACGTGGGTGTAGCTATGAAGATAAAAGAACCGAGAGGGCTTCAGACAGGTCAGTCGTCAGAGTCCCGGGAGGAGAGAGTGAGGGATCGGAGTCAGTAGTCGGCCGAGCGGAACCTCGCGTAGTTGGTGTCGGAAAAGCTAGCGTTAATATTTACCAACTGAAAAAGCTTGTCGCCCAGAAATTTAATTGAAGGACCGAAAGTGTAAAGACTGAATATATTGATTAAACTGACCCTCTCTCTCGAAGTTAAGAAGCTTGAATTTATTTCAATAAACTTCTGGAGGATAACTTTGGTGTTATTGTCATCTCTTACAACGAAGATAAAACTATTGCAATTTAGTACAGTGACGACGCGCTATGCAACACATCTTCTCGTCGGCATTTCATTAAACATTTTTATCCATTCAATAATTTCTTTCCTTTATTTATTTATTTATTTTTTCAACATATTGTCAGATTCACTTTCATTTTTTTCAACTTACACTCACACACACACACGTATATATATATATATATATATATTATATATATATATATATATATATATGTATTGGGTTGGTAGTTGGTTTTGAAGGCTATCACAATGCAAGTATGCAAAAAATGAGGTAACTCTGATGTTGTTCATTTACCTTTGATTTATTTTCTTAATATTTAGGGATAATGATCCTTTCGTCAGAAGATTTCTAAAACCTACGTTCTCGAGCTGTTACCTTGGGGCTAGGATGTGCTCATATTGTTGTATGCCTGGTGATATCTTCCTCCGAATTCTTTGCATATGTGTGTGTAAGTGTGTGTGTTTTCTCTTTTAATATCTTGGAGACAATGTGTCTCTTGAATTAGTGCAGTCTTTTTTGTTCCTTGTGTTGTGTTGTATACTTTCTTTCATTTCTTTTTTGTAGCTTTCTTCTAGACAATATACACTGAAGGAAAAAAATATCAAAAACATTGCAGAGCAGTGGTGCTCAATTTTTTATGCCGAAAAGGTGGAGGTACCTAAAGGAAAAATTACGATATTGTAACTAGTACCTGGTACTATTACTTAAACATAACATTTATCATATAGACTAGCAAATATATGCACCATCCGGGTGCAAGTATTTAAGTTTTAATGTAATGAAATATCGTATTAAATTAGAAAGTTTAATAAGCAGGCAGATAAAAAGATATGTAACAGAGTGGGGGTATAATAGAAAAATAGAAATGAAACTTACTCTTCCATCACTCCCGTCTTTCATTGCTGAATTTTACTTATTTAACTATTTAGTTAAATTAGGAAATAAAGAATAAAATGACAGTTATTTTTTCTTGTTAATTGATTTCATTTAAGATTCATTGAAGAGATTTTTGGTTATATTCATTAAAATAATACCAAACAATTAGAAATCAATAATACTAAGCACACATTTAATAAAATCACATTTTTAATATCAATATGCAAATTAGCCTTCCCATTCACACTGCAAACCGCTATTTTTTGTATATATAAATACAATTGCATGTTATTCGTATGTAGATATGGACAACACTAATAAAATGGTGAAGCAATTTTATTAATAATTCAGGTTCAAATATAAATAAAATCATGGAGAATGTGATGTTAATAACTATGTTAATTGTGACTCGATTAGTAATATAGTTTCGGTTACAGACAGAAAAACACACAATCTCCATTATAATAAGAGATGTAGTTAAGATATAAAAAAATCTATTTATATATCTAGGTAATGCATTAAGATAATTTATCATAAATTATTTAATTCTTTTAAATGCACGGCATCATGTGTTATTTTTCTAGTAACTTTAAGTTTTAACTTAACTAATCAAGTCATATTATAATTTAATAAAAATAGCTCATTCAACTGTGACATAGGAAAATCTAATAGATTGCAATGGAGTTATCAGAATAATAACTAATTTGAATAACTTCATCTATTTTGTTACTGACTAAAAGAACTACTTTATTTTGTTACTGTCTAAAATACCAATAAAATTTGCAACAAGTTCTTGTATTATATGTCAATACATGTATTAAATTTCCATTGTGTGTTTGTCTTCTTTGTCCGACAATTTGCCTACAACTACGGAGAAATAAGAGCTCCTTCAAAACCCGTAAATACTTTTAGCAGGTTCAATCATGGCCAGGGGCGACAGTAAAATAGACTAATTAACACAGCTTAACACTTGTACCCAGTCATGATTAGTGGAATAAGAACAGTTTACCCCCATAGATTACTTCTAGATTACATGAGAGAGGTGTCCCTAGGGGATATTGTTGATTAAAATGAAGAAATTTCTCGGCTTTAGCAAGTTTTATTGAGAATCTAATTAAAATTGATCTATTCTTTATTTAAAAGAAAATAACAAAACCTGAATTCCAAATAAGAAAAAATAAATAGTGATCTTTCTATATATTATAACACTACAAGTGTTACAAGGGTTAATTGGCGATCTTTTAACTACTACTGGATTACAAAAATACAAACAGGTTGATATGCCATAAACCCAACCAACCAACTCGAATGCTTTCTCTTTTAATATCTTGCAGACAATGTGTCTCTTGAATTAGTGTTGTCTTTTTCTTTCTCGGTTATTCGAATGATAGATTACCTTTATGCTGTGTTGTATACTTATTTTTCTTTTTTTTAATATTTGCTCTAGATGATATACAATGCAAAAACTATCTAACATGTTACAAAGTAGATATCCACATCGCCCTGTCGGTGGGGCAGTAGAATATACCGGCAACAACTCTGCCGATGGTGAATATCCTCCAATGGCGCAAACTCATAGGTGATGTTCTCCTATGGAAACCTAAATATGAGCACACCAGTGTGGGGCATCCTGTGAGGATCTATATCGATCAGTTGTTTCAGGATGCTGCGCGGAGGACCTCCCGGAGACAGTTGGCCAGAGATTGCCTTGGACATCTGTGCTGTCAGCGCGACCTAATGATTGTATATATATATATATATATATATATATATATATATATATATATATATATATATATATTAAATTAAAGTTAAGAATTAATGGTGAAATGAATGAATGGATGAAATAAAACTGAATGAAATGAGGAGGATAAATGAAAAATCCTTTCTAAGGAACCCCTCTCAAAAGTATTAAAACACTTTTTGAGAGTGGGGTATATATATATATATATATATATATATATATATATATATATATATATATATATATATACATAATGTTGTAAAAATTGGAAAAAAACACAAGTTTCATTAACGAATGAGGTTTAGTGTTTCGGTCTGTTTCGATAGACCTTTATCAGGGCTTTCGTTGGTTTAAGGAAAAAATAAATTATTGATATAAACAAAAGTCTGCGAGCCTCTGTTTTTGTTGTGTCGCTGTTTTTGTTGATCTTCAAATGTGAGGGAAAAAAAGACATTTCCACTTTTTCTTCACACACACACACACACACACACATATATATATATATAAGGTGTACCAAAAAGTATCGGGATTTCTTGTACTTTTTGACACACGTTGTATTCTGAGAAATTAACGTTCCATTCATTCTTCATTCTATCTTAGTAAATACAGCTTTAAAATATGTACTTTTTGACACACCCTGTATACTGAAAAATTTAACGTTACATTTATTGTTTATTTCTATCTTGGTAATTACAGTTTCAATCTCGATATCTTTTTGACACACCTTATATATATATACATATATATATATATGTGTGTGAAGAGAAGGAAGTGAATCCGACGGTATGTAGTATATTAAGAAAATTGAAAAAACACAGGTTTAGATAAGCTGAGTGGTAAGTTTATTTATCTGTGTGTGTGTGTGTGTGTGTGTCTATGTGTGTGTGTGTGTGTGTGTGTGTGTGTGTGTGTGTGTGTGTGTGTGTTTATAAACAAAACATTGCAGAATTTAGAAATGGCTTTCTTAAAGAAAGAAAAAAAATCATAAAAATACTTTTTGTGAGGACTTTTTTCTTCTGTTGAAATTATTTAAAGAAATGTAGGTATTTTACCCAATGATTTTCGCCACACAAGATCGCAAGTGTTGGAAATAAATGTTTAAAACATCCTGTTAGAGACGGCAAAAATCCGGCTAATTTCTCAAAACACTCGCTTGATGAATCTTCTTGGAAGCCTTTCGTGGCACCTCGTATTTTGTCCTACACAATGATAGACATTTTGCCAAATCAATTTATTTTTCTCTCACATCTTAACAGACACAAACCCACCACCAACGCAAGTCGAGAATATATATATATATATATATATATATATATATATATATATATATATATTATATTTATATATATATACATACACACACACACACACCACATATATATATATATATATATATATATATATATATATATATATATATATATATAAGCTAATACAGTCAACAATAGTTTACTTGCTTCGCATCCTGTCCAGTCAAAAGATTGTGACGGCGTAGTAAGTGGGATCGAACTCCAGTAGGCCGTCCGGTAAGGGCCTACATAGACCATTTAAATGAATTTAAAAAGAAATGTCATAACTAGACTGCTTCAGTTCCAGTGATCTTTTGAAAAAGAGATATTATCTCGAAAATTCAAGAATTAAATACAAGTTAACACACAATATCATTGTTACCGTATTATTATTTTTTTCTTTACACGTGCATTGTGATAGCCTTCTAAATCAACCTCCAAACCAATATATACACAATGCTTCAAGCAAATTATAAAACTCTCTCTTATATATATATATATATATATATATATATATATATATATATATATATATATATATATATATGAAGATAGGAGGGTTGGAGTAAAATACGACAGTATGAGGTGAGGTAAAAGGAAGAATGAACAAAAATGATGACTCAAACAAGTCCAAGTGGGGGAGAAATATTTCGTCCTTCTGACGCGAAGAACTTCCTCAGTCAATCTGGCTTTTTTATTCAAAGCAAAATACGTACATTTGTGTTTATAAAAGAGAAAATGAGTTAGTGGAATTGAGGGGTAGGGAGGTTAGGGAAGAATTGATGAAATGAGAATAACATGATATAATTCCACTACTAACTCACTTTCTCTTCTATAAACACAAATGTACGTATTTTGCTTTGAATAAAAAAGTCACATCTACTGGGGAAGTTTTTCGACTCAGAAGGACGAAATATTTCTCCCCACTTGGATTTGTTTGAGTCATCATTTTTGTTCATTCTTCCTTTTAATTCACCTCATATATATATTATATATATATATATATATATAATATATATATATATATATATATATATAAGCTAATAAAGTCATTATATTAAAAATATAAATTTATCCAAACAAAGAGTTGTCACGTAGGCCAAAAAAATCCTTAAATTATGGAAATTTATTAACAAATAAGATTCCAGGTTTTGAAAGTTGGTCAAAAATTTCAAAACCTACATAAATAAAACAATGGTTGGCTTTGAGTTGTGGCAGTTGGAAAAAAACAATGGAAAACTACAACTAAGGCTTACACAAGGCCATTTAGACAGGTAGGCAATGTTATCGAGTGGATGGCTAATCAGAGATGTATGTTCGGAGGGGGGGGGGTCTAGACGCCATAAATAACAGAACTTCAACCGAGAGAACGGAAAAGCGGAGAACGTCCGCCGAAGTCAGGCACATCGAATCCAGACAGCTCGCCATACCTCGAGGTCCTTGCCACAACTTTGCCGATGCACTCCGCCATCTTGCCACTCGGTACCAAATTGATAAGTTAACCAAACATAACTAGCTGTAGATCGCCAGTCAACTGACAAAGAAATTAACTCGCTCTTCTGACTTTATACAAAATTACTAAACATTATATGACAATAAATGTATATATTTTGTACATAATCATCAGAAAGCGTTCCTGTTTGTTTTTGTTTGATTGACCCCGTTGACAGCTTTAGGTAATTTGGTGATCATATTTTCAGCCGAGTTGGTAAAAGGAACGAAACCAGCTCTTTTTTCAGCTTTCCTGTAAAACAACAAACAACATAAGAACGGGAGGTTTGAACGGGCAGTTTCGAAGAGTTTTTGTTTAACCGCATTACTAGACATTCCAATAGAACGACTGTAATGCTGAGACGAAGCATCGTTCCTTAAATTGAAACCCTGCCCCAGCAAAAAGCATTATAGGATCTGCCGGAGGCGATGACCGATAGAGATGGCTAGCGGGAGATTGTCATGGATATATGTACTGCCAGAGCAACCTGATGATGATAATATTGTCTTCATTGGTTCAACAATGTATTTTGTTACATAATCTATGCGGTTGCATAAGATTATTGTCAATCCCCTGTAATTCTGAGGGGATGGCCCTTTTCATACCATGGCCGGTTCCTTCCATGGAAAATTACAGAAGCCCGCCAAAATACATGAAATCACGTGGGACCTTTTGAGTCCCCAGTTTGCAGTTGGACGTCAGGCAGAGTGGTCGGCCATTTTATGCTCTGTCTAAACTGGAACTCACGCGCGCTATGTTGGTTAGAGGATTATGTATAGTTAAGGAAATAAAAGTTTGGATAATTAATATGTTCTTGTGGTTAATGAATGTCTTGGTAACAAGACTAAGAAATGACGACCAGCCAGCAAGAACATAATAACAGAAAACCAGACCGAAATCCCCAAGTCAACTCCAGACGCTAGGCCTTAGAAGATATCCTAGATCTTAGAAGATGCCAGACCAAGTCAAGATGATAGAAGAAATACCAAAGACGATCAGAATACTAAAGACGGCCAAGAAATAGAATTAAAGAAAGAGGTATGCAACATTATAATTATTTAGTGCCAGTGAAGAAGGCGCTATGCTACAATTTTTCCTTTCATTAATTTTAAAGTCCAGTCCTTCCTCATCGCGATATGGCTGTGTAAACTTGGTCGTGTCAGAGCCAATCTATCAGGAACTTAAATTCCTAGCAGAGCCACCCAAATGGGAACAGGTCTGACACCAAGCGGTAATAGGGCCACAACCCTGTCAAAGGGGCTCTGGCGAAAATCCAAAGGGCGTCTCCATCATCGTCAAGAATCAAAGTCTTTTGGCGTACTTGCCACTTCGTCTGTGGAAGATCTGCGGCAAACAAGGGCATTTCCTCCCTTTGACCTGGATATGAATGCGGGGTTGGGGGACCACTTGGGAATTTCCTATTTCCTTGTTAATCCTTCCATGAATTCAACACGGGGGAATTCGTGGATGGAGCCGGTACAACCGACCCAGGGTGAATGCCATCACAGAAACAGAAATAGTATTTCTACTAATTAATACACATGAAGTAAATGCAAATGATTTTTGTTAGTTGATTAATATACATGATATTATAAAAAAAGATTTGGCATTAGATAACCCACAATGATTGATATGCCATTAAAACAATAAACCAACCAACAGACTGAGATAGACAGACAGATAGATGGATAGATAGATAGATAGATAGATATGCATATACTGAGATAGATTGTCAGATTTGAATAAGCTGAGATAGATAGATATATAGATATGCATATACTGAGATAGATAGACAGATATATTTGAATAAACTGACATAGATAAATATATATATATATATATATATATATATATATATATGGACTGTGATAGATAGATACATAAATACATAGATAGATATGCATAGACATATATATATACATATATATATATATATATATATATATAGAGAGAGAGAGAGAGAGAGAGAGAAGAGAGAGAGAGAGAGAGGGGAGAGAGAGAGAGAGGGAGATATAATAGGTTTGACGAAAGAAGAGAAAGAACGAAGAACGAAAAATAAGAGGAGGGAGGAAGCACCAGATAGATAGATAGATAGATAGATAGATATACAAGGACTCAGATATATAGATAGATAGATGGATATCCATGGACTTAGACAGTCGGATAGATAGATAGATAGATAGATAGATAGATAAATATGCATGTACTGTGATAGATTGATAGATAGATATTAACAAAATGAGATAGATAGAGATAGATAGATAGATATGAACAGACTAAGATAGATAGATAGATAGATAGATAGAGAGAGAGAGAGAGAGAGAGATATGCATGGACTGTGATAGATTGATAGGTATATAGATATAAACAGAATGAGATAGATAGATAGATAGATAGATAGATAGATAGAAGGACTGAGATAGATAGATAGATAGATAGATAGATATAGATAGACAGACATGAACGGACTAAGATAGATAGATAGATAGATAGATAGTTAGTTAGATAGACATGAACAGACTTAGATAGATAGATAGAAGGTAGATAGATAGATAGATATGCATGGACTGTGATAGATTGATAGGTATATAGATATAAACAGAATGAGATAGATAGATAGATAGATAGATAGGTGGACTGAGATAGATAGATAGATAGATAGATAGATAGACATGAACAAACTAAGATAGCTCGATAGATAGATAGATAGATAGATAGATAGATAGATAGACATGGACAGACTTAGATAGATAGCTAGAAGTTAGATAGATAGATAGATAGATAGATAGATATGCATGGACTGTGATAGATTGATAGATATATAGATATAAACAGAATGAGATAGATAGACAGATAGATAGAAGGACTGAGATAGATAGATAGATAGATAGATAGATAGATAGATAGATAGATAGACATGAACAGACTTAGATAGATAGCTAGAAGTTAGATAGATAGATAGATAGACATGAACAGACTTAGATAGATAGATAGATAGATAGATAGATAATGTATATGCATGGCTATTGTTTTTCTATCTATCTTCAGTGCATCACACTTGTGCTTAACCTGATCAGCAACAAGTGCAGCTGCCACAATTTAACATTCTGCGCTGATTTCGTCTGAGAAATTGTTTGGCACACGACCAAGAAAAAGAAAAAAGAAAAGAAAAAAACATCACAAGAATTCATTTGATCACACAACCATAAATCAAGGCTACTTCTCAACTCATTCCGTAGCCTGAGCTACGCATGCGCAGTAGCCTACACCTGTGTTCCGTTCAACTGGCATACTTAACCTGGTCTGTAGCTTTTTTTTATTTCACTGCTTCGATAACCAAAGAACCTTTTATCGATGTTAATTTTTTTTATGCTTCAACTACGTTTGATAGACTTGACATCTGAGAAAATACAATGGCTGTCTTTATTATTATTTTCTCAGGGTGATGACATTTTGTTTTTTTCTAGCTGTTAACTGTTGTGTTGGGTTGATTTTTTTAGTGGGGGTGTGATCGTCGCTGTCCCTGAAGCGAATACGTAACAAAGAATGTTACATAATGGATAGGTAGCCCATTCATTTTGTGATAAAGTGTAATAATGGATTTTTAGCGTATTCCTTTTTTTTAATAAAGTGTTATAATGGATAGGTAGCCTATTCATTTTGTAATAATGTTTAATAATGGATATGTAGCCGATTCATTTTGTAATAAAGTGTAATAATGGATATGTTGACTATTAATTTTGTAATAAAGTATAATAATGGATAGGTAGCCTATTCCTTTTTAATAAAGTGTAATAATGGATAGGTAGCCTATTCATTTTGTTATAAAATAATAATAAATTTGTTGCCTATTCCTTATTAATAAAGTGTTATAATGGATAGGTAGCCTATTCATTTTGTAATAAAGTGTAATAAGAGATATGTAGCCAATCCATTTTTAATAAAGTGTTATAATAGATATGTCGCCTATTCATTTTTTAATGTGTCATAATGGATAGGTAGCGTATTCCTTTTTAATAAAGTGTTATAATGGATATGTAGCCTATTCATTTTGTAATAAAGTGTAAATGTATTTGTAGCGTATTTCATTTTGTAATAAAGTGTTATAATGGATAGGTAGCCTATTCATTTTGTAATAATGTTTAATAATGGATATGTAGCGTATTCCTTTTTAATAAAGTGTTATAATGGATATGTTGCCAATTCATTTTGTGATAAAGTGTAATAATGGATTTGTAGCCTATCCATGTTTAATAAAGTGTTATAATGGATAGGTAGCCTATTCATTTTGTAATAAAGTGTAATAATGGATATGTAGCCTTTTAATTTTATAATGAATTGTAATATTGGTTGGTTGGTTGGTTGGTTGGTTGTTAGATATTACGGCATGTGAAAGAGTGGAACTGGGAGGTGAGAGTTTGGAACGAAGAATTAACAGATTAAATCGCGGTCTCTTACTCGGTGCAGTTTGACTTTGAGGAAAATAAAATGAGAACAAATATGTCACCTGTTGTTATTACTAAAAACTATACATGGCACAAGGAAAGATGTCCCCCAACTCCCCGAGATGGATTCCAGACGCCAAACATCAAAGAATTGACAGCCAACTCAACAGCAGCCCAGCAACCAGATTCGAGCTTCTCCAAGTAGCATAGAAAATGATATAAGTTTACGACGTTTTTTGGTTTTTTTAAATTTTATATGAGACATCATCACTCCGAAACAATGCCGAAGAACTTTTGTTTTATTCAAGCTTGTTGGGTACTCATTTTTTAACTCAATCTTTTAAACTCATTATTATTTGTGAGTAATGGTGATGAAAGGGTATTTCACATTCCCCAGAGCTCCAGAATGGAACTTCACCATCAGAAGTTAACGACATACCCAGGACATTAAGACCCTCAGCCACTGCCTTTTAGCACATATGATAAAAAGGGTTGGTGGGGGTTACCATAAGGGCAATATTCATTTTGTAATAAAGCGTAATAATCGATTGGTAGTGTTAAAATTTGTGTCACCATATTAGACTTTTAGTTTCCCCGATGATAAATCCAAGTCAGTGTTGAGTCTGTAGTATTTGTTGAAAACCTAGGTAGAAAGGAGTATAGTTTCAGTAGATACTCCTTGTAGCAAAAAGTCTGTAGTATTCCTTGAAGTCCTGGGTAGAAAAGAGTATAGTTTCAGTAGATACTCCTTGTTGTAGAAAGTCTGTAGTATTCCTTGAAGTCCTAGGCTGAAAAGAGTATAGTTTCAGTAGATACTCCTTATAGCAAAAAGTCTGTCGTATTCCTTGAAAACCTTGGTAGAAAAGAGTATAGTTTCAGTAGATACTCCTTATAGCAAAAAGTCTGTCGTATTCCTTGAAATCCTAGGTAGAAAAGAGTATAGTTTCAGTAGATACTCCTTATAGCAGAAAGTCTGTAACATTCCTTGAAAACCTTGGTAGAAAAGAGTATAGTTTCAGTAGATACTCCTTATAGCAAAAAGTCTGTCGTATTCCTTGAAATCCTAGGTAGAAAAGAGTATAGTTTCAGTAGATACTCATTGTAGCAGAAAGTCTGTAGTATTCTTTGAAATCCTCCTCTGTAGGTCTTGATATCAGTAAGTTTAATTTGCAATTGATTTCAGGACAAATTACAATGATCTTAAATGCGTTCTATATCGTTTCTGATTGGCTATTTAAAAATTCTTTTTACCTGAAATGCATGCTGCTTATTTTGGGAAAGTTCATAAATATGAGTGGGAATATGTGCTACATCTTATACTCAGATATTCCAAAAGGTAGCCTATTCATTTTTTTATGAAGTGTAATATTTGTTGTATACTGGAACCTAGAATGTTTCGGTATACTAGTACATACAAATTAGTAGTTTACAACAGAGTGCTAAGAATTGGTATTACATAGGTGGTTCTCGTAAATGTCTCGGACCATATGACCTTTAGGCACCCCTTTTGCTTTGCTGATTCATAAGTACATTTTTTTCATTTACACCATCAACATACGGTTGTTTGTTAGGTGTTAGGGTTAGGGGTTAGTTTTTATAATTAAAAACCTCTAAAATCGTCTGTTAACAAACAACCGGATGTTGACAGTGTAAATGAAAAAATGTACTTATGAATCAGCAAAGCAAAAGGGGTGCCTAAAGGTCATATTGTCCAAGGTCTCTGTAAGTTTGTATTTACCTTAATCTTCTACCTGGCCAGAAGGCGACGCATGGTCTTTTTAAGGTGGGACGCCACGAACAAACCGAAGCTCATGTGATGGCTAATCGAAAAAATGCGTGGAACCCGTCAATATTCTCCTTTCAAGGTGTCTCAGACACCGGGCAATAAACTTAACCCTGTCTCTTTTAGACAGGGGGCAGGGTGGGTGCTGCTTGTGACACGGCCCCCTGGAATTGTCCAATTAAAGCCTCTAAACCGGAAACCAGATAATATCTCTTTAAGTTTCCTGACTGCTCTAAAACACTGTAAAACAAGTATTCATGGAGCAGTTCATTTACTCTCAGAAAATGTACGATAGGCTAGTCCACAAAAATATATGAATTTAAAACCTAACTGTTAATTCTAAGGAAGAGTCATGGAAAATAACCGGTGGTTTTATTGACAGCTTTTAACCCCGTGTTCACATTTGACGTCGCATTCTGATTCGTAGGGAATTGTCACATGAGGGCAGAACCGGTGGTGGGGGAAAGAAAGCTTAGAAATATAGACTTGGGCGAGCGACGGAGGCAGACGCGGATAATGGCGTCACTCTGAGCTGCATCGTGTCCACGCGCTGGAATGTGGGGTCTTGGTAAAATAAATGACGTCAAAGTTCAAATGAGACAGACTCTCTCGTTGTCTGGCTGATACCGACTTTATGCCACCTCGGCAACTTTACTTTTACTTTAAAATCAAAAATAATTTCAAAGACATTTCGATTATTTCCTATAACTCCAACATAAACAAAGGGGAACCACTCTTGACTGATGAATTATTTATTTAGTTATTGATCTAATAGAAAAAAGAAGACAGGGTTAGGGTTAGGGTTTAGGGTTAGGGTTAGGCTTAGTTTAATGGGAAAATAAATAAATAATTTATCAGTCAAGAGTGGTTCACCTTTGTTTATGTTGGAGTTATAGGAAATAACCGACATTTCTATAGAAAAATTCATTTTAACTCATTTTCATATCAAAATCATTTTCAATGCATTTTTGTAATCAAAGTTTTGCAAAATCTTCAGAAATAAACAGAAAATAATTAAATTTACATAATTTTTCCCCTACTTCTGTCTTTCTTCTTATATTTTTTCTGTGTAGCATGTCTTTTTTCTTCCCTTTCTTTATGATAAAAACGGAATGGTCCATTATTCAGCTGAGGTGGCAACAGTCATAGGAAATAGGAATTCGGTGAATAAGCAACACCAGATAATTAGGATTTACCTTTTGGCATTTCATCTAGGACGATTTGGATGGTATCATTTTTAACCAGAGGGTGTAGGAAGATGTTAACGGTCGTATAATTAAGGAACACGAGTATCAATATATAGACATAGAGAGAGAGAGAGACAGAAACAGAGAGACCATAGAGACTAAATATGAGCATCCCAATTCACGTAGAGGAAAATGGCAGCGGGCCCAAAACCTTTATTAAGGGAAACAAAGGAAAAACAAATACATAAAACAACGAGTTAGCGACATTGATATTTAGGTCTCTCTCTCTCTCTCTCTCTCTCTCTCTCTCTCTCTCTCTCTCTCTCTCTCTCTCTCTCTCTCTCTCTCTCTCTCTCTCACACACACACACACACACACACTTTTCCTCTCTTTGTTGTGTCTCTCTCGCCCCTCTCCCTCTCTTTTCTCTCTCTCTCCTTTCCTTTCTCTATGTCTGTGTGTGTCTCTGCCCCCCTCTCTCTCTGTCAGCTTATTTCTTTCTTTCTCAATCTATCTATCTATCTATCCCATTCTCTCTCGCTCTCTGTCTCTTCTCTGTCTCTCTCTCTCTCTCCCTCTCTCTTTCTTCCTCACGCTGCGTCTGTGTGTCTCTCTTTGTCGGCTTCTCTCTCTCTCTCTCTCTCTCTCTCTCTCTCTCTCTCTCTCTCTCTGTCGTTCGTCATGGATATTTAGGTTCATCGATCCCCCCTCTCTCTCTCTATTTATCTCTATATTCTTTTCCTTATATTTCTCTCTCTCTCTCTTTCCTCTTTCTCTCTCTCTCTCTCTCTCTCTCTCTGCCTCTCCATCTCTCTCTTTCTCTCTCTCGATCTCTCTCTCTCTCTCTCTCTCTCTCTCTCTCTCTTCTCTCTCTTCATTCTTTCTTATCTCTCTCTCTCTCTTTCGATCTATTTCTATATCTTTCTTCTTATTCTCCCCCCCTCTCTCTCTCTCTCTCTCTCTCTCTCTCTCTCTCTCTCTCTCTCTCTCTCTCTCTCTCTCTCTAAGGTTTACTAACTCGGAGACTTAATCTCGCTACTGCCAAAACCAATTATATCTTGATTCCGTTTTCGTTTTAACTCATAGAATTCCCCATGAATACCTCGGCTATTAATTCATCACGTCTTACTTCAAAGGAGACTCTCCCTCTTTTAACCAACTCGTTCTCCTTACTCTCGCTCACATCCTTGAATACCTATCCGCTTGACCTTCAATCAGTGTCCACTTCAGATCATCCGATCATCCCACCTCGCCGCACTCGCGCGTCTTTTTACCATTGACCGCGCTCTAAACAATTCAAGGGAAACAATGAAAAGTTCTCGTCCCAACCAACAGGAGGCACACATTGCGTAACGGTTACCGTTGTGAGAAATTAGAAGGATTATTATATATACTAGCAAATATATGAACCCTCCGGGTGCAAGTATTTAAGTTTTAATGTAATGAAATATCGTATTAAATTAGAAGCGCTAATGAAACTAAATAAGAATGCAGATAAAAAGATTTGAAACAGAGGGGGATATAATCAAAAAATAGAACAACTGAAATTTACTCTTCCATCACTCTCGTCTTTCATTGTAATTTTTTCTAATTTAAGTATTTAGTTAAAATAAGAAGTATTTTCTTGTTAATGGATTTCATTTAAGATTCATTGAAGAGATTTTTGCTTATATTCATTAAAATAAAGCCAAACAGTTAGAAATCAATAATACTAAGCATATATTTATTAAAATTACATTTTTAATATCAATATGCAAATTAGCCTTCCCGTTCACACTGTAAACCGCTATTTTGTTGTATATATAAATACAATTGCATGTTGTTAGTATGTAGATGTGGTTAACAGTATTAATAATGTAAAACAATTTTATTAATAATTGAGGTTTAAATAAGGATAAATTCATGGTGAATGTGACGTCAATAACTAAGGGAATTGTGACTTGAGTAGTGATTTAGTTTCGGTTACAGACAGAAAAACACACAATCTCCATTATAATAAGATTATAATATCATACAGGGTGTTTCGGGAGAAATTTGACAGTTTCATAAGGAAAAAGAAAAAGTGCTTGCTAACTACAACGTTTAATGGATTGTAGAGAAATTCAACAGGTACGGATATTACACTACTGTCACTCAAAATAACCGACATTAGCGTCGATAACGGCCTCAATCCTGCTCCGGCACATGGAGCAAGCTGATGCTACAGTTTTCCTGGGAATGGTCTCAAAAACTACCTTAATTCTTTCGATTAACTGGACTTTTGTAGTACTGGCACGGCGATTGGTGTCTTTCCAATAGGGCCCCATACATAATAATCCATGAGGTTAAGATCTGCGGAGTTCGGAGTCATTGGGACTGGTGTAGTCGTAATAATTCGCCGACAACCATCTTGGATTTTTCCCAGATAATATTATATTATATTATTATTATCAACAGACAATGAGCGTTATATCTCCTATTTTAAATTATATTTTTATATGTATTTACATTTTTCTCAATTCTTTAATGTATGTATATCAATTACAGGGTGATTGAAAAATAACTCCCTATTTTAAACTATTTATAATTTTTATATGCAGTTACCTCTTTTTCAGTTCTTCAATGTACAGGGTGTTCGGGATAAATTTGACATATTTATATTTGGTTATTATTCTCCGTAGGTTGGAGGTATTGACACACACTACGCATCATTTAAAAGCTTGGACCCTTCTTCATTCATATGCGTTATGACATATAGAATGGATGACTGGAACCCACCTGAATCATGGAAGCGAATAACTTGTGTCACGATGATCTGCGTCGGCCATCAAAATAAGGAGATTATGGTTGCTGCCCAATGCTCCCTGAACACCGTAAAAACAATCGGGCATGAACTGGAGAATTACAATGGACACTGTGAGGATGTGGCTAGAAATAAGCAACATAACAGACGATTTGATTGCGTTCGTAGATCAGATATCTACGAAAATCTACAGAAAAAGTGTTGGATGATCCTCATATGCCTACGTGGAGTTTCTAAACACTGTAGTCAAGCCCTGGATAACAAGGGTAGCCAATGGAAAGCCATATGTATGGCAGCAGGATTCGGCCCCTTGCTACACCTCTGGGAAAAGTCAAAAATGGTTGTCGGCGAATTTTTACGACTACAACATTCCCAATGTTTTGCCTCCGACTCCCCAGATCTTAACCCCATGGATTATTGTATATGTGGCACTGTTGAGAAAGACGCCAGTCGCCCTGCCAGTACTACAAAATCCCAGTTAATCGAGAGAATTGAGGTAGTTTTTGAGACCCGTTCCCAGGGAAACTGTAACATCAGCTTGCTCCAGGTTCCGGATTAAGATTAAGGCTGTGATCGACGCTAATGGCGGTTATTTTGAGTGAAACTTGTTGACAGTAGTGTAATTTCCGTGCCTGTTGAATTTCTTTAAACTCCATTAAATTTTGTAGTTAGCAAGCACTTTTTCTTTTTCCTTATGAAACAGTCAAATTTATCCCGAACACCCTGTTCCTTAATATATGGCAATTAAATCTGTGTTGCTGTTGTTGGTAGTGCTTCTCCACATTTTGCTATTATTGTTCATAGATGGCTGAATCACCATTCTCCCGGGTGATGGATGAGTAGATATTGTTTGCATGAATGGCCGACAAGAATCCCTGATTTAACATCTGGCGACTTGGGGGTGGGGCAAGCCTACTCTACGAAATCAACGACTTTGGAATAATTTGAAGGACGAATACGATAATTTATCTCTGCCATTCCACAAGAGTTTCTGGGAAGATCAGTTAATGCGATTCCCGAGCGGCTTGAGAGGCTGGAGGCGAATGCGTGTGCCATATAGAATTTTAAATAAAACTCAATGTGTTCTTCCCAATAATAATAATAATAATAATAATAATAATAATAATAATGGGAAGAACACACGTTAAATTATTATTATGCGAGGAGTGACAAGCAGGTCATCGGCAGGGGTTACGACAGTAGCAGTAGAAAGAGAAAAAGGAACTGCCTCAGCGGCGCCCCAGGGGGATTATTATTATTACTATTATTATTATTATTATTATTATTATTATTTTGAGTTTTCACATCAGCATTAGCTGATGGTCTTTCACTGGAGTCTGAGTGACAGCAAGTCTCCTCGGGTCTCCAGGACTCTTCTGAGTATTCTGGCAGATTGCAGTAGTGCAGTGTTCTGAATGGTTTCAATCCTTCCTCTGATTTCCAGACTTTCCAAACACTTTTCTAATCCTTTTGGGACTGTTCCAAGTGCACCAACTACAATTGGTATCACTTTCACTTTCATGTTCCATAAATTTTTCAGTTCTCTGGCAAGATCCAGATCATTATTATTATTATTATTATTATTATTATTATTATATTATTATATTATTATTCATTGACAACACGGATTCCCATGACTTCAAAATCCATGAGTTGACAAGTTTTCTACTTTTTGTTAATTAACACTAGGCCCGTCTCCTAGTAGGGATTAGGGGATCCCTCTGTATCTCAAAGTCTCAAATGATTTTATGCGTCTCAGTTTCTAGGGCAGATTCTGGTTTATGCATTGAGTAGTATGGTGAAAATTGAATTTCTTGCAAAATTCTCAGTGGATAAACTTTCCCATCCAGTCGTGTCTAGTCTTGTACTCTCTTTGAGCTAGTTTGCATTCTACTATTATTATTATCATTATTATAATTATTATTATTATTTAATTAGTTTCTGCTCTATCTCCCGGCTTGACGCTAACCAGCGATATAACACTGGCAGTTTCCAGCTCCCAGCTCCTAGCCCGTGAGCCATACTCTTTGCCTCTCTAGATATTCTTTTTAAAATTCTACTAGGGACTGGTACGCTTTTGTTATGTGTAAAAGCCAGCTCTGCCTTAGATCACGTTAGTTTCGATACTATCTCCCGGCTTGACGCTAACCAGCGATATAACACTCGTGATACACCATTGTAATGCAGTTCGCAGCTCCCAGCTCCTAGCCCGTGAGCCATACTCGTTGCCTCTCTAAACATTATTTTTAAACGTCTACTAGAGCCTAGTACGTTTTTTGTAATATGTAAAGGCCAGCTCGGCCTTAGTTCGCGTTAGTTCGGTACTATCTCCCGGCTTGGCGCTAACCAGCGTTATAACACTCGCGATATACCGTTGTAATGCAGTTCTCAGCTCCCAGCTCCTAGCTCGTGAGCCATACTCGTTAACTATCTAGACCTTCTTTTTTAACCTCGACTAGAGCCTGGTACGTTTTGGTTATGTGTAAAAGCCAGCTCTGCCTTAGTTTACATTAGTTTCTACACTATCTCCTGGCTTTATGCTAACCAGCGATATAACACACGAGATATACCGCTTTAATTGTTGGAATATCTGTTGCTATATAAGCCGTGCTGCAATCCACCTCTTAGATTTATAGACTAAGCGAGTCACGGGATTTAAACCCCACCCAATAAACAGCCCGAGTATGTGGTTGGTTAACTATTTAATCGCTGATATTGACGGACATCCATTTGCACTCATTGACGAACGACCTTCAAGACTGAGGAGCACCTAGGAACAACCAAAGGGCCACACCTAATATTAAGATTACAAAGATCAACCAAAGGATTCTTCACTAAGGATCACGCTCTTGCTTGAAGCCTAAGGATGACCTCAAAAATCGTAACACTAATGCCCGTTGCCACGCAAGACATTCTTTTACTAGTGCCTGGTACGTTTTTGTTATGTGTAAAAGCTAGCTCTGTCTTAGATCACGTTAGTTTCAGTAATATCTCCAGGCTTGACGCTAACCTGCGATATAACACTCGAGATGTATCGTTGTAATGCAGCTCTAAGGTCCCCAGCTTGGAGATCGTGAGTCATGCTCGTTGCCTCGCAAGACATTTTTTTAACCTCTACTAGAGCCTGGTACACTTTTGTTATATGTAAAAGACAGTTCTGCCTTAGATTACATTAGTTTCAGTGCTATCTCCCGGCTTGACGCTAACCAGCGATATAACACTCGCGATACACCGTTGTAATGCAGTTCTCAGCTCTCAGCTCCTAGCTCCTAGCCCAGCCCGTGAGCCATACTCTTTGCCTCTCTAGACATTCTTTTTAAACTTCTACTAGAGACTGGTACATTTTGTTATGTGTAAAAGCCAGTTCTACCTTAGATCACGTTAGTTTCAGTATTATCTCCCGGCTTGACGTTAACCACCGATATAACACTCGCGATACACCGTTGTAATGCAGCTCTAAGCTCTTCAGCACGTAAGCTCGTGAGCTATACTCGTTACCTCTCTAGAAATTCTTTTTAAACTTCTACTAGAGTCTGGTAGCTTTTGTTATTTGTAAAAGCCAGTTCTGCCTTAGATCACGTTAGTTTCAGTACTATCTCCCGGCTTGACGCTAACCAGCGAGATAACACTCGCGATACACCGTTGTAATGTAGTTCTCAGCTCTCAGCTCCTAGTCCGTGAGCCATACTCTTTGCCTCTCTAGACATTATTTTAAAACTTCTACTAGAGACAAGTACGCCCACGTTATTTTCAGTACTATCTCCCGGCTTGACGCTAACCAGCTATATAACACTCGAGATGTATCGTTATAATGCAGCTCTAAGTTCCTCAGCTCCTAGCCCATGAGCCATACTCGTTGCCTCTCTAGACATTCTTTTTTAATCTCTACTAGAGCCTAGTACGTTTATTGTAATATGTAAAAGCCAGCTCTGCCTTAGATCACGTTAGTTTCAGTACTATCTCCCGCGATATACGGTTGTAATGCAGTTCTAAGCTCTTCAGCACGTAAGCTCGTGATCCATGCCCGTTGCCTCGCAAGACATTCTTTTACCAGAGCCTGATACTTATTTGTTATAAGTAAAAGCCTCTTCTGCCTCAGCATATGTTAGTTTCTTTTGGCACCAATCTCCCGGCTTGACGCTAACCGGTTCGTCATGCCCGTTTTCAGCACTTTGTTATTCCGGTCATGATGTTCACGTGATACACGTATTTTGCCGTGGCATCTACCGGTGATTCCCAAATGAGAAACTTTTTGATTATTTGTCTTGAAGACAGTCTTCAAGGAAGGCGGCAAATAAAGAAGCAGACAAAATGGCTGACCCCCACCCCCACCGCGTGCCTCGACCCACACCCCTCTGCACGTAACACACCCAGTTTGGCTTCACGGATGAATACAACCGTCTGTATTTTGCTCTCTCTCCCCCTCTCTCTCTCTTTTCTTTCTCTCTCTTTCTCTCTCTTTCTCTTCTTTCCTTTTCTCTCTTTCTCTCTCTCTTTCTCTCTCTTCTCTCTCTCTCTTTCCTTTCCTTTCTCTCGCTTTCTCTCCTACCCCTCTTGCGCTCTCTCTCTGTTTTCTCTTTCTCTCTCTATACACCTCTCTCTCTCTCCTCTCTCTCTCTCTCTGTTCTCTCATTCACCCTTTCTATTTCTCTCTATCTCTTTGTGTTTCTCTCTGTTTCTCTCTCATTCCCCCCTCTCTTCTCTCTCTCTGTTTCTCTGTTTCTCTCACCCTCTCTTTCACTCTTTCTATTTCTCTCTATCTCTTTGTGTTTCTCTCTGTTTCTCTCTCATTCCCCCTCTCTCTCTCTCTCTCTCTCTCTACGCTTGGCATACGTGCAACTGCATTGTATTTTGTCGGTCAGTATAGAGTATCGATAGTAAGAGCTTTTGCAGCTAAAAAATGTCGGAAAAGGGTGTGGGAAAGTTTCCAGCGCTTTCTTATTAGAATTTTTATCGCGTGTATTCAGTCACTAGTTTAAAAAAGAAGAACACCATAAAGTTTTACGCACCACACACACACACATTTATATATATATAGAAACACACATATATAGGAAGCGCGTGGTGTAATGGTTAAAGTCATGGGAATTGGACTCGTCGACCCGAGTTCAAATCCTGGACGTGGCAATTATTTCACTTAGCGCTAATACCCTTGGGAAAGGTATGAATCCTACTCTCCCTCCAGCTATGGGTAAATAGTAGAGCAGACTGGGCTCTTTAACCTTGGTTAGGCAACCGGTCTAGGAGAAGGAAAACTCTGAATTCAAACCTGTTGAACTCCGCTTAACAAATTGACCTTGTGTCGCATCCTGCTCGTTCGGAGGGGTTGGTAAATATATATAGAAACGCACACACATGGGTTGATCACCTGAAGATCGAAATAACGAAAATCAGAGTTGTGAGAGTAAAGTTTGTTTGGTTTGTTTTGGTTTGGTTTCTTTGATTAATGGCATTTCAACATTCGTGAGTTATTTAATGCCAAATACATCCTTGTAGAAGAACAGTAGTTGGACTGCTTAATCCATATCTGGGAAGTAAAATTTGTTATTGTTTTAATAGTTTCATATTCATTCAACCTATTGGCTATGGAGAATCTTTATTGTAATGTTTATTCTGGGCACTTTTTATTGAGGATAAGCGGCTAATACGCTACTTTGAAACCAATGATAACAAACGCCTTTGATTTGTATTGTACACTATTTTCCTTTTTCCAATACAAATAACTATACACACACACACCACACATATAATATATATATATATAATATATATATTATATTATATATATATATATATGTGAGAATGGGAAATGAATCCGACAATATGAGGAAAAATGAGTAAAGAAAAGAAATGTAAGATGGATAAAAATGAATTTTATCGATATATATATAATATATTTATATATTAATTTTATAATATAATTTATAATATATTAATCTTATTATAATGGAGATTGTGTGTTTTTCTATCTGTAACCGAAACTATATTACTACTCAAGTCACAATTCCCTTAATTATTTACGTCAAATTCTCCATGATTTCATTCTTTTTTAAACCTTTCAGTTATTAATAAAAATTGTTTTTACATTATTAATACTGTTGACCATATCTACGTACTAATAACATGCAATTGTATTTATATATATAACAAAATAGCGGTTTACAGTTTGAACGAGAAGGCTAATTTTGCATATTGATATTTAAAAATGTTATTTTAAATAAATATGTGCTTGGTATTATTGATTTCTAATTGTTTGGTTTTATCTTAAAGAGAAATATAAACAAAAATCTCGTGGATAAATCTTAAAAGAAATTTATTTACAAGAAGAAATAACTGTAATATTATCCTTTACTTCCTATTTTTAACTAAATAGTTAAATTAGGAAAATTTACCAATGAAACAGGGAGTAATGGAAAATGATGGAATAGTTAGTTTCAAAGTTGTTCTATATTTTTCGATTATACCCCCTCTGTTGCAGATCTCGTTATCTGCATTCTTATTCAGTTTCAATAGCCTTTCTAATTTAATTACATTAAAACTTAAATACTTGCACCCGGAGGGTGCATATATTTGCTAGTATATATAATATATTTATAATATAATTTTATCGATATACTATATATATTTATAATATGAGTCTTTATTTATTTATTCCATTCATTTCATTCATTTTTTTTGTATTCCTTAGTTAATCTTTACATTAATTCTTAACTATATATATATATATATATATATATATATATATATATATATATATATTTAGTTAGGCAGCATTTCTTTTTTAAGGCATATATTATTGGTGATTTTCCGAGTACTACCCCTGAAGATAGGGCGGAAAGTACTCGGAAAAAGTTCATTTTATAGTTTAGATATTGCTCATCGTGTTTTTAGTTAGATTTTTTTAGAGGTCTATTTTAAGACCAGAGCATTTGTACAGAAAATAAGAAAAGATAGAAAGAAAGAAGATAAAAAAATAACAAAAGAAAGAAAGAAAGGAAGAAAGAAAACAAAGGAAGTAGGAAGGCAAGAATATAACACAAGAAAGAAAGAAAGAAAGAAAAAGATAAAAAAATAATGAACAAAAATAGAAAGAAAAAGAAAGCATCTGTTAAATAAGATGATACACGGAATGAAGAAGTTTTAAGTATAGCAAGTTTTACTGAGAGAGAGAGATAAAAGTATAAGATTGATATATATATATATATATAGATAGATGATAGAGAGAGAGAGAGAGAGACAGAGATGATATAGAGTAGAGATTATGTCGACCAAAGAATCCTCTCTCTCTCTCTCTCTCTCTCTCCTCTCTCTATATATATATATATATATATATATATATATATATATTATATATATATATAATCTTTCTATCTCTCTCAATGAAGTAAGAACGGAGTCAAAAATATAACAAGAGAAGGAAAGAAAAAAAAGGAAAAATAATGAAAGAAAATGAAGAAAAATAATTAAAAGGTAAAGAAAAAAAGAAAAAAAAACAAAGGAAGTAAGAGTGCAATAATATAACAAAAGAGAGAAAGAAAGAAAGAAAAGAAAGAAAGAAAGAAAGAAAGAAAGAAAGAAAGAAAGAAAGAAAGAAAGAAAGAACGGAGGCAAGAGAAATAGAAAAAAAGTTATTAAATAAGATGAAATGATACACGGAATGGAGAAGTTTGAAGTATAACAAGTTTTATTGAGAGAGAGGGAGGGAGAGAGAGAGAGAGAGAGAGAGAGGGAGAGGGAGAGAGAGAGAGGGGGAGATAGGAGCGAGCGAGAGAGAGGGAGGGAGAGAGAGAGAGAGAGAGAGAGAGAGAGAGAGAGAGAGAGAGAGAGAGAGAGAGAGGGGGAGATAGAGAGCGAGCGAGGGAGAGGGGGGGGATAAATAAAACTTTTTAAATAATTATTTGGACAAGTGAATGCTAAATTTAAATTATATGCAGTCTCAACAGAAACAGGACATCTGTCCCGCCGAGAGAGAGAGAGTGAGAGGAGAGAGAGAGAGAGAGAGAGAGAGAGAGAGAAAGAAAGAGAGAGAGAGAGAGAGAGAAGGGGTAGAGATTATGTAAAGTAGTCTACTTAAATATCCCCTCTCTCTCTCTCTCTCTCTCTCTCTCTCTCTCTCTCTCTCTCGTACAGATGTCCTATTTCTTTTGAGATACTGTATATGATTTTAAATTAAGCATACACTAGATCGTTGGTGTAATAGAAAACAGGTCGCCATACAGCTGTTTTCTTGTGAGATGCTGCATCCAAGATTTCTTCATGATATCACGCAACATCCTTTGTAGTTCCCATCTTGTTTTTTCTCCAAGAGTTTCGTTAACGTCCAGGTGGTGCAACCGTACAGTTGCACTGATGCGGCTACGACTTGAAAGAATTTACCTATCAGTGAGATCAGATTTCCATGTGGTCGATATTCTGTCTATAGTAATTTATACCTTTCCTATTGACCAGGTAGCGTGACATAATGGTTACAGTCGTAGGAAATGGACTCGGCGACCCGAGTTCAAATCCTAGACATGGCTGTTTGCATTTCACATAGTGCTAATACCCTTGGGAAAGGTATGAATCCATGTATTCTCCCTCCAGCTATAGGTAAAATAGTACGACAGACTGGGTTCTTTAACCAGTCTAGGAGAAAGAAAACTCTGAATTTTAAAAAAGCCTGAGGTCTGTCGTTGATTAGGTTTGTGGAATTCCTTGTGCACCAGATCTTTCCTATTGATTGTGCCAAAATATGTGGATGGTCCAACACAAACCTTCATCACTATAAACAAAACATTGTGTAGGTTGTTCACTGGATTAACCCTCATGCGTCGTAAATCGACGAGAGAGTCCATTTCATTTATTGATCAGGTAACAATATCGAAACGTAGGTCACAACGATTTTGGTTGGAAATACGTGACGTCGTTCGAAATAAGATATGTCTGGTTTATCTACATTGGCATCAAACATTGGTTTACGTTTCAGGCGAGAGGTTGTTTGCTGGAGTGTGGTCGGCTCGATAAGATTCCATTTTGACTGGCAATTTAACCGAATTTCTCTTAGATGGGCACAGATACAAGATACAGTACACACAGACACACACTGTAGACAAACAAACACATAATAAAAGACACACAATCATATAAACACATACATGTACACACTGGTCTGTCGGTTAGGCTTAGTATACGGTGACTGTATCACCTGTAGAGGGGTCAGACCTAGTTTCTTTTAGATGGGCACAGATATAATACACAGTACACACAGACACACACTGTAGACAGACAAACAAATAAAGACACAACACACACACACACAATATATAATATATATATATATATATATATATATACACTGCCCTATCGGTGGGACTTAGTATGGGCTCACACATACACATACATATTAGGGTAGGTCGATTTTGGAACTGTAACATCTTCCATGTGGCGAAAGTTGCAAATTAACATAAAGTATTACCCCTTCCAGGCCGTTGTCATATCAGTACTGCTGTATGGCTGCACCACCTGGACCCTAACTAAGCGACTAGAGAATAAACTAGATGGGAGCTGCACAAGAATGCTGCGGGTGATCCTGAACAAGACATGGAAACAACACCCCACGAGAAACAGCTGTACGGCCACCTGCCACATATCACACAAACCATCAGAGTAAGACGGACAAGACACGCGGGACACTGCTGGAGAAGCAAGGACGAACTCATAAGCGACGTCCTCCTGTGGAAGCCAGCACATGGACAAGCCAGTGTGGGCCGACCAGCAAAAACGTACATTGATCAGCTCTGTGCGGATGCAGGATGCTGCATAGAGGACCTCCCGAGAATGATGAGCGATAGGGACGGATGGAGAGAGATTGTCATGGTTTTCCCGCTGAAAGCGCGATATGATGATGATGATTACCCAACAACATATTTTCTTCAAAACTTTACTTTCAGTTGAGGAAATGGATTTCAATCTTTTAAAATGTTATCCCTGTTACAGTTTAATTAATAAAGGAAAAAGCAGCATATCGAAGAAGTCGGCGATGATGGGGAAATATTTTCAATTTTAATTCTAGTTATATTATCTTATTTGTTTAATCTTAGTAAAATAAAATGACATCATTTTCTGTTTTAAACATTGAAATTGCTAAATTATCTAACCAATTTCTGGGCCAAATGTTGCGAAAACGAGGATTTTTAGTGCATTTTAACTGATGATCTTTGATACTATTTCTTCAAATAATGGTGCAAGTAAGAGATCTAGTTTTTTGGTATCAGTATTCAGTATACTAACATACAACTTTCGATTTTTGAGATAATTTGATATTTACAAAACGTGAAAAAATCAACCTACCTTAATACACATACACATACACACTGCCCTGTCATTGGGGCTTAGTATAGGCCCACTGTACCATTTGCAGAGAGGTCCGACCTACTGAACAAAAATGTTCTGTCTGGTTTGGTTTTGTTTAACGGAATATCAAACTGATAGGTTATTTAATACTAAATCTTTGTTTTTGTATATATGTGATTTGTATGGCATTAGTTTGTTGGTAAATAGTTTGCTTTTGAACAAATTGTTAGTGGTGAAGTCAAATATACACACACACACGCACACACGCACACAAATATATATATTATATATATATATATATATATATATATATATATATATATATATATATATATATACTCCCAGACTCGGTAGAGCTCTCTAAGGGGGACTTGAATTAACTCTCACTGCCAGCATATTATACAGCAATAATCGTCTGTATACAGACTAGATCTCTCTTGTGATCGTAAAATATATAACAAACGTATGTATTTAATAGTTTAAACACCACCCCGTTACGGCATCTGCCAAATGGCAGAGAGATTAAGAAGTTGGGTGGACAAATAGTCAGTGGGATTTCGCTCCTGGCCATAGGTAGCTGTTGTGTCTAGCCACACTGAAGAGGGCGTGAACGCCGAAACACAGTGTCTGTGGATGATATATATATATATATTATATATATATATAATATATATATATATATATATATAGTTATGCTATTCTATCGCTATCATTAGAGGCTAGAAGAACACATTACGTCAGAAAAAAGTTTTAAAAAACATCTATTTAAACGTGGTTGTTGTAACAGTATCATGGAAACTACTTCTCTGCGCACATTGATATACGTAAATCCCTTAGCGTAGTAATACCTTGAGACACTTCACTTCGAGACCAGCTTCAATATTCAACATACCAGATTGTATACAAACGTCAATAAATGTAGTATACTGAAACATCGCTTTCTATTTAATTAATACTAAACAACAGCAGCTGCATTCTCCAGTCTTCTATATTGTTAACATCGTATATCTCAGTCGGAGATGATAGAAAGAAAAATGTATTAAAAAAATTGACTTTAAAGAAATTAGAATATGTGGAGGAAATGTTGAGGAAATATCTTCCCTTACAACAATATAAAGACGAAGCTGTTTGCATTTCAAATAGCGCTAATACCCTCCAGCTATTGGTAAATAGGAGGGCAGACTAGGTTCTTTAACCGAGGCTAGGTAACCTATCTAGGAGAGCGAAAACTCAGAATTCAAAACTGTTAAGCTGTGCTTAAGAAATTGACCTTGTATGTCATCCTGCTTGTGAGGGGTTCGGTTTATATATATTATATATATATATATATATATATATATATATATATAATATTAAGATTTTTGAAGGCAATTTACAATGCAATATGTGTTGAAAATTATATTATTTAACTTTGAAGAAAAATAATTTTTAGAATTTAAAAACAAAAGTTAAATAAATTAATCTTTAACACATATTGCATTGGAAATTGCCTTCAAAAGTCTTATATTACAGATACAATAAAAAACACACACACATATATATATATATATATATATATATATATATAGTGTGTGTGTGGGGGGGATGGTCACTGTTTCAGCTTTTGCTGGAATGGCGTACCAAAGGCAGTATTATTGGTAGAGTGCTCAATATAAAATAGAGCTGTTATATAATATAATATAATAAATATATAAAGGCTTTACATAACTATTTATTAGGTGACAAAGGAACATTCACGACCATATTGGTTTCATGCGAGGCAATCATCAGGTGAAGATGTTTCAAATGCAATGAAAATCGAAAAAAATTTTTTAAATTCAGAAAATTCAATAGACATAGGATGTGTATGATTGGATAAAATGATGTGCTCATGTATGTGGTGGTAATTTGAATGTATGAGAGTGTTTATGGACAGCATAAAGGTTGTGTACGCCGGGTAACTGGTCACACACATAATAAATAGATATGTAAAACTTTTATATATTTATTTTGTTATATCATATATATATATATATGTGTGTGTGTGTGTGTGTGTGTGTGCGTGAAGGTGGTAGCTGAGGGTCTTAGCGCCTTGGGTATGACCTTCCACATGCATCTAGTGGTGAAATTCCAATTCCTGTTTAATAATAAACATTTATTCGCCCAGTGTTATATCGTTTCATATATATATATTATATATATATATATTATATATATATATATAATACAATTATATTGCATGAAGAATCTTCCTTTATAACTCTACTAGAAGCGGCTACCTGGCGTTGCCTGCGTATAGGGGGAGGTAAAAAGTTAGTCTCCATTATTACTGAACCGGACTGGATCCTCGTAGTATGCCCCATTAGAATCCCTATGTAAAAAAAAAGACCTGGCGTTGATCCAGCTACTCCGAAAAGAAAGATTAATGTCCACTATCTAAAATATTAAATGAAAAAAAAAGAATTCTATGCTGTTATCATTTAGATTTTATTTTGTAATTATCTTCACGAATATAAATCAAACCTTCATTATTTTTGCTCAAAAGGCCTGCTCTGGTGATAGTGAATGTGTATATATATTTACTTTTTCTCTGAATGTTTGAGATGAGGCTTGAAGATTAGTATTATCTGCGTTATTCGGACTATTGTCCCTATCTTCATCGTTACTTGTACAACGTTTCGGCCGATATGCCCTCCGGCCTTCTTCAGGTATTTCTTGTCGGACTCGGGAACCTTCTCGGACTCGGGAACCTTCTTTTCAAACTCGGGAACTTCCTTGTCATATTCGGGAGCCATCACAGAACTTTGAACCTAACCCTTTTATATAGTCCACGGGGGTATCCTGTTCTCATTCCGCTAACCATAGCTGGGCAGTAGGAAGTTGTGATTAATTAATATTTCCGAGCCCAAGAAGGTTCCTGAGTCCGTCAAGGAAATACCTGAAGAAGGCCGGAGGGCATATCGGCCGAAACGTTGTACAAGTAACAATGAAGATAGGGACAATAGTCCGAATAACGCAGATAATATTATATTTTACTTTGCATTAATTCGTTATCTCTTTGCATAGTTCCTCCGGAATATAATACACACAAACTGCCCTTCATTATATGTATAGATTTTAAACCTTAGGCAAAATATATTGAATATTTTAATGTTACAACCATGTAATTATGTATAGATTTAAAAAAATCAATTAAATAAATACAACACAATTTAAAAAAATAAGAAGTGTTGGGGGACATATTGGGAAATGCATAAATAAATAAAAATAAAAATAAATAAAATAAGATGAAATATATAACATGGAAAATGAAATTAGGAATTAGAAGCAAAACGTTAGAATTAGCAAGGAAAAATAGGCCTCTCAAGTCAGTAATAATGTCGGGTAAACTTACTTTCTCCCCTCTAAAGCTTGTAATCCGTTTAGAAAATAAATGTTTCTACACTACTGTACATAAGTATTAGGAATCTAATAATTATGTAACACAATTGTGATCGCAAAATATATAAAAAAACGTATGTATTTAATAGTTTAAACACCACCCCGTTAGGGCAGCTGCCAAATGGCCGAGAGATTAAGAAGTTGGGGTGGACTTCACTTCGAGACCAGCTTCAATATTCAACATACCAGATTCTATACAAACGTCAATAAATGTAGTATACTGAAACATCGCTTTCTATTTAATACTAAACAACAGCAGGAATCTAATAATTATGTAACACAATTGCTATCATCTTCACCCTCATATACCAGAGTTTCGTCAATTCTCTGGCAATCGTTCAAGTATTTGTCTATATTTTGTTTCTTTCCCCTTCACTCTGTGATCTGCTGGGACTGCAAAATTTACCAGTTACAAGTTCCCTATTTTCTTGTAATCATAGGTACTCGTCTGCTCTTCCCTCATCCATTTCATTCCAAAAGATTTTTTTTCATCCATGTAGATATTGTAACTTTGTTGGTTGTTTTTATTTTGCTTTTTGTTGTTTCATATAAAGCCTTTCGCTCTTTTTTTTTTCTAACTTATTGTCGTTTTATTCTTCGGATAACGAAGAATAGCCAGATTCAGAAACTAAAAAGGTCAGGAGTCAGTTAAAACCTATGTCTTCTTATTCCTACCTCGTTAAAGAGTTTAATTATCCATACCTGCATTTGACTTGTTGTACCACCAGCCAATCAGAGGCTCGGTGAGAGAGTTTAAACGCGTCCAAAAACAAAAACAGTTGTCTGAATAGTTTTGAAGGTGGATCAGAGATTGATTATCTCTAATAGGTTCAGCCTGGCGAGGGGAGTATTGATGTTGAAAGACCCGAAACTTCCCAGTGGACCCTGCATACTACATCACTGACGACACCTACTATCGCCCAAAATGTAGGGAGCGTATATTTAAGTATGCTACCCTTAGGTAAAATATATTGAATGACCTCAATATATACAACGAACCGACAAATTGAAATTTTTCTCTCGGTCATGTGAGCAGTATTATGTCATGTGGATTATTTTCCTTTAATAAATACGGAAGTCCAACCATTTTAATCCGACTAAAATTTTAGGTTATAAACCTGGTCTTGTTATAATAGCATAGCATTTTCTAACGTTCCTTAGCAGTTGTTTTATATATATTATATATATATATATATATATATATATATATATAATAAATAAATATATAAAGCGTATTACATGTCTATTTATTTGATGACAATAGACTGTTCTATTACCATCAAATAAATAGATATGTAATACCTTTAATATTTATTTTATTATTTTTATATCTAGCTCTATTCTTTATATCGAGCACTTCCCTAATACTACTGCAATTTGGCGCACCATTCAATATGAGATGAAGCGCGTGACTATCCCAGACTATATATATTATATATATATATATATATATATATATATATAGTCATCCACAGACACCGTGTTTCACGTCTTCAGTGTGGCTAGCACATCAACTACCATCCGACCAGGAGCGAAACCAGACTGACTTTTCTCAGCATGATTCGGTAATAATATATATATATATCAGCGATAAATCGTCCGCTGCGAACCACAGGGTCTGGTTTGATACCGGCCTTTGCCAACTCAGCGTATGAGTAACACATATTACTGTGCGGGTAAAGTGAGGAGCTGATTGGTAGGTATGGCACTCGACCTTAGATGCTAAAAAACAATCTCCTTCTATCACTAGTGAAAAGGAATAGATCTCCTCGCTGTCTGACTGATACCGACTTTAGGCCACCTCGATGACTTTAATATATTATATTATATTTAATATATAATATATATTAATATATTAATATATATATTATATATATATTGATTAAGTAGTATAGACATATTTTGTCTACATATTCTGTTTCAATGCTTAAGCCTTTTACTACTGCTATATTTATAAAATCAAATTCAAAACCAAAGGCTACAACATAACAGCAGTATAAATAGACACTTACAAAGTTGTATTGCTTTGCAATACAACATCCCCTGATAATGGGCCCATGATGGACCGAAAGTACTTGCGACAATTAGTTATGCCAAATTTATTAGCCATTTTCGGTTGGGTATTATATTCATCCATGAAGAAAGAAAAAGAATATAAGATGTGAGTATACAAGATTAAATAGTACCCAATGATATCCGTTTTTATCGTATAATTCTCTGTTACAATAAACCAGCATTTAAAGCGAAAATACCGTACATGTTAAAAAAAAAACGTAAAAAGAAACATGAATCCATAGTTGAAAGTGTACTAAATTGAGCAAAACGAATGTGATTTTTTAGATTCAGCACATCAGAGTTTACCTTAATCAGCTTAAAAGAATTTACACAATAATTTTGTTGTGACCAGTGAAATCAACTGCGATATATAAGGTGATTCAATAAAATATCGGGAATTTTTGTACTTTTTTGACACACCTTGTATTCTGAAAATAATTAACGTTCCATTAATTCTTCATTTCTATCTTGATAAATACCGCTTTAAAGATTTGTACTTTAACACACTGTATTCTGAAAAATAACGTTTCATTCATTCTTCATTTCTATCTTGATAAATACAGCTTTTAAAAGATGGTACTTTTTTGACTCACCTTGTATTCTGAAAAAAAAATAACGTTTCTATTATCCTTATTTCTATGTTGGTAAATACAGCTTTAACTTGAGTACTTTTTGACACACCTTGCATTCTGAAAAAAAATGAATGAAAGGTTATTTTTGAGGGTTCTTTAGATATTTTTAAAAAAATCAATAAGAATTCTAAGAAACGGTCATTCTTCTTTGTGGCCGCGAACTTTTCAGGAACCCTTACTTAAATATCGTCTCTCATATTTTTTAACCCTTCCCAAAATATTAAATAACAATACACAGAAAAATATCCTTCCTGTCTTGGTGGGCCGACAACTTTTCAGCACATCCGCCGAAAAAAGTAAAAGAGTAAAGTAGTCGAGTGGCTAAAGTCTATCCCGTTTTCACTAGCACTAGACCAAGAGATTGTTTTTACTCAGAGGTGAATGCTCACCAACTATCCGTCCTCACTTTATCTCATAGATCCCTATTGCTACTAATACGCTGAGTTGGCGAGGACTGTATCGAACCGGAACCTCGGGGTCCTAGTTGGACGCTCTACGACTGAGCCAAACCGATCCAAACTATTAGGTTCTGCACGATAACATACCAGTGAAAAAATACATTTCATTGTTTATTTGTTTTTATTGTTTTTTTTCTTTTTCTTTTTATTATTTATTTATTGTTTTCACGTCAGTGAGGTGGAACCGGCACCAACCATCAGCTCTCATTTTACCTCTGAATCCTGATGCTGATAATACGGAGTTGGGGAGGACCTGTATCGAACCGCAAACCGTTTGTGGTTCCGTAGTTGGACGCTCTACCGATCTGAGCTAAACGTGATCCAAAACATAGGTTCTTGCACGGATAACACACAGTGACAATACATGTCATGTTTTATTGTTTTAATTTGTTTTTTATTGTTTTTGTTCTTACGTTCTTTTTTTATTTATTTATTTATGTTTTCACGTCAGAGGTGGAACGCCGCCGCGAACCTCAGCTCCTCACTTTACCTATAAGTCCCTGCTGCTACTAATCGTGAGGTTGCTGAGGACCCGTATTCGAACCCGGAACCTTGTGGTTCCTAGGTAGGACGCGGTTACCGACTGAGCCAACCGATTCCAAACTATTAGTTCTGCACGATAACCACCCGTACAAATCATTTCATTGTTTATTTGTTTGTTTGTTTTTTATTGTTTTTTTTTTCTTTTTCTTATTTATTTATTGTTTTCACTCAGAGGTGGAACGCGCACCAACATCAGCTGCCACTTTACCCACAGATTCCCGGTGCTACTAATCGCTGAGGTTGGCGAGGACCTGTTAATCGAACCCGGAACCTCGTTGGCTCCTAGTTGGACGCTCTACCGACTGAGCAAACCGATTTCCACTATTAGGTGGTTCTGCAGCACGATAACAACCCAGTGCAAACTACATTCATTGTTTGTTGTCTTTTTGTTTTTTTTATTGTTTTTTTTTCTTTTTCTTTTTATTCTATTATTATTGTTTCACGTCAGAGGTGGAACGCCGCACCAACCATTCAGTCCTCACTTTACGCTCACAGATCCCTTGCTATTAATACGCATGAGTTGGGAGGCCTGTATCGAACCCGGAACTCGTGTCCAGTTGGACGCGTCTACCGATTGAGCCAAACGATTCCAAACTATTAGGTTCTGCACCAGTAACACCCCAGTGCAAGAATACTTTCATTGTTTATTTGTTTTTTGTTTTTCTTAGTTGTTTTTTTTTCTCTCTCTTTTATTATTTATTTATTGTTTTCAAAGTCACAAGTGGGAGCCGCTGATCAACCTTCAGCTCCTCCCTTTACTCATTCGACATGATCCCTGTGCTGCCTATACGCTGAGTTGGCCGAGGACCCTGTATCGAACCCGGATCCTTGTGTGCCTAGTAGACGGCTTCTACCGACTGAGCTAAACAACGGATCCCAAACATTAGGTTCTGCACGAATCAACACACCCTAGTGGACATAAGATACATTCGTTGTTTATTTGTTTATATTTCTTATGATTTTTTTTTTTTACTTCTTTTTATTTATTTATACTTTTGAATTCTTGCCGCAATTGTCGGTGAGGCTTGGAATGTCCGACCTATTAAAAGTTACCAGATAAGGCGGATTGGCTCTATTGTGGAGGCCATTTGAATCTGGGTAGGGCGTAGCCCAAAATTGAGGCAACCTGAGCAAATCGCTTCAGTTGAAGGTTAGAAAAAAGACGTTTGAATATGTGTATTATTGTTGTTTATTTGCTTGGTTTTTTTGTTTTTTTGTTTATGATTTAAGTTTGTTAAACCTGTGTTGGTTAAATGAAACTGTTGCCTTCGTAACAGTCTAAAGTGCACTCAATATCTCTCCAAGACTTCAAGACTTGCCACAATATTCTAACCTGTTGTTACACTTAGGTGAGATCAAAGTTTTGGTTAGCGGCGCGCCCACAATTCAATATCATCATTCGGATGTTTTATGGAGAAGTCGTTGCAGAGAAGAGTCTACTTGGATGCGATATGATGCTGGATTTATGAAATTGGTAATTACCCATTAATGAATTATATGTTACTATCTTCATAAATATATTATAATATATATAGGGTATTATATTATATATAATATAAAATTTATGTAAAAGAATAATATAATTCGTGTCCTTGTAATAATTTAAATTCATAAAATCTCTTACTGCCAAGCAAATTTTCCGTCGTTAATTTGACGACGCATTGCAATCGTCTCGTCTGTT
>CM042172.1:15296054-15308554 GCA_023376005.1 Doryteuthis pealeii
AAGAAGTTAGATGTGCCGCTTGGCGATAGGTAGCTGTTGTGTCTAGCCACACTGAAGAGGCGGAAAGCCGAACACAGTGTTGTGGATGAATATAATATATTATTATATATATATATTATATATTATATAATATATACATTATATATAGTTATATGCTATTCTATGCTATCATTAGAGGCTAGAAGAAACACATTACGTCAAAAAAAGTTTAAAAAACATTCTATTTAAACGTGGTTGTTGTAGACAGTATCATGGAAACTAACTTCTCTGCGCACCACATGATATACGTTAATGCTTGCGTAGTAATACCTGAACACTTCAACTTCGAGACCGCTCCAGATATTCAGACATACCAGAATTTGTATACAAACGTCAAGTAAATTGTAGTATAGGCTGAAACATCGCTTTCTGATTTAATTAATATAAACAACAGCAGCTGCATTCTCCAGTCATTCTATATTGTTACATCGATATCTCAGTCGAGAATGATAGAAAGAAAAAATGTATTAAAAATCTGACTTTAAAGAAAATTAGATATGTGGAGCGAAATGTTGAGGAAAATCTTCCTTACAACAATAAAAGACCGGAAGCCTGTTTGCATTCAATACGCTAATACCCTCAAGCTATTTGGTAATAGGAGGGCAGACATAGGTTCTTTAACCGAGGCTTAGGTAACCTATCTAGGAAGAGGCGAAAACTCAGAATTCAAAACTGTTAAGCTGTGGTCTTAAAATTGAGACCTTGTATTTCATCCTGCTTGTGTAGGGTTCGGTATATATATATATATATATATATATATATATATATATATATATATATATATTTAAGATTTTTGAAGGCAATTTAGCAATGCAATATTTTGTGTTTGAAATTATATATTTAAACTTTGATAGAAAAATAATTTTTAAGAAATTAAAAACAAAAGTTAAAATAAATATATATCTTTAACACATTTGGGCATTGGAAATTGCCTTCAAAAGTCTTTATATTACAACGATACATAAAAAACGCACACCATATATATATATATAATATATATTATTATACTAGGTGGTGTGTGTGGGGGGGATGTCATGTTTCAGCTTTTGCCTGATATAGGCGTACCAAAGGCAGTATTATTGGTAGAGTGCTCAATAGTAAATAGAGCTGTTATATAATATATTAATAATATATAAAGGCTCTTACATAACTATTTATTTAGGTGACAAGGAACATTCCGACCATATTGGTTTCATGCGAGGCAATCATCAGGGTGAAAGATGTTCAAATGCAATGAAAATCGAAAAATTTTAAAATTTCAGTAAAATTCAATAGACATAGGTGTGTATGATTGGATAAAATGATGTGCTCGAATGTATGGTGGTGGTATTTGAATTATGAGAGGTGTTTATGGACAGCATAAAAGGTTGTGTACCCGGGTAACTGGTCAGAACATAATGAAATAGATATGTAAAACTTTTATATATTTATTTGTTAATATCAATAGAATTAATATATAAGTATATTGTTGTGTGTGTGTGTGTGGTGGTGTGCGTGAAGGTGGTAGCTGGGCGTCTTAAGCGCCTTGGTATGACCTTCCACATCATCTAGTGGTGGAAATTCCAATTTCCTGTTTAATAATAACATTTATTCGCCAGTGTTATACCTCGTTATTATATATATATATATATATATATATATTAATTATAATATTTACATACAATTGTATATTGCATGAAGAATCTTCCCTTTATAACTCTACTAGAGCGGCTACTGGCGTTTGCCTGCGTATAGGGGGAGGTAAAAGTTTAGTCTGCCAATTATTACTGAACCGGACTGGATCCTCGTGTATGCCCCATTAGAATCCCTATGTAAAAAAGACCTGGCGTTGATCCAGCTACTCCGAAAAGAAAGATTAATGTCCACTATCTAAAAATATTAAATGAAAAAAAAAGAATTCTATGCTGTTATCATTTAGATTTATTTTGTAATTATCTTCACGAATATAAATCAAACTTCATTATTTTTGCTCAAAAGGCCTGCTCTGGTGATAGTGAATGTGTATATATATTTACTACTTTTTCTCTGAAGTGTTGAGATGTGGCTTGAAGATTAGTATTATCTGCGTAATTCGACTATTGTCCTATCTTCATCGTTACTTGTACAACGTTTCGGCCGATATGCCCTCCGGCCTTCTTCGGTATTTCTTGTCGACTCGGGAACCTTCTCGGACTCGGAACTTTCTTTTTCAAACTCGGGAACTTCCTTGTCAATATTCGGGAGCCATCACAGAACTTTGAACCTAACCCTTTATATAGTCCACGGGGTATCCTGTTCTCATTCCGCTAACCATAGCTGGGGAGGAGTTGTGTTAATTAATTTCCCGAGCCCAAGAAGGTTCCTGAGTCCGTCAAGAAATACCTGAAGAAGGCCGGAGGGCATATCGGCCGAAACGTTGTACAAGTAACAATGAAGATAGGGACAATAGTCCGAATAACGCAGATAATATTATATTTACTTTGTCATTAATTGTTATCTTTTCATAGTTTCCTCCGGACATAAATACACACAAACTGCCCTTCATATATGTATAGATTGCTAACACCTTAGGCAAAATATATTGAATATTTTTTAATGTTACAACCATGTAATTATGTATAGATTTAAAAAAATCAATAAATAAATACAACACAATTTAAAAAATAAGAAGTGTTGGGGGGGACATATTGGGGAAATGCATAAATAAATAAATAAATAAAAATAAATAAAATAAGATGAAATATATAACATGGAAAATGAAATTAGGAATTAGAAGCAAAACGTTAGAATTAGCAAGGAAAAATAGGCCTCTCAAGTCAGTAATAATGTCGGGTAAACTTACTTTCTCCCCTCTAAAGTTGTAATCCGTTTAGAAAATAAATGTTTCTACTACTTACATAAGTATTAGGAATCTAATAATTATGTAACACAATTGTGATCGCAAAAATATATAAAAAAAACGTATGTATTAATAGTTTAAACACCACCCCGTTAGGGCAGCTGCAAATGGCGCGAGAGATTAAGAAGTTGGTGGACTTCAACTTCGAGACCAGCTTCAATATTCAACATACCAGATTCTATACAAACGTCAATAAATGTAGTATACTGAAACATCGCTTTCTATTTAATACTAAACAACAGCAGGAATCTAATAATTATGTAACACAATTGCTATCACTTTCACCCTCATATACCAGAGTTTCGTCAATTCTCTGGCAAGGTTCAAGTATTTGTCTATATTTTGTTTTCTTTCCCCTTCACTCTGTGATCTGCTGGGACTGCAAAATTTACCAGTTACAAGTTCCCTATTTCTTGTTAATCAATACTACGTCTGCTCTTCCCTCATCCATTTCATTCTCAAATAGGATTTTCTTTCATCAATGTAATTGTAACTTTGTTGTTGTTTTTATTTTGCTTTTGTTGTTTTCATATAAAGCCTTTCGCTCTTTTGTTTTTTTTCCTAACTTATTGTCGTCTTTATTCTTTCGATAACGAAGAATAGCCAGATTCAGAAACTATAAAAAGGTCAGGAGTCAGTAAAACCTATGTCTTCTTATTCCTACCTCGTTAAAGAGTAATTATCCATACCTGCATTTGACTTGTTGTTACCACCAGCCAATCAGAGGCTCGGTAGAGAGTTTTAAACGCGTCCAAAAACAAAAAAAGTGTCTGAATAGTTTGAAGGTGGATCAGAGATTGATTATCTCTAATAGGTTCAGCCTGGCGAGGGGAGTATGATGTTGAAAGACCCGAAACTTCCCAGTGACCCATGCATACTACATCACTGACGACACCTACTATCGCCCAAAATGTAGGAGCGTATATTTAAAGTATTGCTACCACCTTAGGTAAAATATATTGAATGACCGTCATATATAACAGAACCGACAATTGAAATTTTTCTCTCGGTCATGTGAGCACGTATTATGTCATGTGATCTATTTTCCTTAATAAATACGGAAGTCCAACCATTTTAATCCGACTAAAATTTTAGGTTATAAACCTGGTCTGTTATAATAGCATAGAGCAATTTTTATACCGTTCCTTAGCAGGTTGTTTATATATATATATATATATATATATATATATATATATATAATAAAATAAATATATAAAGGTATTACATGTCTATTTATTTGATGACAATAGACTGTTCTATTACCATCAAATAAATAGATATGTAATACCTTTATATATTTATTTTATTATATTATATAATAGCTCTATTCTTTATATCGAGCACTCTCCTAATACTACTGCAATTTGGCGCACCATTCCAATGAAAGATGAAGCGGTGACTATCCCAGACTATATATATATATATATATATATATATATATATATATATATATAGTCATCCACAGACACCGTGTTTCACGTCTCTTCAGTGTGGCTAGACACATCAACTACCTCCGACCAGGAGCGAAACCAGACTGACTTTTCCTCAGCATGATTCGGTAATATATATATATATATATCAGTCGATAAATCGTCCGCCTGCGAACCACAGGGTTCCTGGTTTGATACCGGCCTTTGCCAACTCAGCGTATGAGTAACACATATTAACTGTGCGGTAAAGTGAGGAGCTGATGGTAGGTATGGCACTCGACCTTAGATGCTAAAAAACAATCTCCTTTGTCTATCACTAGTGAAAAGGGA
This sequence comes from Doryteuthis pealeii, assembly GCA_023376005.1. Classification (NCBI taxonomy): domain Eukaryota; kingdom Metazoa; phylum Mollusca; class Cephalopoda; order Myopsida; family Loliginidae; genus Doryteuthis; species Doryteuthis pealeii. The sequence continues at coordinate 15,300,732 of CM042172.1, forward strand.
ATAGATCTCCTCGCTGTCTGACTGATACCGACTTTAGGCCACCTCGATGACTTTATATATATATATATATATATATATATATATATATATATATATATATATATATATATATTATATATATTGATTAAGTAGTATAGACATATTTTGTCTACATATTCTGGTTTCAATGTACTTAAATGCCTTTTACTACTGCTACTATTTATAAAATCAAATTCAAAACCAAAGGCTACAACATAACAGCAGTATAAATAGAACACTTACAAAGTTGTATTGCTTTGCAATACACACATCCCCTGATAATGGCCCATGATGGGACCGAAAGTACTTGGCGACAAATTAGTTATGCCAAATTTATTAGCCATTTTCGGTTGGGTATTATATCATCCATGAAGAAAGAAAAAGATATAAGATGAGTATACAAGATAAATAGTACCCAATGATATCCGTTTTATCGTATAATTCTCTGTTACAAATAAACCAGCATTTAAAGCGAAAATACCCGTACATGTTAAAAAAAACGTAAAAAGAAACATGAATCCATAGTGAAAAAGTTGACTAAATTGAGCAAAACGAATGTGATTTTTAGATTCAGCACATCAGAGTTTACCTTAATCAGCTAAAAGAATTTACACAATAATTTTGTTGTTGACCAGTGAAATCAACTGCGATATATAAGGTGTGTCAATAAAATATCGAGAATTTTTGTACTTTTTTGACACACCTTGTATTCTGAAAATAATTAACGTTCCATTAATTCTTCATTTCTATCTTGATAAATACCGCTTTAAAGATTGTACTTTTTTAACACACCTTGTATTCTGAAAAAATAAACGTTCCATTCATTCTTCATTTCTATCTTGATAAATACAGCTTTAAAGATGGTACTTTTTTGACACACCTTGTATTCTGAAAAAAATAACGTTCTATTTATCCTTTATTTCTATGTTGGTAAATACAGCTTTAAACTTGGTACTTTTTTGACACACCTTGCATTCTGAAAAAAAATGAATGAAAGGTTATTTTTTGAGGTTTCTTTAGATATTTAAAAAAAATCAATAAGAATTCTAAAGAAACGGTCATTCCTGTCTTGGTTGGGCCGACAACTTTTCAGAACCCCTTACTTAATATATCGTCTCTCATATTTCTTTAAACCTTCCCAAAATATTAAATAAACAATACACAGAAAATATCCTTCCTGTCTTGGTTGGGCCGACAACTTTTCAGCATCCCGTAAAAAAAGTAAAAAGTAAAGTAGTCGAGTGGCCTAAAGTCTATCCCTTTTCACTAGCACTAGACCAAGGAGATTGTTTTTACGTCAGAGGTGGAATGCCTCACCAACTATCAGCTCCTCACTTTATCTCATAGATCCCTATGCTACTAATACGCTGAGTTGGCGAGGACCTGTATCGAACCCGGAACCTCGTGGTTCCTAGTTGGACGCTCTACCGACTGAGCCAAACCGATTCCAAACTATTAGGTTCTGCACGATAACATACCCAGTGAAAAAATACATTTCATTGTTTATTTGTTTTTTTTTATTGTTTTTTTTCTTTCTCTTTTTATTTATTTATTTATTGTTTTCACGTCAGAGGTGGAACGCGGCACCAACCATCAGCTCCTCACTTTACCTCATAGATCCCTGTGCTACTAATACGCTGAGTTGGCGAGGACCTGTATCGAACCCGGAACCTTGTGGTTCCTAGTTGGACGCTCTACCGACTGAGCTAAACTGATCCCAAACATTAGGTTCTGCACGATAACACACCCAGTGACAAAATACATTTCATTGTTTATTTGTTTTATTTGTTTTTTTTATTGTTTTTTTTTACGTTCTTCTTTTATTTTATTTATTTATTGTTTTCACGTCAGAGGTGGAACGCCGCAGCAACCATCAGCTCCTCACTTTACCTCATAGATCCCTGTGCTACTAATACGCTGAGTTGCTGAGGACCCGTATCGAACCCGGAACCTTGTGGTTCCTAGTAGGACGCTCTACCGACTGAGCCAAACCGATTCCAAACTATTAGGTTCTGCACGATAACACACCCAGTGACAAAATACATTTCATTGTTTATTTGTTTTTTGTTTTTTTTATTGTTTTTTTTTCTTTCTTCTTTTTATTTATTTATTTATTGTTTTCACGTCAGAGGTGGAACGCCGCACCAACCATCAGCTGCTCACTTTACCTCACAGATCCCTGTGCTACTAATACGCTGAGTTGGCGAGGACCTGTATCGAACCCGGAACCTCGTGGTTCCTAGTTGGACGCTCTACCGACTGAGCCAAACCGATTCCAAACATTAGGTTCTGCACGATAACACACCCAGTGACAAAATACATTTCATTGTTTGTTTGTTTTTTGTTTTTTTTATTGTTTTTTTTCTTTCTTCTTTTTATTTATTTATTTATTGTTTTCACGTCAGAGGTGGAACGCCGCACCAACCATCAGCTCCTCACTTTACCTCACAGATCCCTGTGCTATTAATACGCTGAGTTGGCGAGGACCTGTATCGAACCCGGAACCTCGTGGTTCCTAGTTGGACGCTCTACCGACTGAGCCAAACCGATTCCAAACTATTAGGTTCTGCACGATAACACACCCAGTGACAAAATACATTTCATTGTTTATTGTTTTTTTGTTTTTTTTATTGTTTTTTTTTTCTTTCTTCTTTTTATTTATTTATTTATTGTTTTCAAGTCAAAAGTGGGAGGCCGCACCAACCATCAGCTCCTCCCTTTACATCACAGATCCCTGTGCTGCTAATACGCTGAGTTGGCGAGGACCTGTATCGAACCCGGAACCTTGTGGTTCCTAGTAGGACGCTCTACCGACTGAGCTAAACCGATCCCAAAACATTAGGTTCTGCACGATAACACACCCAGTGACAAAATACATTTCATTGTTTATTTGTTTTATATTTTTTATTGATTTTTTTTTTTTTACTTTCTTTTTATTTATTTATTTACTTTTTGAATTCTTGCCCAATGTCGGTGAGGCTTGGAATGTCGACTATAAAGTTACCAGATAAGCGATTATCTGCTCTATTGTGGAGAAGCCATTTGAAATCTGGTTGCTAGGGCGTAGCCCAAAATGAGGCAACCGAGCAAATCTCTTGCAATTGAAGGTAGAAAAAGACGTTTACTATTTGTATTATTTGTTTGTTTATTTGCTTTGTTTTTTTGTTTTTTTTGTTATGAAGTTTTTAAACCGGTAAAAACTGGTGCCTTTCGTAACAGATCTAAAGTGACACTCCAATATCTCTCCAAGACTTCAAGACTTGCCACAATATTCTACCTGTTGTTACACTGGTGAGTCAAAAGTTTTGGTACGGCGCGGCACAATTCATCATCAATTCGGATGTTTATGATGAAGTCGTGAAGATGAAGAACTACATTGGATGCTAAGATGCTGAATTTTATTGAAATTGGTTAATTTACCATTATAATGAATATATGTACATTTTGATATATATATATATATATATATATATATATATATATATATATATAAAATTTAAGTAAAAAATAATATAATTCGTGTCCTTAGTAATAATTAAATTCATTAAAATCTATGCCCAAGCCAAATTTTTCCGTTTTAATTTTGACGACGATTTGCAATTTTCACCGAAATAGTTAGCATTTGTTTTGTTTTATTTATTTATTTATTTATTTATTTATTGTTATTATGAAATTTTCAAGCTCATACGTACTGTGGATTTCGTAGCAGTTCTTAAGTGACAACAATTTCTTCCCAAGACTCAGTATTCTAACAGTTCCTACCGAGGTGATTTTATTTTTTGTTTATTGATTTTAACGGCATATCAACTCGTCTGGGGTTATGTCATGCCTAACGGTTAGGAAATAATACATATCGTGTATTTATATTTATAATTTTTAGTAATTGGTTTTAACAATGTGTTAGCATTATTGGGGATATTTTGTATGGTATTGATTTGTTTTATGTCTATATTCTATGGTATAATTTTATTTCCCTAAAAAAGGAGAGAATATCCTCCATGTTGACATTTTCAAACAGATCTTTCATATTGTTTGCTTTAAAATAACGGTTTCTGGTGTGAGCAAAAAACCTGCATTCCATGAATAAGTGTTTAACTGTCAAAGGTGTTTAACATGATCCACATTGTGGTTGTTGTTCTTGTTTGAGTATATTGGAGTGCGTTAGTCTTGTATGACCAATGCGTAATCGGGACACAATGGCTTGTTCCTTTCTAGACTTCCTTAAAGTTGGTCTCCAGCCTCCCAAAGTGGGTTTGATTAGGAAGAGTTTATTACTCGGTGAGTCAAAAGTGTTCTATTACGTTGAGTTTATGCAGAATGCATCGGTTTCTATTCAATCATCGAAGTTAAACAGCGATGATCCTGTTCAATATATAAATGGGTGACTACTTAAGCAAAGCAGATACTGTGAGCAACCAGCGTCCTTTAGGACAGGTATAATTAACAACACAAGAACATGTACCATGATGAAGCTGGTTCTCTGTGGATCACATTCCTTATTCTCTCCATAGTCACCGTTTCTTTCAATAGCAATGTCCTTCCACCTTGGAATAAGAGCATGTATCCCTGTCCAGTAAGATTCTGTTCTACTGCACTACAGATTTCACTTCCTCGTCACTGGAATAATGTTTGCCTCTCTTCGGACCCATGAAAGAGGTGCTCAAAGCACCAGGAGTGGGGAGCATATATAGTCATATCTCTCTCTCTCTCTCTCTCTCTCTCTCTCTCTCTCCTCTCTCTCTCTCTCTCACACACACACACACACATATATATATATATTCTTCCAGGCAGTGGTTATATCAGTACTGCTGTATGGCTGCACCACTTGGACCCTAACGAAGCGCCTTAAGAATAAGCTAGATGGGAGCTACACAAGAATGCTGCGTGCAGTCTTGAACAAGTCGTGGAAACAGCACCCCACAAGGAAGCTGCTATATGGCCACCTGCATCCCATCTCACAGACCATCCGAGTGATACGGACTAGACACTGTTGGAGAAGCAAGGACGAACTGTAAGTGACGTCCTCCTGTCAAGCCAACACATGGACATGCTTATGTGGGCTGCCCAGCAAGGAACTACATTGACCAACTATGCGAGGATGCTGGATAATGATGATATATATATATATATATATATATATATATATATATATATATATATATATATATTTCGGAACACTTATTTTTTCAAATTTTCTTTATATTGTCGGATTTATTTTCCATGTTTACTCCATATATATATATATATATATATATATATATATATATATATATATATATATACATATATATATATATATATATATATATATAATATATATATATATATATATTGAGAGTGAGAGATTAATTGATTGATTGGTTGATTGATTCTTTGATTGATTGATTGATAAAATAAACATTAATGATATAGTCTGCTATATTTATAACTAGCAGCGGCTACCTGGCGTCGCCTGGGTAGAGGGGGGATTTTTTAAAGTTAGTCCCGCATATCCAATATTACTAAATCGTGAGTTTGAATCCTCGGTGATGCCCCATTTAAATCCTTATGTAAAACAAAAAAGAATAGACCTTGCATTGATCCAGCTACTCTGAAAAGAAATGTTAATGTCTACTATATAAAATATTAAACGAAAAAATATCCATGCTGTTATAATTTAAATTTTATTTTTAATTAACTTCACAAATATAAATTAAATCTCCATTATTTTTTCTCAAAAACCAAGCCCTGGTGATATTTAATGTGTATATGTATTTACTTTTTCGTTACTTGGTTTATTTTCGAAGTTTCCTCTTGCCATACACGTACACACAACTGTCCTTTATAGATGTGTAGATATAGAGAGTGTTCATTATCACAATAGCGTTGATATGTCCTTTTCTCAACAATGCGCTCATCTTAGCATGTCTTGGTCCGAAGATCACATTGGCGAGAAACCGACAGTTACAAAGCGCCATTGACTCTCTGACTACACAATTTTAACGTGTGTGTACTTAGCGTATCTTTATTTTTTGTGGTGGAGATATGGTTGATATATTTTTTATTTTATTTATTTGGAAGCCACAGAAAAATGTTAGTGTTGCGATAGATAAAAAAGGGTACAGATGATTATAACAGATTGGCTTAGAGACGAAAAATTAGATAAGATGGTTGAAAGTCCTTTCATATTTCAAAAGAAACTCACGTTCCAGTGAAACGTCTTGTGATCGTTCAGATTTGACAAAGAATATTTTAAAAACTATGGAAGACCAAGAGTGCAACAAATATTTTTCTTGATATTTGCAAAAGGCTCGTCTAACATCTTTTGGGGAGGAAACCAGAGAGTAAATGCAGAACAAGAGGAATATATATATATATATATATATATATATATATATATATATATATAGAGAGAGAGAGAGAGAGAGAGAGAGAGAGAGAGAGTGTGAGAGAGAGAGAGTGAGGGAGAGACAGACAGACATCGAACCAGAAGCCATGTGATTCCTAGGCGGCCGCTCACTTTGTCTGTCTGTCTGTCTGTCTGTCTGTCTCTCTCCCTCTCTCCCTCTCTGTCTCTGTCTCTGTCTCTGTCTGTCTGTCTCTCTCTCTCCTCTCTCCCTCTCTGTCTCTGTCTGTCTGTCTTCTCTCTCCCTCTCTCCCTCTTGTCTGTCTCTGTCTCTGTCTCTGTCTGTCTGTCTGTCTGTCTGTCTCTCTCTCTCTCTCTCTCTCTCTATATATATATATATATAATATATATATATATATCACGGAGTCCATTTCATTTCATGTAAATATATATAGAAGAAAATACGGTATAAAATTGTCCGAGGATCACCCAATTCGTGCCCGAAGTTTTCCTGAGCAGGGAGATGAATTTCTAATCTGATTGTGAATGTGGCTGCTCTAGAATAGAATCAGAGAATTGAAAAAAAGTAAAATGTCTAGACTTTAAGAGATAACGAAAAAAAAAAGACTCAGGTGAGATTTATGCCTACCATAATTCTTGGAGTGCTGGAAGAGTCCCAAAGAATTCTTCAAAAACATTGTTAGTGCCGGAAATTCGTTCAAGAATGGAAAACATCTAGACGACAGCATAACCTCGAAGAAGAGCATTGAAGCATTAAAAGAACTGGCTGTTGGTGAGATTTCGTAAAAAACAAAAAGACAAAAGCAAGAATATGCACCCCCTCCCCGGGTGTAATTATTTAAGCTTTAATGTAATGAAATATATTAAATTAGATATGAATAAGAACGCATATGTTTAAATGTAATATTAAATATACTAGCAAAATAAAAAAAACACCATCCGGGCGATTTAAAAATAGGTTTTTGAAATATATTTCCTTAGGAGTGAGAGTAAAAAATTCAATGTCAGCGAGTTTGTACCCTAAGTAAGTAAAATCATCAAATTCATTAAAGGATTAAAAAATAAAACAATTTGAAATGTAAACTTTAAATATTTATTAAAATAAAACAAACTATATATAGATATATAATACCAGTCATGTATTTATTAAAACTTGTTTTAAAAAATAATGGGGACTGTCTAATGTTGCATGTTCAAATTATGAGTGTATTTATTCTATGTTATGACGATTTTGGGTAATGTGACGTAAGCAGTGACGTAGTTTTTGTTACAGACAAAAACCGGAACCGAATCTCCATTACGATTTAGAAGTCTTTAATTCAAAGGAACTCGGTTAACTTTAAATGAAAATGAATTTTTTAAGCCATTTTTATAAATCGTTAGAGGAATGGAGCTTTGGAGTTAGAAAATTCTCAACAGAATGTTAAGAGTTAATCATGACTGGAAGTGTTAAGCTATG
>CM042172.1:15316054-15363554 GCA_023376005.1 Doryteuthis pealeii
AAACAAAAATATAATTGGATGTAGTCATTTTTTAATTGCTACATTATTATAACTAGTATCAAATAAAAAACGCCCCACTGGCGATGTAAAAATTCATTTTTGAAACATATTGCCTAAGGAGTGGGAGTAAAAATTCAATGTCAGCGAGTTTGTATCCTAAGTAAGTAAAATCATCAAATTCATTCAAGGATTAAAAAAATAAAACAATTTGAAATGTAAACTTTAAATATGTATTTAAATAAAACAAACTATATATAGATATATAATACCAGTCTGTATTTATTAAAACTTATTTTAAAAAACAATGAGGACTGTCTAATGCTGCATATCCACCTTTTGAGTGTATTTATTCTATGTTATGACGATTGTGGGTAATGTGACGTCAGCAGTGACGTAGTTTTTGTTACAGACAAAAATCGGAAGCGAATCTCCATTATTAATAGTCTAGTAAAAAAAAAAAAAATACCCTCCAGGAGGTGAAAAAATTAATTTTTGAAATCTATTGCTTGGCGGGTTGAGGGTGACATTCAATGTCAGAGTGTTTGTAACATAAGTAAGTAAAATCATCAAATTTATGAAGGAGTCAAAAATAAAACAATTTGAAATGGAAACATAGTTCTGATAACTTTAAATATACTAGCAACAGAAAACACCCTCCGGGCGTCGTAAAAATTAACTTTTGAAAGACATTACCTGAGAAGGTGGGAGTTAAAAATTCAATGTCAGAGTGTTTGTATCAGAAGTACAAATCCTCATATTTATTAAAGGAGTAAAAAAACAAAAAAACAATTTAAAATGAAAACTGATCCCCGTCCCTCTCAAATAAAATGTTGCATGCATGTAATAATCAAACAATTAATATGAATATTTTCCACATCAATTTTCCACAAAATCGTAGGTATTTATTTATTTGTAAACTTTTTAGTTAACTTCTTGTTACTGTAAAAAAAAGGGACGAGAGTAAAAAAACAATTTTAAAAATTGCTTACTCAAATTTTTGGGTGTATATAGCATAAGAATATTGTGACGTAAGTTGTGGCGTAGAGCTATGACGTAGTTTTGTTACAGACAGAAATACAGACAATCTCCATTATTAATAGATATTAGAATAAAACGAATAATATATAAATATATTATACCTGGTATGAATTCATTAAATCTTGTTTTAAAAAACAATGAGGAACATCTAAGATCACATGCTCAAATTTTGACTGTATTTATTCTATGTTAAGGGGCCAGGTTAGCTCAGTCGGTAGAGCGTTCGGCTAGAAACCACAAGGTTCCTAGTTCGATACCGGTCCTCGCCAACTGAGCGTATGAGTAGCACAGGGATCTGTGCGGTAAAGTAAGGAGCTGATGGTAGGTTTGGCGCTCCACCTTAGATGCTAAAAACAATCTCCGTGGTCTAGCGCTATTGAAAAGGGGATAGACTCCCTCGCTGACTGGCTGATACCGACTTTAGGCCGCCCCGTTGACTTTTTATGACTATTTAGGGTAATGTGACGTAAGCAGTGACGTAGTTTTTGTTACAGACAAATAGAGAGCTAATCTCCATTATTAATAGATTAAGAAGAAGGAAAGAAGAAAAAAGAAAGAAAGAAGAAAAGAAGAAATGTCAATTAGAAGAGTAGAATATTACAAAAGAAAAGAAAGAAAGAACAAAAAAAGGAAAATACATTATATAGTTCGTTTAGCTCTGTCGGTAGAGCGTCCTCCTAGAAACTACAAGGTTCCTGGTTCGATATGAACCCTCGCCAAATCAGCGTATGAGTAGTACAGGGATCTGTGCGGTAAAGTAAGGAGCTGGTGGTAGGTGCGGCGCCTCATCTCAGATACAAAGACAATCTCCTTGATCTAGTGAAAATGGGATAGACTCTTTTGTTGTTTGGCTGATGCCGACTTTAGGCCACCCCGACGACTTTACTTTTTTATTTTTTTTTTTTTTTTTACAGAATTTAAAATGTAGGTTTTGCAAGAATACCTAATAATATCCGATTTTAGTGTATAAAGTTCCATTGGAAATAATATCATCGTGGTATCTTCCTCAAACAATGGTACAAGTAAAATATTTAATTTTTGGTATCAGTATTCAGTAAACTAACACACAACTTTCGCATAGATGGAAATTTTATATTTTAAAAAAGTGAAAAATCGACCTACCCTACTCTGGATATACCACAGTATTATAATTCAATTATTACAACGTTCAGTATGTTTACCTAAGAGCTTTTGCTTCGAGATGTAAAAATATAATAATCTTGATTTAACTGGCATTTGATATGGGTTTACAAGAAATGGCCGAAGGTACTGAACTTATTTTTAAATCTCTCTCTCTCTCTCTCTCTCTCTATATATATATATATATATAATATATATATATATATATATATATATATGACCCTATATATATATAATATATATATATATATATACAGATATACAGACTGATATATATATATATATATATATATATATATATATATATCAGTCTGTCTATTTATCTGTCTGTCTTTCTCTGTCTGTCTGTCTGTCTGTCTGTCTCTCTCTCTCCCTCTCCCTCTGTCTCTCTCTCTCTATCTATTTATCTATCTATGTCTGTCTATCTGTCTCTTTCCCTTTCTCTATCTATCTATCTGTCTGCTGTCTGTCTGTCTGTCTCTCTCTCACTCTCTCTCTCTCTCTCTCTCTCTGTCTCTCTCTCTCTCTCTCTCTCTATGTCTATATATATATCTGTCTGTCTATCTGTCTGTCTGTCTGTCTGTCTGTCTCTCTCTCTCTCTCTCTCTCTCTCTCTCTCTCTTAAAAAAAGTGAAAAATCGACCTACCCTAATGCTCATTATCAAGATGGACTATGTTATTCTAAAATAGTGTTTATTGTCCAAATAAATGATGATGCTATTTTGCTCCAATCATTTCAAAAGGCCAGCTTCCCACATTGTAGTAGATCTTATTAGTGCTGTTCTGCTTGGCCGGGTTGAAGATTTCCTCAAGAATTTGGAGGATTTCTTTTGCAAGTAGAGTTACTTAAGATTTTGGTATTATTTATGGGAATTCCGAGTCTAGTTGATAGAGAGCTGTTTAGCGTGTTAACAGATTGATGTTCTTATTCTTATTAACACACACACACACACACACACGCACATATATATACATTATATATACTAGCAAATATATGCACCCTCCGGGTGCAAGTATTTAAGTGTTAATGTAATAAAATATTATATCAAATTAGAAAGGCTAATTAAACTAAATAAGAATGCAGATAAAAAGATTTGAAACAGAGGGGGGGTATAATCGATAAATAGAACAACTGAAACTTACTCTTCTATCACTCTCGTCTTTCATTGTTATTTTTCTAATTTAAGTATTTAGTTAAAAGAGGAAGTAAAGAATAAAATGACGGTTATTTTTCTTGTTAATGGATTTCATTTAAGATTCATTGAAGAGACTTTTGCTATATTCATTAGAATAAAACCAATCAATTAGAAATCAATAACACTGAGCACATATTTATTAAAATCAATTTTTAAATATCAATATGCAAATTAGCCTTCCCGTTCACATTGTAAACCACTATTTGTTGTATATATAAATATAATTGCATGTTGATAGTACGTAGATATGGTTAACAGTATTAATAATGTAAAACAATTTTATTAATAATTGAGGTTTAATAACTAAGGGAATTTTGACTTGAGTAGTAATATAGTTTCGGTTACAGACAGAAAAACACGCAATCTCCATTATAATAAGATATATATATATATATATATATATATATACATTGGTTAGGAGGTTGATTTAGAAGGCTATCACAATGCAGGTGTAAAGAAAAAAATAATAATACAGTAACAATGGTGTTGTGTGTTAACCTGTATTCAATTCTTGAATTTTCGAGATAATATCTCTTTTTCAAAAGATCACTGGAACTGAAGCAGTCTAGTTATGGCATTTCTTTTTAAATGAATTTTTAATTTTTAATTAATTAATTGAATTAAAAAAATCATTTAAAAAGAAATGCCATAACTAGACTGCTTCAGTTCAGTGATCTTTTGAAAAAGAGATTTTATCTCGAAAATTCAAGAATAAAATACAGGTTAACACACAACACCATTGTTACCGTATTATTATTTTTTCTTTACACCTGCATTGTGATAACCTTCTAAATCAACCTCTTAACCAATATATACACAATGCTTCAAGCAAATTATAAAACTCTCTTATATATATATATATATATATATATATATATATATATATATATATATATATATTATCATAATGTTACACGGTAATAACCTACTCGAGTTGCACCATAAGGATCTTCAGGGTTAAATCCACCGGATTAATCAAGATATTGACACACGTGAAATCGACTGCAATTAATCAATATCTTGATTAATCCGATGGATTTAACCCTGAAGATCCCTATTGTGAAACTCGAGTAGGTTATTACCGTGTACCATTATGATAATGAATTTGCTCTACTAACGTATTGAGCACTTTATATTTGTTATATCGCTGTCTTATCATTGTGAAACTTGCATCAACTAACCATTGTGACCATTTTCACCAGTAAGTCACCTTTTACACAATATATATATATATATATATATATATATATATATATATATATATATATATTTATATTTATATAAATATATATGAATTGAGAGTAAGGAAATGAATCCGACGATATGTGTATAAATAAAAGGGTATGAAAAACGCACAATGTTGTTAAAATGAATGTATTTTTATATCCTTTTTCATTGCTACTATTGACAATATTTCGATTTATAAATAATCATCATCAGAGCATGATGATAATTAGGTCCGTTTTTAGATGTACATGTTTTTAATCCGGACTCATCGAGAGAGAAGCAGAAAAAATATATAAAATATATATATATATATATATAAATCCAACTATGAAAATAATAATAATAATATATATATATATATATATATATATATATATATATATATGTGTGTGTGTGTGTGTGTGTGTGTGTGTGTGTGTGTGTTTGAGAGAGAATGTATGTGATAATATAAGAGGGTTTCTGTTTTGCTTATGGGGTTTGGAGGCAGACACCATTCTAGTATATTTTCTCTTGTTTTAAAAGGCTATCTGACGAAACCGGACTCATTTATAGAGTTAACGGCTGAAATAAATTTATAATAGCCAAATGACAGTTTGTAGTCATTCCCAAACAGTCCTTTTTGCTATTTCACGGGTCATCAGTGTGACTAGACATGTCAGGCTGCTTCAGGCATCAATCAGAGTACATACCACTGCGCTATGTACACACACTTTTTTAGAAATGGAATTTTACTCTATACACACACACACACACACAATATATATATATATATATATGTGTGTGTGTGTGTGTGTGTGTGTGTGTGTGTGAATAAAAAGGCCTTAAATACCAGGGGTATCGTGATTATGGACCATTTCGAATCGTGGTTATCTGAGGCCCACCGAGTTTCGTTCGATCACTACTTTTATTCAGACAGGCAAATAAGCTGAATTTGGTTATTTGCCAGTAAATAAAAAAGTGATCTGACGAAACTCGGTGGGCCTCAGATACTCACGAGCGGAAACGGTCCATAATCACGATACCCCTGGTATTTAAGGCTTTTTATTCACACACACACACACACACACACACATATATATATATATATATATATATATATATATATATATATATATATATGCAATGTACATATTTATAGCTATGCAATATATATATATATATTGCTACAAATATCTATATATATAGCTATGCGATAATATATATATATATATATATATATATATATATATATATATATATATATAAACACGTGACCAATATGTAAAATGTATCTGGACTGCCAATATATTTGCCATTGAAGTCATATGCCCATGTTTTATGGCTCATTCAACTGCTGCATATCTGATGGAAATCGGATTGTTCCAAGCAAGAAAAAACCGAAAAAGCCGAAACGATTTTTGTGACCGAATTTTAGCTATAATATTCGAGAGTCAGTCCATACACAAGATACAACCTCTGTGTTTGTTAATCTATACATATATAAAAGGGAAGTTGTGTGTATGTATGTTCGGAGGAAACTACAATTTAAAACAATTAACGACAAAGTAAATATATATATAAACATTAAATATCACGAGGTCTTGCTTTTTACGGAAAAATAATGAAGATTTAAATGATAACATAGATTTTTTTTGCATTTGATATTGTAAATAGTAGACATGAAATTTTTGTTTTTAGAGTGGCTGGATCAACGCAGGACCTTTTATTTTTACGTGGAGATTTTAATGGGGCATCCTGCGAGGGTCCAACTTACGATTCAGTCATAAATTATTACCAAATGATGAGTTGGATCCCCGCAGAATGCCCCATGGACCTGCGAGAATGATTTTTTTTTAAATTATCTCTACCCAAGCGACGCCGGGTAGCCGTTTCTCGTACAATATAAAGTGTACATTGACTTTCGAGTTTATTTAGTACCACTCGTAACTCGATTTTCTCGTATTTCAAATCAATCTTTCCCATAGAAATAAACTTAAATGCTATTAATCCGTTCTAGCCCTCCACATATCATATTTACATAAACGTACCTAAATCTCGCTCGTACCTTAGCCTTTAGCTCTCAACAAAAGCAATATGGCGTAATAAATTATCTTAGTGAACTTATTAACATAAATGTTATGGTAATTTACCATGCACACATGAACTCTTCCAACTATAAATAGCAACAGGTGCTGCACTTAAGCGAGAGTTAATATTTCAGCGGATAGCCGATAAGACAGACTAGCTTGTAACCGACTCCTTGGTATATGTTTGTACTACTGTTCTTTGTTAATATATTTGCTTAACTCATTTCCTGTCTTGTGTCCTTATTCTATCCCCTAACCAGGCCACAACAATAAGTGTACTTTGATTTTCAATATTTTATTTAGCCCATTCTTATTTGCCGCGCGGGTGAGGTTCCACCTCAGCAGAGATAAGCACGTTCTCTCTGCTTCAACGTCCGATTGAAAATAGAATCTAAATCTAGTCACGTGTTTCTCGTGATGTGTTTCCAGGGGTCAGAGAACTTTAACCGTTACTGGTGAATTTCCACTCTCTGATTTCAAAGCCAACAGTCCCCACCCCCACGATATTCAGCTACAGGACCCGTCAACAATTTATGTTACTAAAAATTGTAACAACAATTAGTAACTCGGAAAACTCGTAAGTTGAGGTACTCGTAAGAAAATGGCGCCCAAAATTTATTTCGGGTGCCATTTTCTTCCAAGCCCGAGGTAAGAGGAGTTTCATTTTTTTTTATCTTTATATCACATAACCTAACAAAGGTAACTAAATGAGGAATAACTAAATAGAGGTTGGAAATGAAATGGAATCTTTATAACAAAATACAATACTTGCCAATAGTGTCAAGAAAGGCAAATCACTACTACTGGTATTAGATTACTCAGTCAGCTTCCATATTTTTGATGATTGTGATTAATGTTTCTAGGTAAGGTATATAACATAAATAGAAATATATTAATGTTAGATATGATTATTGAATCAATTTAACTGTATGCAAATTACATGTATTTCGAATTGATACTTGAAAATAATTGTTAAATATTTATTTGTAAAATACACGAAAGCAAAACGGCAATGGTGCTGTTTCATCACAAAAATAAATTTAAAAAAAAGATACAACAGACTAAATGAATACATTGGTACCTTGACTTACGAGTTTAATTTGTTCTGTTCATAACCCACTTTCCTCGTATGTCAAATCAATTTTCACCATTGAAATACATTGAAATGACATTAATCCGTTCCAACCTCACCAAAAAAATAAAAAACTCCCTATTTTTTTTACGTGTTTTAAATAAGAAAAATAGTACTGAATTATATAAAAAATTGTATAAAAAAAATAGAATGTAATGAATTATGTATTGTAAGTAAAGTAAGTAAGTAAAGTCGTCGGGGTGGCCTAAAGTCGGTATCAGCCAAATAGCGAGGGAGTCTATCCCCTTTTCACTGGCGCTAGACCAAGGAGATTGTTTTGGCATATGAGGTGGAGCGCCACACCTACCATCAGCTCCTCACTTTACCGCACAGATACCTGTGCTACTCATACGCTGTGTTGTCGAGGGCCGGTATCTAACTAAGAACCTTGTGGTTTCTAGGCGAACGCTCTACTGACTGAGCTAAACCCAGCCCATAATTATGTATTGTAATATGTTTTAATGTTCATCTTTTTTATAAATAATATTTTTCTTTGGCGTAATAAATTTGAAAATTTGTTATTAGCTTCTGCTTAGAACTATAGTTTTGTCCTGGATTCTTCAACCCGAGTTCAAATCCTGGACAAAGCTACAGTTCACATAGCGCTAATACCATTTGGAAAGGTATGAATCCAACTACTCTCCATCCAGCTATGGGTAAATAGTAGGGCAGACTGGGCTCTTTAACATTGGTTAGGCAACACGTCTAGGAGATGAAAAACTCTGAATTCAAACCTGTTAAACTCTGCTTGGGGTGGTCATTATTACAATAGGCTCAGTCCTAATTAGTGATCTATTTCACTAATTTTTACAATGAAACTTCAATGTTTTTAGTGAACTTATCAGCATAAGCGTATTTGAAGCTCGCTCGTACCTCGTATTTTAGCTCTCAACGCAATTTTTAAAAATCTACTGAGTAACAATGCATTACTCGGAAAACTCGTACGCTGGAGCACTCGTAAGACAAGGTACTATTAATAAAGGCTGTCGGAGAGGCCCTCCGATCAGTCGGCTGGTCACGTCAAGCCCTAGCACCTATATGATTGCCCCAACCCTATTGTCCTTATGGCAAGCCCCAACCCTTTTTATCATATGGGTGCTAGAAGGCCGCGGCCGAGGGTCTACATGTCCTGGGAATGACGTTAAACTCTATCTGATGGTGAGGTTCCAGTTTTGGAGGTTAGGGGAATGTGGAGCACCTGTTCATTACCATTGCTCCCTAGTCCACTCTGAACCGGAGTGGTAGTAATTGTTAGGGTCCCATCTATGGGTTAAGTGGAAAAATGTATTTATAAAAAAAAATTAGTATCCGTTAAGAATGACTTTATTTAAAACTTTATCGGCATTAAATAACCCACTGAGGTTGATATGCCGTAAAACAAAAGAAACCAAACCAAACTTATTGATAAAATATCCGAAAGCAAAATGGCAGTTTTTCTATAAACTGCGTAGATTTTTTTAAATATTGAAACACTCAAGATAATGCACTTCTGGTGCAGCAAAACACATCTCTTGCACTTAATGCATGCCAAGTGGTTTAGAAATTGCAGTTTTGTGTCAATTCTAAGCAAAACAAATGCATTTTTTATGCATAAATATTATTCTATATGATGTTAGAGATTCTTTTGCTCTCACAGCAAAAGCACATCACTCTTTTCTGATTAACGTCAATGGTTTAACTACTGAAGCATGACAGAGATATTGAGCATGCGCCTGCGCATGCGCAGACTTTCTTTATCACAAACAACAGATCTGCTTTTCTAATCTCCTAAATCCGTTTATCTCGCGAGGTTTCCGATGATGCGAGAACGCAACTGATGGCAGCCATTTTAAATTGTCCTTCCTTTTTTTCCCGCTTTTTTTTCCTCCTGCTTTTCTTTGTTAATGTTTTCTTTAAATTTTTTAAAAAATTATTGAATATGATGATATTGAACGTATTTTTTATTGCCCTACCAATGTTTCTTTTAATGTTAATCAGATTTGTGTGGCTTTCTGAAAAAAATCTCTGGTTTTTAGCTTATTAATATTTATCTAGCTGAACCTATGGAAAATCTACTATTTAATTAGTATATACAAATGATATTATACACCATATATTTTATATATATATATATATATATATATATATATATATATATATATATATATATATATATATATATATATATATATAATATATATATATATATATCGGCATGACCGATAAAAATATGGCGCAAATGCCCACGTTGGTGATTAATTTAACAACTTTCGTTCGTTTTTGCAGAATTAAGGTTTTTTGTTTTGTGAACTGATTTGACATTTTTCTCCGACCCAAACACCACGGAGTGAATGAGCTCTGATGATGATTTTTGTAAAATCGAAATATTGATCAGTATCAGCTATGATTATATTATAAATTGTTTTCCTTTTAACAGAATTGTGTGATGTTTTCATTCCACCTTTTCATACTCCTACTGTCGGATTCATTTCCTTTCTTTTAACTCATATATATATATATATATATATATATGTGTGTGTGTGTGTGTGTGTGTGTGTGTGTGTGTATAGCATAAAAAAGATGACTTGCCGGGGAATAGAATAACGAGTTAATCGCAATATCGATGAGTGATATAAATATTAACCGAATAAGTCAGGTTTAGTATATATATATATATATATATATATATGTGTGTGTGTGTGTGTGTGTGTGTGTGTGTGTGTGTTTTGAGATACGCCTGGGTTACTAAACAGCGCTGGGCGGTGTCGTCAGTTATGTTATGATTTATTTGTTAATTCATTCATCTATTCATGTATGTATACACACACACACACACACACACCACACATAC
This sequence comes from Doryteuthis pealeii, assembly GCA_023376005.1. NCBI lineage: Eukaryota > Metazoa > Mollusca > Cephalopoda > Myopsida > Loliginidae > Doryteuthis > Doryteuthis pealeii. The sequence goes on from CM042172.1 coordinate 15,326,684, forward strand.
ACACACATATATATATATATATATATATATATATATATATATATATATCGACAATTCCTTTCGGTTTAGTGAAGGTAAATGACGTCAAAAGAAAGATGCTGGAATTTTTGTGAGTGACACATCGTGTAAAATAGATGTTACAGTTCAGGTAATCGGAAGACTTTTGTTACAATATGAATCAGGTATAAATACGTTCAGGTGAAAGTAGCAGTGTCGTAATTAGAGGAGATAGGGGTGAGCATTGGCCCCCACCTGAACAAAGTATTCAAGGGTGCGGCCTTTTCAACAAATGTTTATATATACGGCCTTTACATACAAAGCGATGTGTGTATCAAAACAGTTAAAATCCCCTTCGCATTCTGTAGGTGGTGACAGCCTGATGGTTAAAGTGACGGGCTGACACTGAACCGATCGGATTTCAATCCCGGCTGTAGATAGCTTACAAATGTCTAGCCACACTGAAGTGACTTGATAAGTCGAAACACGTGTCTATGGATGACTATATATATTCTTCCCATCACCCTAGGGTTGAGCACTCTGCGGGGATTTTCGCTGATGACCGCCAATTAAAAGCGTAAACGCAACGCTCTCCTATATAAGGGATGGAGCTCTATGACGACCTTTACATACAAAGCGATGTGTGTATAAATGTCTAGCCACACTGAAGAGACTTGATGAGTCGAAACACGTGTCTGTGGATTACTATATATGTATTTTTATGGGGGGGGAGAATATGTGCTTAAATGAAGTCGTACCTAATTTTGAAAGTTAATTAATTAGGCGGGCATACCTATTTAAATGTAAGGCTAAACACAATTGAGAAAAATCAATCTCTGTATGTACATTTCGGCCTTTTGTGTGATTCGAAACCCGACTGTCAAGCTGACAGGCGAGCACCGTAACCCCTACACCAACCGGACTTTCTTTAGATTTTTCGTGTTATTTAGAAGTAGGTTTCTATTCCTCTTATAGTGACTTCTTCTACACGACAGTATGAGAAGTAAATACAAAGCAATGTGTTTATGATGTGTTTTTTTTTAGCCGACAATTTTTGGGAGTATATATGCTTAATTGTAGAAGTAGGTTTCTATTCCTCTTATAATGACTTCTTCTACACGACAGTATGAGAAGTAAATACGACTTCAATTAAGCACAAAAATTCTACCAAAAATTGTCGGCTAAAAAAAAAAGCCATATCATAAACACATAGATATACAATTTCTCTGATCCACTACTACTGCCCTTGATCGGGATTGAACCTCCAGTCTAGAGATAACTGTCACTTAGAACTATCTTAACATAACTACTGTATCTTCTAGTCTATGTGTCCAATTGGACAATCCAGTATGAATTTTGGGAACTTATAAACCTAATGTCTTGTTTTTGCTAGAATATCTGCCTATTCACTTATGTATGATTTTTTAGCTAGACTCATATTGTTTTTTGTTTTTTGTTGTTCCCGAATCCGAAAAGAAGGTTCCCGAGTCCGAGAAGGTTCCGAGTCCGAGAGTCCGACAAGAAATACCTGAAGAAGACCGGAGGGTATTTCGGCCGAAACGTTGAACAGATAACAATGAAGATGAAGACAATAGTCCGAATAACGCGGATAATAAAAGATATACAACGTATATTATTTTCTAACCTTCTATCATGAAATAAACCTAGACGGGTTGATATGCCGTTAAAATCCACCAAACAATTATATGGTGACACAAAACATGAGGATTGAAAACTCGAAATATTCAAAATAAATGTATATTTACCGTTCATAGTACGTACATCGGAATTTTATACATTTTCTTACCCCGTTCCCCATTCTTCCTTTCTCTCTCACTACACTCTCCTATCTTCATTTTTTTAAATTATTTGTTTGTTTGTTTTTAGGGTTTTTCTCTTGTTCCTTATTCTTTTTTATTCGTTCTCTTCGTCGCTGATGGATTCCATAGGTCACGTGATCCCGCAATATGAAAAAAAAAACCCCGCTTCATCGCATCTGAAATAGAAAAAAAAGAAAGAATCAAAACGGCGGGAAAAATATAATGGCGGTTTCATCAAAAGCCGATCTGTACAAAATGGCGTTATGCACCAATGAACACTCAAATAGCTAATCGTAATACATCATGTTACGACGAATCAGAGCGCAGCGCATTCAACAGTTAATATTGTCAGCCTTGTTTTATTGCATTTACCAAGTCCGAGTGATTTTATTTATTTTATTTACTAGTAGACGTACCAGCGATACCGAGGGGCGGGGAAAAGATCGAAAGACAACATTTTTTTTAACTGCCTGCGATCTCAGATGTGACATCTCGTTTGCCATCAATAAAAGCTGGTTTGCACTTTTCAACTATCAAAGATTTTATGATAGATCGCTGTGTTACATAATCATTAGATACCTAATGATTATGACAATAGTGTAGAAATCATATTAGTGCAGCTAATGGCCTTGGGGGTGAGTGACAGCGCTTGACCTCGATCTCACCTTGCGTTCTGGGGAGAATCGTGAGAACGGAACCCCGATAGAAGCCCCTTCCGGTTTAAGGGGTAAGCAACTCAGTCAGAGTTAGAACTTAGAAACGAAGCTAGCAAGATGTAAGGATCCGCGCGCATTGTCTGGTCTGGGGTTTTATGGAATAAAGTAACATCGTCGTAAATCGAAGTCTTGTTGTTATTACTAAAAGCTAACAATAGCACAGGGCCTCTGATAAGAAGTGATCCCCGACAGAGACCAGACCCGGAATCCTCAATAGAAGACCAGACGAGACCTTAGAAGATATACCAGGCCAGAAGAATAGAAGACGACAGAGTAAGACGTAAGAAAGTATATAACATATAGATATTTAGGGCCGTCACAGAAAAGGCACTACGTTACAGCTGTTCAAGACTGGAGCACTGCTTGATTTGCCTCCATTTTGAATAGACACAAAAAGATATTCACGAGTGATTAAAATAATCCTAGTCATAAACCAATACATTTGTGGAAAAAATAAGAAAAGTGTATTTTTTAAATCCCCTATTTATTGAATAACATTCAATTCTGTATGGCTGCACCACCTGGACCCTAACGAAGCGACTAGAGAATAAACTAGATGGGAGCTGCACAAGAATGCCGCGGGTGATCCTGAACAAGACGTAGAAATAGCACCCCACAAGAAAGCAGCTGTACGGCCACCTACCGCATATCACCCAAACCATCCGAGTAAGACGAACAAGACACGCAGGACACTGATGGAGAAGCAAGGACGAACTCATAAGTGACGTACTCCTATGGAAGTCAGCACATGGGCACGCCAGTGTGGGCCGACCAGCGAAGACGTACATTGATCAGCTCTGTGCAGATACAGGATGCTGCACAGAGGACCTCCCGAGAATGATGAGCGATAGGGACGGATGGAGAGAGATTGTCATGGATATCCGTGCCAACAGCGCGACATGATATATATATATATATATATATATATATATATATATATATATTGAGTAAAGAACTCCAACAAACACCATAGGATCTTGCTCCTCAGCCTGATGATTGCTATTTAGCATGAAACCGCGGTCGCTGATAATGAACATTGATCTATGAAAACATTGTAAAATAAATAAATATTAGCTCTTACAAACTGTGATTGAGCACTGTATTTTCTTTGTTTCATCGCAAAAAAAATTTTGTTTTTACATATACCTATATATATATATATATATATATTATCCAATTGCTGCATAAACGTTTCTGTTGCAGTGGCATCAGCAAATAAACCAAAAGTGATCAATATAATAAAAACATGGAGCAGTAATAATAATAATAATATTAGTAGAGGAAAATGGTTAAAGGTCTACCATGGTTTCAATCCGAACGATTTCATCATGACCCTACGCTTAGCTACGTATAGAATAATTTTATCGAAAAGAGAAATTTGAAAAAATGTTAATCCTCGTGCATTATAGCCCTACGTTCTAACAACTGATCTTAATCTGCATTCTCAATAACAAACGGCAGTTAGAAATATTGATTTTTGTTGTCATTGGTAAGTGCGTAGCAATCTGACTCTCTGACCCCTTCACTAAGGTTAAGCCCTCCCGGCACACTTAACCCCCCTACCCCCGAGGAATAAACCCGAACGCCAGAAAATATCGAAAGAGAATAAAGATGCATTTAGTGATAACTCTAAGAATGGTCTATTTATCGAGTTCGCTCGATAACTAATCTTATTCCGTGAGCATTTCGCTCTTTTTCTTTCTGTCTTTATTTCAGGGTGTATAATGCTACTGAATATTTACCACGTACCCCAGTTAGGCACAAGACCGTATTAATGTGGGACCACCCATGAACCGAAGCTCATGGAAGGCGGGTGCAAAAAATGCGTTGATCCCGTCGGCGTCCTCTTCAAGGGGGCGCCCCAGGCACCGGGCAATAAACCTAGCCCTGCCCTTTTAAATCGAGGGGCCGGGTGTTGCCTGGGGGTATGGCCCCCTGGGATAAACGATGTTAACAATGTTAGCGGTCCAGGGCCGAAGCCACCGGACCCTCCGGGTCCCAGGGTGTGTGAAGATACAGAGGAAACCGGATGGAGCTATTTGCGCTAATATTCCTTGAAAAGTCATGAATCCATATGCTCTCCCTCCAGTCATGGATAAATAGTAGGGCAGATGAGGCACTTTAACGGCTGGCTGGTTGGCTGGTTGGTTGGTTGGTTGGTTGGTTGGTTGGATTTTACGACATGTAAGGTTGTATTATTTGAAGTATATGTCTACCAAAAATAGTTTTTTGTTTTGTTTTATTTTACGGCATATCAACCTCAGTGGGTCATTTAATGCCGATAAAGTTTTGAAATAAATCAATTCTTAATGGATAATACAATTTTTTTTTATAAATACATTTTTCTATTTAACCCATAGATGGGACCCTAACAGGTACTACCACTCCGGGTCAGAGTGGACCAGGGAGCAATGGTGATGAAGGAGTGTTGCACATTCCCCAAACCTCCAAAACTGGAACCTCACCATCAGATAGAGTTTAACGTCATTCCCAGGACATGAAGACCCGCAGCCAAAAATAGTGTTTTACGTGAAAGAAATATATTATATATATTATAACATATATATTAGACAGACTTTAATTTTTTTTAATAAAACGTTAATTCTTTGTTTTCTTAAAGAAAGAAAAATATTTTAAACATCTTAATTTGTAACATCTTTTTTCTTTTTTTTTTTTGATCTTTTGTTCGAAAACTATTAAAAAAAATTTTTCTGATTTAAATATTTTAAGAATTTAATTAAGATTTTAATTTAATAATATTAACTAATCTTAATTATCATCATCATTATCATCCTTTATACCTTACTACTACTACTACTACTACTACTACTACTACAATACATACATTATCTATTCTAGTTTCACGCCTATGCAATTTTCAAACCAAGCTCTATCAATGATTTTGAGCTCACTTTACCTACACATATATAGCAAACTATATTATATATACTAGCAAATATATGCACCCTTCGGGTGCAAGTATTAAGTTTTTGATGTAATAAAATATTGTATCAAATTAGAAACTATTTAGAAAATGATAAACTGAGGGGTTATAATCGAAAAATAGAACAGCTTTGAATCTAACTCTTCCATCATTTTCCATCACTCGCGTCTTTGATTTTTCCTAATTTATCTATTTAGTTAGATTATGAAGTATTTAATAAAATTACAGTTCTTTCGTCTTGTTTATGGATTTCTTTTAAGATTTATCCCCGAGATTTTTGCTCAGATTCATTAAGAGAAAACCAAACAATTAGAAATCAATAATACTAAGCATATATTTATTAAAATCAAATTCTTAATATCAATATGCAAATTAGCCTTGTCATTCACACTGTAAACTGCTATTTTGTTGAATATATAAATATACTTGCATGTTATTAGTAAGTTGATTAATCCAACAGTATTAATAAAGTATCAATAATTGAGGTTTAAATAAAAATAAATTCATGGTGAATGTGACGTCAATAACTAAGGATATTGTGACTTGAATAGTGATTTAGTTTCGGTTACAGACCGACAAACACACAATCTCCATTAGAATAATATATATATATATATATATATATATATATATATATATTATATATAGAGAGAGAGAGAGAGAGAGAGAGAGAGAGATTGTGTGATAGGAGACAAGTGGCTGTACGACTGCTTTCTTGTAATGTGCTACTTCCAAGATTTGATCAAGACAGCGCACAGCATCCTTGTGTAGCTTCCATCAAGCCTTTTCTTTAAGCACTTCGTTAAAGTGGTGTAATCCTACAGTATCTCAGATACGGCTACGACCTAGTAGAATCCCTGCCTTATCTTATTATTAAGAACAGATTTCCATATGATCGATAATCTGTATATCGCACTCAAAAATATATGCGTATATTGACATCGCTTTCTGTAGATGATATATTACTACCAAGGTATGTGAACTGGGCTACTAAGTTCACATACTGATACATATTAATTGGATCCCTATTACTTTTTAAGGTAGTATAGAAATCCTTATGGCGATCAGTACAGCTGATGGCCTTGAGAGTGAGTGACAATGCTTGAACTCACTCTCACCTTGCGTTCTGGGGATGGAACGTGAGAACGGAAGTCAATAGAAGCCCTTCCGGTTTAAGGTGTAAGCAACTCAGTCAGTTGGAGTTAGTCAGTTAGAGAGGGAGGACTTAGAAGCGAAGCTAGCAAGATGTGACTCTCCGCGCGCATTGTCTGGTCTGGGGTTCATGAATAAAGTAACATCATTGTAAATCGAAGTCTTGGTGTTATTACTAAAAGCTAACAATAGCACAAGGCTTTTGATAAGTAGTGATCCCAACAGAACCAGACACAGAACCCAGATAAGAAAGACCAGACCAAGATAGAAGATAGACGATCAGAGAAGCAGATCCGGCCAGAAGAATAAGAAAGTATGTAACATATATAGATATTTAGTGCCGTCACAGAAAAGGCACTACGCAAGAAATATATCTATTTGGTACCGTGACGACGCTGCTACGTTACAATAGTGGCCAATGCCTCTTGTCTCTTTCTTTCGGCTATGCAGCAGTAATTTGGGAAGAAATGTACATGGAATCTAAATTCAAAATCGATTATATGAGAATATTTCTTTTAAGTTAAAGTTTTTTTTTTAACTTTTGGCGGGTTCGGCATTTAAAAAATACCATAAATAAATTTTTTAAAAATACAATTACCATAATTTTTTTTTTTTTTTAAAATATTTTTTTCTCAATCTAATATCTAATTCAAGAATTTAAAATATTTATTTTGGGTTCTTTTTATGTCGAAGATATTTTCTGGTTAAATCGAATTTAACGGTCTTAAATTTCACCATCTTATGTCATCCCACCGAAAGAAAAAAATACCAAAAATCAGGGAATTAACCGAATTTAATTAAATTTTCAGTGTTGATATAATAAATAAAAGATATAATGCATGTTATTCTATTTAAAAACTTTTACTTTTTTTTTTCAGGTCAGTTAACTTTAAACTACGTATCTTCGAGAAATCTGTGTTGCGCCTCAAAGATACGAACTTAAATCGAATTTAACGGACCTAAATTCTACCATCTTATGTCACCCCGCCGAAAGAAAAAAAAATAGCAAAAATCAGGGAATTAACCGAATTTAATGAAATTTTCATATTTATGAGATTCTCAATGATACGTGGTTCAAAGTTAACTGACCTGAAAAAATGTAAAAGTTTTTAAATAAAATAACTGGTGCATTATATCTTTTATTCATTAATATATCAACACTGAAAATGTCATTAAATTCGGTTAATTCCCTGATTTTTGGTATTTTTCTTCTTTCGGCGGGGTAACATACGATGGTGGAATTTAGGTCCGTTAATTTCGATTCAACATTAATTCCTTGATTTTTAGTTTGATTTTTGTTTTTTCTTTCGGCGGGGTGACATATGATGGTGTTAGGCCACATAGATATGAAAATTTCATTAAATTCGGTTAATTCCCCTATTTTTGCTATTTTCTTTTTCATTCGGCGGGGTGACATAAGATGGTGGAATTTAGGTCCGTTAAGTTCGATTTAACCATTATTCTTGCTAGTCTATTTAATAAGTTTCTTTTATTCTATTATTTCTCTCTCTCATTATTTATCTATTTTCTTTTTATTCTTTTTGTTAACAACTGCAAATCTTATTACACTAATCACATTAGAATAAAATATAATTTTTTCTTTCACTTTGTAACGCCTACTGGTCGGTTCATTGTGGGTGTCTTTATGCAGTTAATGTCATCACCTACAAAAGAAACCACGTTATTGATTTACTCACGTTACAGAAAACATCGAATTCATCAGTGACGATGGTGACGTCTATTGCTGTGTACATTGATTAAATTGTTCTTGACCAAGAGCACAGCCAACAATATAACGACGGTATCTACAGAAAACGGGTAGGACTTCCACAAGGTTGGTGTCTTAGGCATCACATTAAATTGAATCCGGTGGTGAGACTACTGTTCTAGATATCTATTATTGACAAAACAAATCCATTGCTGTGCAGAACATTGATATACGCCCGGATGCCGCATATTTCTGCTAGTGAGAATAATTTTTCCATATGAAGATGCATGGCATAAATTCTAAGTCTCCAGAACCATTAAAATAATCGCCATCAATTCAAGCCCAGGAGGAAGTAAAACATTTGATAAGTTTGATTTTAAATAGGATTCCCTTTCTTTATGTCTAAATTGTTATATACATGTTGATTGGCCGATTGAAAGCAATGCGACCACAAAGAGTCTATAAATTTAAGTTGTGGCATCCAGCACACCTTGTATATACAAAAATATATATATACAAATATATCCAGCATTGGCTTATTGTTGGTATCAGCTGGACNCTATTTTTTGGTAGAAATATACTTCAAATAATACAAAGTTACATGTCGTAAATCCAACCACCAGCAACGTAAAGAGCCTCATCTGCCTATCTATTTATCCATGACTGGAGGGAGAGCAATATGGATTCATGACTTTTCAAGGGACATTAGCCACAAATAACTCCTCCGGTTTCTCTGTACTTTCACACACCCTGGGACCCGGAGGGTCGGTGGCTTCGGCCCTGGAACGCTAACAGTTAACATCGTTGATCCCAGGGGCCATCCCCCAGGCAACACATGGCCCTCGATTTAAAAAGGGCAGGCTAGTTTTATTGCCCGGTGCCTGAAGGCGCCCCCTTGAAAGAGGAATGCCGACGGGATCAACGCAATTTTTTGCACCCGCCTCCCATGAGCTTCGGTTTCGCGGGTGTACCACATTAAAATAAGGTCCTTGTGCGTAACTCGTACACGTGGGTACGATGGTAAATATTCAGTAAGCATTATACACCCTGAAATAAAGACAGAAAGAAAAAGAGCGAAATGCTCACGGAATAAGATTTAGTTATCGAGCGAACTCGATAAATAGACCATTCTTAGAGTTATCACTACTGCATCTATTCTCTTTCGATATTTTCTGGCGTTTCGGGTTTATTCCTCGGGGTAGGGGGGTTAAGTGTGCCGGGAGGGCTTAACCTTAGTGAAGGGGTCAGAGAGTCAGATTGCTACGCACTACCAATGACAACAAAATCATATCTTCAACGCCGTTTGTTATTGAAATGCAGATTAAAGTCAGTTGTTAGAACGTAGGGCTGTAATGCCACCGAGGACTAACTTTTTTTTCAATTTCTCTTTTCGATAAAATTATTCTATACGTAGTTAAGCGTAGGGTAGGTCATGATGAAATCGTTTGGGATTGAAACCATGGTAGACCTTTAAGCCTTTTTCCTCTACTAATATTATTATTATAATTACTGCTCAATGTTTTTTATTATATTGATCACTTTTGGGTTTTTGCTGATGCCACTTGCAAACAGAAACGTTTATGCAGCAATTGGATAATATATATATATATATATATATTATATATATTATTATATATATATATATATCATCATGTCGCGGCTGTTGGCACGGATTATCCATGACAATCTCTTTCCATCCGTCCCTATCGCTCATCATTCTCAGGAGGTCCTCTGTGCAGCATCCTGTATCTGCACAGAGCTGATCAATGTACGTCTTCGCTGGTCGGCCCACACTGGCGTGCCCATGTGCTGACCTTCCACAGGAGGACGTCGCTTATGAGTTCGTCCTTGCTTTTCCATCAGTGTCCCGCGTGTCTTGTTCGTCTTACTCGGATGGTTTGGGTGATATGTGGTAGGTGGCCGTACAGCTGCTTCTCGTGGGGTGCTGTTTCTACGTCTTGTTCAGGATCACCGCGGCATTCTTGTGCAGCTCCCATCTAGTTTATTCTCTAGTCGCTTCGTTAGGGTACAGGTGGTGCAGCCATACAGAATTGAATGTTATTCAATAAATAGGGGATTTAAAAAATACACTTTTCCTTATTTTTCTCACAAATGTATTGGTTTATGACTAGGATTATTTTAAATCACTCGTGAAATATCTTTTTGTGTCTATTCAAAATGGAGGCAAATCAAGCAGTGCTCCAGTCTTGAACAGCCTGTAACGTAGTGCCTTTTCCTGTGACGGCCCTAAATATCTATATGTTATATACTTTCTTACGTCTTACTCTGTCGTCTTTCTATTCTTCTGGCCTGGTATATCTTTCTAAGGTCTCGTCTGGTCTTCTATTGAGGATTCCGGGTCTGGTCTCTGTCGGGGATCACTTCTTTATCAAAGGCCCTGTGCTATTGTTAGCTTTTAGTAATAAAAACAAGAACTTCGATTTACGACGTGTTACTTTATTCCATAAACCCCAGACCAGACAATGCGCGCGGAGTCCTTACATCTTGCTAGCTTCTTTCTAAGTTCCTAACTCTTGACTGAGTTGCTTACCCCTTAAAACCGGAAGGGGCTTCTATCGGGTTCCGTTCTCACGATTCTCCCCAGAACGCAAGGTGAGATCGAGGTCAAGGCTTGTCACTCACCCAAGGCCATTAGCTGCACTAATATGATTTCCTACACTATTGTCATAAACAATTAGGTATCTATGATTATGTAACACAGCGATCTATCATAAAATCTTTGATAGCTGAAAAGTGCAAACCAGCTTTTATTGATGGCAAACGAGATGTCCATCTGAAGATCGCAGGCAGTTAAAAAAAATGTTGTCTTTCGATCTTTTCCCCGCCCCTCAGTATCGCTGGTACTCTACTAGTAAATAAAATAAATAAAATCACTGGACTGGGTAAATGCAATAAAACAAGGCTGACAATATTAACTGTTTGAATGCGCTGCGCTCTGATTCGTCGTAACATGATGTATTATGATTAGCTATTTGAGTGTTTCATTGGTGCATAACGCCAATTTTGTACAGATCGGCTTTTGATGAAACCGCCATTATATTTTTCCCGCCGTTTTGTCATTCTTTCTTTTTTTTTCTATTTCAATGCGATGAAGCGGGGTTTTTTTTTTTTTTCATATCGCGGGATCTCGTGACCTATGGAATCCATCAGCGACGAAGAGAACGAATAAAAAAAGAATAAGGAACAAGAGAAAACCTAAAAAACAAACAACAAATAATTTAAAAAAAATGAAATAGGAGAGTGTAGTGAGAGAGAAAGGAAGAATGGGAACGGGGTAGAAAATGAATAAAATTCCGATGTACGTACTATGAACGGTAATATACATTTATTTTGAATATTTCGAGTTTTCAATCCTTCATGTTTCGTGTCACCATATAATTGTTAGGTGGATTTAACGGCATATCAACCCGTCTAGGTTTATTTCATGATAGAAGGTTAGAAAATAATATATGTTGTATAATCTTTTATTATCCGCGTTTATTCGGACTATTGTCTTCATCTTCATTGTTATCTGTTCAACGTTTTCGGCCGAAATACCTCCGGTCTTCTTCAGGTATTTCTTGTCGGACTCGGTAACCTTCTCGGACTCGGAACCTTCTTTTTCGGACTCGGGAACAAAAAAAAAAAAACAAAAACAATATGATGTCTAGCTAAAAAATCATACATAAGTGAATAGGCAGATATTCTAGCAAAAACAAGACATAGGTTTATAAGTTCCGCAAAATTCGTAACTGGATTGTCCAATTGACACATAGCTAGTAGATACAGTAGTTGTTAAAGATAGTTCTAAGTGACATTATCTCTAGACTGAGGTGTCAATCCCGACAAGGGCAGTAGTAGTGAAATCAGAAAATTGTATATCTAATGTGTTTATGATAGGCCTTTTTTTAGCCGACAATTTTTTGGGAGAATTTTGTGCTTATGAAGTCGTATTTACTTCTCATAACTGTCCGTGTAGAAGAAGTCATTCAAGAGGAGTAGAACCTACTTCTACAATTAAGCATATATTCTCCAAAAATTGTCGCTAATAAAAACACATCATAAACACAATCGCTTTGTATTTACTTCTCATACTGTCGTAGTAGAAGAATCACTTAAGAGGAATAGAAACCTACTTCTCAATAAGCACGAATAAATCCTCAAGAAAGTCCGTGTTGTGTAGGGGTTAACGATTGCTCGCCTGTCAGCTTGACAGTACGGGTTTCGAATCACACACAAGGCGGTCTTCCTATCTAAGCTCTGCTGATGAGGCCTAATAGGCCGAAATGTACATACAGAGATTGATTTTTTTGTCAATTTGTTTAGCCTTACATTTAAATAGGTATGCCGCCTAATTTTAATTAATTATTAATTAATTACTTCAAAAATTAGGTACGACTTCATTAAGCACATATTCCCCCCCCATAAGAAATACAACATAATGTCATCCACAGACACGTGTTTCGACTTATAGTTCTTCAGTTGGCTAGACATTTATACACACTATCGCTTTGTATTAAGGTCGTCATAGAGCTCCATCCCTTGTATAGAAGAGCGTTGCGTTTAGCTTTATTGGCGGTCATTCAGCGAAAATCCCCGCCAGAGTGCTCACACCTAGGGTGATGGGAAGAATAATATAAGTCATCCATAGACACGGTTTTCGCTTATCAAAGTCAATCAGTGTGGCTAACATTTGTAAGCTATCTACAGCCGGGATTGAAATCCGATCGGTTCGTGTCACGTCCCGTCACTTTAACCATCAGGCTGTCATCACCTACAGAATGCCGAAGGGGATTTTAACTGTTTTGATGCATCACATCGCTTTGTATGTAAAGGCCTATATAGTAACATTTGTTGAAAAGGCCGCACCTTGAATACTTTTGTTCAGGTGGGGGCAATGCTCACCCCTATCCCCTTCTAATTACGACACTGCTACTTTCACCTGAACGTATTCTATATCCTGAATCATATTGTAACAAAAGTCTTCCGATTACCGGAACTGTAAGTCATTTATTACCACGATGTGTCACTCACAAAAATTCCAGCATCATTCTTTTGACGTCATTTACCTTCACTAACACCGAAAGGATTGTCAATATATTATATATAATATTATATATATATATATATATATATGTGTTGTGTGTATGTATGTATGTATGTGTGTGTGTGTGTCGTGTGTGTGTTGTAACATACAGAATAAGATGAATGAATAACAAATAATCATAAATAACTGACGACACACCCAGCGCTGTTTGTAACCGCAGCGTATCTCAACACACACCACACACACACACCAACACACACACATATATAATAATATATTATAGTATATAAATACTAAACCCTGACTTATTCGGTTATATATTTATAATCACTCACGATATTGCGATTAACTCGTTATTCTATTTCCCCGCAAGTCATCTTTTTATGCTATACACACAACACACCACACACACACACACATATATATATATCTGAGTTAAAAGAAAGGAAATGAATCCGACAGTAGGAGTATGGAAAAGGTGGAATGAAACATCCACATTCTGTTAAGGAAAACAATTTAATAAATAATCATAGTTGATACTGATCCAATATTTCGGATTTTACAAAAATCATCAATCATAGCTCATTCACTCCGGTGGTGTTTGGGGTCCGGAAAAAAATGTCAAATCAATTCACAATTACAAAAAACCTTAATTCTGCCAAAAACGACGAAAGTTGTTAAATTAATCCCAAACGTGGGCATTTGCCGCCATATTTTATCGGTCATGCGATATGTATATATATATATATATATATATATATATATATTATATTATATATATATATATATATATAAATATATGGTGTATAATTCATTTGTATATACAATTAAATAGTAGATTTTCCCATAAGGTTCAGCTAGATAAATATAATAGCTAAACCAGAGAATTTTTTCAGAAAGCCACACAAATCTATTATACATTAACAAGAAACATTGAGTAGGGCAATAAAAAATACGTTCAATATCATCAATAATTCAATATTTTTTAAAAAAATTTAAAGAAAACATTAACAAAGAAAGCAGGAGGAAAAAAAGCGGGAAAAAAAGGAAGGACAATTTAAAAATGGCTGCCATCAGTTCGTTCTTCGCAATATCGGAAACCCTCGCGAGATAAACGGATTTAGAGATTAAAAAGCAGATCTTTGTTTGTGATACAAGAAAGTCTGCGCATGCGCAGGCGCATGCTCAATATCTCTGTCATGCTTCAGTAGTTAAACATTGACCGTTAATCAGAAAAGAGTGATGTGCTTTTGCTGTGAGAGCAAAAGAATCTCTAACATCATTATAGATAATATTTATGCAATAAAAATTGCATTTGTTTTGCTTAGAAATTTGAACAAAAACTCGCAATTTTCTAAACCCCTTGGCATGCATAGTGCAAGAGATGTGTTTTGCTGCACCAGAAGTGCATTATCTTGAGTGGTTTTCAATATTTAAAATCTACGAGTTTAATAGAAAAACTGCCATTTTGCTTTCGGATAATTTTATCATAAGTTTTGGTTTGGTTTCTTTTTGTTTTACGGCATATCAACCTCAGTGGGTTATTTAATGCCGATAAAGTTTTGAAATAAAGTCATTCTTAATGGATACTATTTTTTTTTTATAATACTTTTTTTAACTAACCCTGATGGGACCCTAACAGTTACTACCACTCCGGGTCAGAGTGGACAGGGAGGCCAATGGTGGATGAAGGGTGCTCCACATTACCCAGATCTCCAAAAAGAACCTCAACATCAGATAGAATTTAACATCATTCTCCAGGACATGTTAGAACTTTCAGACATGCCTTTTAGCACCCATATAATAAGAAGGGTTGGGCTTGCAATAAAGGGCAAATAGGTTGCGGGCTAATCATATAGGTACTAGGTCTCATTTGTGACCAGCCGATTGATCGAAGGGGCCTCTCCGACTGCCTTATTAATAAGATAGTCCGTTTCTTACAAGTGCTCCAGGGTACAAGTTTCCGAGTTACAATTTGTACCAGTACATCTTTTAAAAATTGCGCTGAGAGCTAAACATAGGTACGAGCGACTTCAAATACGCTTATGCTGATAAGTTCACTAGAAAACTTGAGTTTCATATAAAAAATTAGTGAAATCTATCACTTAATAGGACTGAGCCTATTCTAATATGACCTCCCCAAGCAGAGTTTAACACAGTGTTGAATCCAGAGTGTTTCATCTCCTAGACTGGTCCTAACCAAGGTTCAAGAGCGCATTCTGCCACTATATTACTCATAGCTGGATGGAAGAGTAGTTTGGCATTCATCCTTTCCAATGGTAATTTAGCGCTATGTGAACTGTAGGAGTTTCCAGGATTTGAAGCCTCGGGTTGAAGAATCACGACAAACTATAGTTCAAGCAGAAGCTAGTACCAATTTTCAAATTTATTAAGCCAAGAAATATATCAATTTATAAAATAGATGAACATTAAAACAATTATAATACATTAATTATAGGCGGGTTTATCTCAGTCGGTAAGAGCGTTCGCCTGATAAACCACAAGGTTCCTAGTTCATTACCGGCCCTCGCCAACCTTCAGCGATGAAATAGCAGAGGAATCTTGTACGTAAAGTGAAGGAGCTGATGGTAGGTGTGGCGCTCCACCAAATATGCCAAAAACAATTCCTTGGTCTACGCGCTATTGAAAAAGGGAGTAGACTCCTCAGCTATTTGGCTGATAACGACTTTAGGCCACCCCGACGAACTTTGACTACTTTCCTTAGCACAATACATAATTCATTACATTCTATTTTATTTTTTAAATACAGATTCAGTGCTATTTTTTCTTATATTAAAACACTAAACAAAAATAGGGTGTTTATTTTTATTTTAATTTTTTTGGTGGAGGTTGGAACGGATTAATTCATTTCAATGTATTTCAATGGTGAAATGAATTTGACATACGAGGAAAGGGGTTCTGAACAGAACAATTAACTCGTAAGTCAATGGTCCATGTATTAATTAAAAAAAAAAAAAAAAAAAAAATAGTCCTGTTTTATCTTTTATTAAATTGTATTATTGTGATGAAACAGCACCATTGCGTTTTGCTTTCCGTGGTATTTTACAAAAAAATATTTAAAAACTTATTTTCAGTTATCAATTCGAAATACATGTAATTCTTGCATACAGTTAATTGATTCAATAATCATATTAACATAATATAATTCTATTTAATGTTATATACTTACCTAGAAAACATTAATCAACAATCAATCAAAAATATGGAAAGTTGACTGAGTAAATCTAATACCATTAGTAGGTTCCTTTCTTTTGACAACTACTGGCAAGTATTGTAAATTTTGTTATAAAATTCCATTTCATTTCCAACCTCATTTTAGTATTCCTCATTTAGTTTACCTTGTAGGTTGATGTATATAAAAAGATAAAAAAAATGAACCCTCCTACCTCGGGCTTGGAAAGAAAATGGCACCGAAATAAATTTTGGGGTCATTTTCTTACGATACCTCAACTTACGATTTTTCCGAGTTAACGAAATTGTTGTTTACAAATTTTTAGTAAATAAATTGTTGACGGGTCCTGTACTGAATATCGTGGGGTGGGACTGTTGGCTTTGAAATCAGAGAGTGGAAATCACCATAACGGTTTAAAATTCTCTGACCCCTGGAGAACACCATCAACAGAAACCCTGACTAATTTAAGATTCTATTTTCAATCGGACCTTTGAAGCAGAAGAGAACGTGCTTATCTCTGCTGAGGTTGAACCCTCACCCACGCGGCAAATAAGAATGGGCTAAATAAATATTGAAAATCAAAGTACACTTATTGTTGGTGCCTGGTTAGGGGATGAATAAGGACACAAGACCAGGACAATGAGTTAAGCAAATATATTAACAAGAACAGTAGTACAAAATATACCAAAGGAGTCGTTACAGCTAGTCGTCTTTCGGCTATCCGCAGAATATTAACTCTCGCTAAGGCAGCACCTGTTGCTATTTATTAGTTGGAGAGTTCATGCGTGCGTGGTAAATTACCATAATAATTTATGTTTAATAAGTTCATTAAGATAATTTATTACGCCTATTGCTTTGTGTTGAGAGTTAAAGGTGAGGTTACGAGCGTAGATTTAGGTACGTTTATGTAAATATGATAATGTGTAGGGCTAGAACGGATTATAGCTTTAAGTTTATTTCTATGGAAGATTGATTTAGGGGGGGGGGGGGGTAACGTGGAAATCGAGTTTACGAGTGACAAAATAACTCGAAAATCAATGTACCACTTTATATTGTACGAGAAACGGCTACCTGAACGTCGCCTGGGTAAAGATAATTAAAAAAATCTATTTCCCAGGTCCATGGGATTCTGCGGGGATCCAACCCTGATTTGTAATAATTACTGACTGGAATCGTAATTGACCCTCGCAAGGATGCCCCATTAAAATCTCCACGTAAAATAAACGGTCTTGCCGTTGATCCAGTCCACTTTAAAAAAGAAAATTTCTTACTATTTACAATATCAAATGCGAAAAATCTATGGTTTGTTTCATTTAAATCTTATTTTTTAATTATCTTCACGAATATAAATCAAATTTTCATTATTTTTTTCCTTAAAAAAGCAAGACCTGGTGATCATTTAATGTCTTTATATATATTTACTTTGGTCGTTAATTGTTTAAATTGTAGTTTCCTCCGAACATAACATACACACAACTTCCCTTTTAATATATGTATAGATTAACAAACACAAAAGTTTGTAATTTGTGTATGGACTGACTCGATAATTAGAGCTAAAATTCGGTCACAAAAATCGTTTTCGGCTTTTTCGGTTTTTTCTGCTTAGGAACAATCCGTTTCCCATCAGATATGCCAGCAGTTGAAATGAGCCATATAAAACATATGGCATATGCTCAATGGAAATATATTGGCAGTCCAGATACATTTTACATATTTGGTCACGTGTTTATATATATATATATATAATATATATATATATATATATATATATATATATATATTAATCGCATAGCTAATATATATATATATATATATATTTTGTAGCAATATATATATATTATTATATATATTATATATATATATATATTATCGCATAGCTTATATAATATAATATTTGTAGCATATATATATTATATATAATTATTGGCATACTATAAATATGTACATTGCATATATAATTATATATAATATATATCATAGTGTGTGTGTTGTTTTACGTGAAAAAATAATATATATATAATTACATACTAGCAAATATATGCACCCTCCGGGTGCAAGTATTTAAGTCTTAATGTAATAAAATATGTGTAACTTAGAAAGGTAATGGAACTAAATAAGATGCCGATAAAAAGATTTTGAAACAGACGGGAACAATTAAAACTTGCTTTTTCTTCCCTCCCGTTTTCATTGCTAAGTTTTCATAATTTAACTATTTAGTTAAATTAGGAAGTAAAGAATAGAAGATTACTGTTAATATTGTTAATGGATTTATTGGAGAGATTTTTGCTCATATTCATTAAGATAAAATCCAAACAATTAGAAATCAATAATACTAAGCACATATTTATTAAAATCAAATTTTTAATATCAATATGCAAATTAGCCTTCCCCTTCACACTGCAAAACACTATATTTTGTATATATAAATACAATTGCATGTTAATAATAGGTAGATATTGTCAACAATATTAACAATGTAAAACAATTTTATTAATAATTGAGGTTTGAATAAAAATAAAATCATGGAGGATGTGACGTAAATAACTAAGGGAATTGTTACTTGAATAGTAATATAGTTTCGGTTACAGACAGAAAAACACACAATCTCCATTATAATAAGATATTAGATAAAATACACAGACTTTAATTTTTTTTTATAAAACGTTAATTCTTTGTTTCTTAAAGAAAAGAAAAATATTTTTAAAATCTTAACATCTTTTTCTTTTTTTCTTCTTTTTATCTTTTGTTCGAAAACTATTAAAAAATTTTTTTCTAATTGAAATATTTTTAAAATTTAATTAAGATTTTAATTTAATAATATTAATTAATCTTAATTATCATCATCATCATTATCATCCTTTATACCTTACTACTACTACTACTACTATAATACATACATTATCTATTCTAGTTTCACGCCTATGCAATTTCAAACCAAGCTCTATCAATGATTTTAAGCACACTTTACCTACACATATATAGCAAACTATATATATATATATATATATATATATATATATATATATAGAGAGAGAGAGAGAGAGAGGAGAGAGAGAGATTGTGTGATAGGGGACAAGTGGCTGTACGACTGCTTTCTTGTAATGTGCTACTTCCAAGATTTGACCAAGACAGCGCACAGCATCCTTGTGTAGCTTCCATCAAGCCTTTTCTCTAAGCACTTCGTTAAAGTGGTGTAATCCTACAGTATCTCAGATACGGCTACGACCTAGTAGAATCCCTGCCTTATCTTATTATTAAGAACAGATTTCCATATGATCGATAATCTGTGTATCGCACTCAAAGCCTTTCATATGCGTATATTGACATCGCTTTCTGTAGATGATATATTACTACCAAGGTATGTGAACTGGGCTACTAAGTTCACATAGTGTTACATATTAATTGGTTCCCTATTACTTTTTAAGGTAGTATAGAAATCCTTATGGCGATCAGTACAGCTGATGGCCTTGAGAGTGAGTGACAATGCTTGACCTCACTCTCACCCTTGCGTTCTGGGATGGAACGTGAGAACGGAATCAATAGAAGCCCTTCCGGTTTAAGGTGTAAGCAACTCAGTCAGTTGGAGTTAGTCAGTTAGAGAGAGAGGACTTAGAAGCGAAGCTAGCAAGATGTGGACTCTCCGCGGCGCATTGTCTGGTCTGGGGTTCATGAATAAATAACATCATTGTAAATCGAAGTCTTGTGTTTATTTACTAAAAGCTAACAATAGCACAAGGCTTTTGATAAGTAGTGATCCCAACAGAACCAGACACGGAACCCAGATAAGAAAGACCAGACCAAGATAGAAGATAGACGATCAGAGAAGCAGATCCGGCCAGAAGAATAAGAAAGTATGTAACATATATAGATATTTAGTGCCGTCACAGAAAAGACACTACGCAACAAATATATCTATTTGGTACCGTGACGACGCCGCTACGTTACAATAGTGGCCAATGCCTCTTGTCTCTTTCTTTCGGCTATGCAGCAGTAATTTGGCTTCGTAGGGAAGAAATGTACATGGAATCTAAATTCAAAATCGATTATATGAGAATATTTCTTTTAAGTTAAAGATTTTTTAAACTTTTGGCGGGTTCGGCATTTAAAAAATACCATAAATAAATTTTTAAAAAATACAATTACCATAATTTTTTTTTGTTTTTAAAATATTTTTTTCTCAATCTAATATTTAATTCAAGAATTTAAAATATTTATTTTGGGTTCTTTTTATGTCGAAGACATTTTCTGGTTAAATCGAACTTAACGGTCTTAAATTTCACCATCTTATGTCATCCCACCGAAAGAAAAAAATACCAAAAATCAGGGAATTAACCGAATTTAATTAAATTTTCAGTGTGATATAATAAATAAAAGATATAATGCATGTTATTCTATTTAAAAACTTTTACATTTTTTTCAGTTCAGTTAACTTTAAACTACGTATCTTCGAGAAATCTGTGTTGCGCCTCAAAGATACGAACTTAAATCGAATTTAACGGACCTAAATTCCACCATCTTATGTCACCCCGCCGAAAGAAAAAAAAATAGCAAAAATCAGGGAATTAACCGAATTTAATGAAATTTTCATATTTATGAGATTCTCAATGATACGTGGTTCAAAGTTAACTGACCTGAAAAAATGTAAAAGTTTTTAAATAAAATAACTGGTGCATTGTATATTTTATTCATTAATATATCAACACTGAAAAGTTCATTAAATTCGGTTAATTCCCTGATTTTTGGTATTTTTTTCTTTCGACAGGGTGACATACGATGGTGGAATTTAGGTCCGTTAATTTCGATTCAACATTAATTCCCTGATTTTTTGTTTGTTTTTTGTTTTTTTTTCTTTCGGAGGGGTGACATATGATGGTGTTAGGCCACATAGATATGAAAATTTCATTAAATTCGGTTAATTCCCCTGTTTTTGCTATTTTCTTTTTCATTCGGCGGGGTGACATAAGATGGTGGAATTTAGGTCCGTTAAGTTCGATTTAACCATTATTCTTACTAGTCTATTTAATAAGTTTCTTTTATTCTATTATTTCTCTCTCTCATTATTGATCTATTTTCTTTTTATTCTTTTTGTTAACAACTGCAAATCTTATTACACTAATCACATTAGAATAAAATATTATTTTTTCTTTCACTTTGTAACGCCTACTGGTCGGTTCATTGTGGATGTTTTTATGTAGTTAATGCCATCACCTACAAAAGAAACCACGTTATTGATTTACTCACGTTACAGAAAACATAGAATTTATCAGTGACGAAACACGTCTATTGCTGTGTACATTGATTAAATTGTTCTTGACCAACAATACAACGATGGTATCTGCAGAAGACGGGTAGGGCTCCCACAAGGTTGGTGTCCTAGGCATCACATTAAATTGAATCCGGTGGTGAGACTACTGTTCCGGAGATCTATTATTGACAAAACAATTTCATTGCTGTGTACATTGATTAAATTGTTCTTGTCTAACAATACAACGACGGCATCTACAGAAGACGGGTAGGGCTCCCATAAGGTTGGTGTCCTAGGCATCACATTAAATTGAATCCGGTGGTGAGACTACTGTTCCGGAGATCTATTATTGACAAAACAATTCCATTGCTGTGTAAATTGATTAAATTGTTCTTGACCAAGAGCACAGCCAACAATATAACGACGGTATCTACAGAAAACGGGTAGGACTTCCACAAGGTCGGTGTCTTAGGCATCACATTAAATTGAATCCGGTGGTGAGAATACTGTTCCAGATATCTATTATTGACAAAACAAATTCATTGCTGTGCAGAACATTGATATACGCCCGGATGCCGCATATTTCTGCTAGTGAGAATAATTTTTCCATATGAAGATGCATGGCATAAATTCTAAGTCTCCAGAACCATTAAAATAATCGCCATCAATTGAAGCCCAGGAGGAAGTAAAACATTTGATAAGTTTAATTTTAAATAGGATTCCCTTTCTTTATGTCTAAATTGTTATATACATGTTGATTGGCCGATTGAATCCATGCGACCACAAAGAGTCTATAAATTTAAGTTGTGGTGTCCAGCATACCTTATATATACAAATATATATATATACAAATATATCCAACCGTGGCTTATTGTTGGTATCAGCTGGACAGCAAGGGAGTCTTTCCCCTTTACACTAGCACTAAACTAGGGAGATTGTTTTTGCTGAAGCTGACTGCCACGCCTACTGTCAGCTCCTTTCTTTACCAAACTGATCAGATTATCTTAGCTATGCTGAGTTGGTGAGGACTGGTATTGAACATGGAACCTTGCAATTCAGTTAAAATTGAAAACTTGGTTCTTCCTTGAGATATATTTCATTACATTAAAACTTAAATACTTATGCCCAGAGGGTGCATATTCTTGCTGGTGAGTATAATTCCTCTGTATGAAAATGTATGTCATAAGTTCTAAGTCTCCAGAACCATTAAAATAATCGCCATCAATTCAAGCCCAGTAAGAAGTAAAAAATTGATAAGTTTAATTTTAACTAGGATTTCCTTTCTTTATGTCTAAATTGTTTTTATACATTTATTCTATTTTGGTTGTTATTCTTCTATCATTTTAGTTTACGGTGTTCTTGAGCGTCGACTGTAAAATAAATTAAGTACAAGGATACAGGTGAACACAAAATAAAACAGCAGTTAAAATTGAAAACTCTCTTTGTTCTTCCCTGAGATATATCTATCTATCTATCTAATCTTCATACAATGACTGCTATTTACACAGTAGCATTGCAACCAACAAAGTCTTCATCAGATGAGGCATGGTTTCAGGGCCAAAGCATCATTACCACTAACCCAGAGCACCCCAGCAGTATCTCACGATACCACCAGACTTTGTCGGTTTGATGTCACAATGTAGAATTGCCATATCCATGCTGATGCGGTTAGAGCTTTATCCTGGATATTTTTTATGTATTTCCTCTTGTCTGTGGAGAAAGTCCAAATTTAGACAAAAATGCCAAGGTTGAGTTGGTAATAAATCCCCGGCATCCGACTTCGATGGGAAATACATCTGTTATCCATCCGTTTCTGACTCATTGTTCATGTAGGTCTTCATATTTTTCCAATTTATGCTGATGTGCCCTATAGATATATGAAGGGCAGTTGTGTGAATCTCTATATCCGGAGGAAACCTCGAAAATAAAACAATTAACGACAAAGTAATTATATATACACATTAAATATCACCAGGGTTTGGTTTTTTGAGCAAATATAATGAAGATTTGATTTATATTTATTTTAAAGATATAATTAAAATAAGTATAATCTTTTATGTGTTCCTTTTAATCATGTTAGTCTTTCTAATTTAATATATTCCATTACATTAAAACTTAAATACTTATGCCCAGAGGGCACTTATTCTTGCTAGCGAGTATAATTCCTCCATATGAAGATGTATGGTATAAGTTCTAAGTCTCCAGAACCATTAAGATATCTATCAATACCAGCCCAGGGGGAAGTAAAAGTTTGATAAATTTAATTTTAAATAGGATTTTCTTTCTCTATAACTAAATTGTTTTATACATTCATTCTATGTTGTTGTTATTCTTCTACCATTTTAGTTTACGGTGTTATTGAGCATCGATTTTATCAAAGAAAAGAAATTAAGTACAAGAGTAATAATACTAGGGCGCCTATTCTGGTTGAATCGAACTTAACGGGCCTAAATTCCACTATCATATGTCAACCCGCCGAAAGTAGAAAAATACCAAAAATCAGGGAATTAATCGAATTTAGTGAAATTTTCAGTGTTGATATATTAATGAATAAAAGATATAATGCACCAGTTATTTTATTTTAAAAAAAAACTTTTACATTTTTTCAGGTCATTTAACTTTGAACCACGTGTTTTTGAGAATCTGTGTTACGCCTCATAGATATGAAAATTTCATTAAATTAGGTTAATTCCCCGATTTTTGCTATTTTTTTTCTTTCGGCGGGGCGA
This sequence comes from Doryteuthis pealeii, assembly GCA_023376005.1. NCBI lineage: Eukaryota > Metazoa > Mollusca > Cephalopoda > Myopsida > Loliginidae > Doryteuthis > Doryteuthis pealeii. Next base: position 15,351,235 of record CM042172.1, read on the forward strand.
CATAAGATGGTGGAATATAGGTCCGTTAAGTTCGATTTAACCATTATTCTTGCTAGTCTATTTAATAAGTTTCTTTTATTCTATTATTTCTTCTCTCTCATTATTGATCTATTTTCTTTTTATTCTTTTTGTTAACAACTGCAAATCTTATTACACTAATCACATTAGAATAAAATATTATTTTTTCTTTCACTTTGTAACGCCTACTGGTCGGTTCATTGTGGGTGTCTTTATGCAGTTAATGCCATCACCTACAAAAGAAACCACGTTATTGATTTACTCACGTTACAGAAAACATAGAATTTATCAGTGACGAAAACACGTCTATTGCTGTGTAAATGATTAAATGTTCTTGGCCAACAATATAACGACGGTATCTACAGAAGACGGGTAGGCTCCATAAGGTTGGTGTCCTAGGCATCACATTAAATTGAAATCCGGTGGTGAGACTACGTTCCGGGAGATCTATTATGACAAAACAATTCCATTGCTGTGTACATTGATTAAATTGTTCTTGGCCAACAATACAACGACGGTATCTCCAGAAACGGGTAGGACTCCCATAAGGTTGGTGTCCTAGGCATCACATTAAAATGAATCCGGTGGTGAGACTACTGTTCCGGAGATCTATTATTGACGAAACAATTCTATTGCTGTGTACATTGATTAAATTGTTCTTGGCCAACAATATAACGACGGTATCTACAGAAGACGGGTAGGGCTCCCATAAGGTTGGTGTCCTAGGCATCACATTAAATTGAATCCGGTGGTGAGACTACTGTTGCGGAGATCTATTATTGACGAAACAATTCCATCGCTGTGTACATTGATTAAATTGTTCTTGGCCAACAATATAACGACGGTATCTACAGAAGACGGGTAGGGCTCCCACAAGGTTGGTGTCCTAGGCATCACATTAAATTGAATCCGGTGGTGAGACTACTGTTCCGGAGATCTATTATTGACGAAACAATTCTATTGCTGTGTACATTGATTAAATTGTTCTTGGCCAACAATACAACGACGGTATCTACAGAAGACGGGTAGGACTCCCACAAGGTTGGTGTCCTAGGCATCACATTAAATTGAATCCGGTGGTGAGACTACTGTTCCGGAGATCTATTATTGACGAAACAATTCTATTGCTGTGTACATTGATTAAATTGTTCTTGGCCAACAATATAACGACGGTATCTACAGAAGACGGGTAGGACTTCCACAAGGTTGGTGTCTTAGGCATCACATTAAATTGAATCCGGTGGTGAGACTACTGTTCCGGAGATCTATTATTGACGAAACACGTCTATTGCTGTGTACATTGATTAAATTGTTCTTGGCCAACAATACAACGACGGTATCTACAGAAGACGGTTAGGCTCCCATAAGGTTGGTGTCCTAAGCATCACATTTAAATTGAATCTGGTGGTGAGACTACTGTTCCGGAGAGCTATTATTGACGAAACAATTCCATTGCTGTGTACATTGATTAAATTGTTCTTGGCCAACAATACAACGACGGTATCTACAGAAGACGGGTAGGGCTCCCATAAGGTTGGTGTCCTAAGCATCACATTAAATTGAATCCGGTGGTGAGACTACTGTTCCGGAGATCTATTATTGACAAAACAATTCCATTGCTGTGTACATTGATTAAATTGTTCTTGTCTAACAATACAACGACGCATCTACAGAAGACGGGTAGGGCTCCCATAAGGTTGGTGTCCTAGGCATCACATTAAATTGAATCCGGTGGTGAGACTACTGTTCCGGAGATCTATTATTGACAAAACAATTCCATTGCTGTGTACATTGATTAAATTGTTCTTGTCTAACAATACAACGACGGCATCTACAGAAGACGGGTAGGGCTCCCACAAGGTTGGTGTCCTAGGCATCACATTAAATTGAATCCGGTGGTGAGACTACTGTTCCGGAGATCTATTATTGACGAAACAATTCCATTGCTGTGTATATTGATTCAATTGTTCTTGGCCAACAAAGACAAGGCTATTTCTCTGAATTTTTGAGATGAGGTTTGATAATTAATATTATTTGTATTATTCGGACTATTGTCCTAATCTTCATTGTTATCTGTACAACGTTTCGGCCGATGTGTCCTCCGGCCTTATTAAGGTATTTCTTGACGAACTTGGGAACCTTCTAGGAGTCGTGAACTATCTTGAACCCGGGAACCTTCTTTTCGGACCCTTCTTTTCTTGTAATCGGGAGCCATCACGGAACCTAACCCTTTATTCAGTCCACGGGGGTATTTTGTTCTCATTCCGCTAACCATAGCTGGGGTAGAGGTGTTAAGCTGCGTTAATCATTATTCTATGTTACTGATGCCCCTGACCAGGATTGAACCTGCAGTCTAGAGGTAACTGTTACTTAGAACTATCTTAACCCATCTCCTTTATCCACTACGCTATGTGTCCAATTGGATACAATACAATGCCGGCATCCCCCAAAGAAGGGTATTATGTCCACAAAAGCGGGTGTCCTAGGCATGACATTAAACAACATCTGATGGTGAGACTACAGTTCCGGAGATTTATCATTTATTCAATTGTTAATCAACTAAGAACACAGCCTACAATAGGACAACAGTATTTCCCGATGCTGGGTATGACAATATAAAATATGACGGTATAAAATATTATGGACTCTCTCATCGATTTCGACGCAAGAGGGTTCATACAATGAACAAACCACACAGGGATTTGTTTATAGTGGTGAAGGCTTGTGTTGGACCATCCACACTTTTTGGCACAGTCGATAGGAAAGAATTAGTGCACAAGGAATGGCACAAACCCAATCAACGACTGACCTCAGGAATTTTGAATTCAGAGTTTTCCCTCTTCTAGACTGGTTACCTACCCAAGGTTAAAGATCCCAGTCTGCCCTACTATTTTACCTATAGCTGGAGGAAGAATATATGGATTCATACCTTTCCCAAGGGTATTAGCGCTATGTGAAATGCAAACAGCCTTGTCTGTGATTTAAGCTCGGGTCGACAAGTCCATGTCCCACGTCTCTAACCATTATACCACGCACTTCCATATATATATATATATATATATATATATATATATATGTATATATATATATATTAAATATATATATATATATTTACCAACCCCTCCGCTCAAGCAGGATGCGACACAAGGTGAATTTCTTAAGCGGAGTTTAACAGATTTGAATTCAGAGTTTTCCTTCTCCTAGACAGGTTGCTTTACCAAGGTTGAAGAGCCCAGTCTGCCCTACTATTTGCCCATAGCTGGATGGAGTATAGTTGGATTCATACATTTCCCAATGGTATTAGCGCTATATGAAATGAAAGCAGTTTCGTCTAGGATTTGAACACGGGTCGACGAATCCATTTCCTACGACTCTAACCCTTATGCCAATCGCCTACATAACGGTATAAAATATACACAACCTTCAAGGCTCCCGAGAAGATAATAAGGTTTTCTTCTTTTCTTTTCTTTTTAGAATGTTTAATTGTTTTTGTTATTTCCGGTTGTCTGCTGAACTCCTTTGACGACCGCTTTGTGTCAAATCAACCAATAAGTACACTGATATTCGATACACGAAACTAACTAATCGATATTTCATTAACAATATCTTTTGTATGTCAAGGCGGGAACTGGGGCGCATGCGCAACAGGTAATAAAGTCTAAGTCTGGTATTCAGGAAACAAGTCAACATGCAAATATGCTTCGTACTAATTACATACGACAGCTTGTATTTGTATGATTAAAAAACACACACACACACATTGGCTACTTAGAAAATACTATTATATCTATCTATCAATCTTATATACACTAGCAAATATATGCACCCTCCGGGTGTAGGTATTTAAGTTTTAATGTAATAAAATATTATGTTAACTTAGAAAGGCTAATGAAACTAAATAAGATGCCGATAAAAAGACTTGAAACAGAAGTGGAACAACTAAAACTTGCTTTTTCTTCACTCCCGTCTTTCATTGGTAAATTTTCATAATTTAACTATCTAGTTAAATTAGGAAGTAAAGAATAGAATTACTGTTAATATTGTTAATGGATTTCTTTTAAGATTTATTGGTGAAATTTTTGCTCATATTCATTAAGATAAAACCAAACAATTAGAAATCAATTATACTGAGCACATATTTATTAAAATCAATTTTTTAATATCAATATGCAAATTAGCCGTTCCATTCACACTGTAAACCGCTATTTTTTTTATATATAAATACAATTGCATGTTATCAGTATGCAGATATGGTCAACAGTGGCTTCGGCCTCTGGACCATTTATATAATTAATGGCGTCGATCCCAGGGGGCCATCCCCCCAGGCAACACCTGCCCCCTTGATTTAAAGGAGCAGGGCTGGGTTTATTGCCCAGTGCCTGAGGCGCCCCCCTTGAGGGGGAATGCCGACGGGATCGACGCAATTTTTCAACTGCCATTCCATGGGCTTCGGCTCGTGGGTGGTCCCACGTTAATAGGGACTTTGTGCCTGACCCGTACAAGTGGGGTACGCGGTAAATATCGTATGCAGATATGGTCAACAGTGGCTTCGGCCTCTGGACCATTTATATAATTAATGGCGTCGATCCCAGGGGGCCATCCCCCCAGGCAACACCTGCCCCCTCGATTTAAAGGGGCAGGGCTGGGTTTATTGCCCAGTGCCTGAGGCGCCCCCCTTGAGGGGGAATGCCGACGGGATCGACGCAATTTTTCAACTGCCACTCCATGGGCTTCGGCTCGTGGGTGGTCCCACGTTAATAGGGACTTTGTGCCTGACCCGTACAAGTGGGGTACGCGGTAAATATCGTATGCAGATATGGTCAACAGTGGCTTCGGCCTCTGGACCATTTATATAATTAATGGCGTCGATCCCAGGGGGCCATCCCCCCAGGCAACACCTGCCCCCTTGATTTAAAGGAGCAGGGCTGGGTTTATTGCCCAGTGCCTGAGGCGCCCCCCTTGAGGGGGAATGCCGACGGGATCGACGCAATTTTTCAACTGCCATTCCATGGGCTTCGGCTCGTGGTGGTCCCACGTTAATAGGGACTTTGTGCCTGACCCGTACAAGTGGGGTACGCGGTAAATATCGTATGCAGATATGGTCAACAGTGGCTTCGGCCTCTGGACCATTTATATAATTAATGGCGTCGATCCCAGGGGGCCATCCCCCCAGGCAACACCTGCCCCTCGATTTAAAGGGGCAGGGCTGGGTTTATTGCCCAGTGCCTGAGGCGCCCCCCTTGAGGGGGAATGCCGACGGGATCGACGCAATTTTTCAACTGCCATTCCATGGGCTTCGGCTCGTGGGTGGTCCCACGTTAATAGGGACTTTGTGCCTGACCCGTACAAGTGGGGTACGCGGTAAATATCGTATGCAGATATGGTCAACAGTGGCTTCGGCCTCTGGACCATTGATATAATTAATGGCGTCGATCCCAGGGGGCCATCCCCCCAGGCAACACCTGCCCCCTCGATTTAAAGGGGCAGGGCTGGGTTTATTGCCCAGTGCCTGAGGCGCCCCCCTTGAGGGGGAATGCCGACGGGATCGACGCAATTTTTCAACTGCCATTCCATGGGCTTCGGCTCGTGGGTGGTCCCACGTTAATAGGGACTTTGTGCCTGACCCGTACAAGTGGGGTACGCGGTAAATATCGTATGCAGATATGGTCAACAGTGGCTTCGGCCTCTGGACCATTGATATAATTAATGGCGTCGATCCCAGGGGGCCATCCCCCCAGGCAACACCTGCCCCCTCGATTTAAAGGGGCAGGGCTGGGTTTATTGCCCAGTGCCTGAGGCGCCCCCCTTGAGGGGGAATGCCGACGGGATCGACGCAATTTTTCAACTGCCATTCCATGGGCTTCGGCTCGTGGGTGGTCCCACGTTAATAGGGACTTTGTGCCTGACCCGTACAAGTGGGGTACGCGGTAAATATCGTATGCAGATATGGTCAACAGTGGCTTCGGCCTCTGGACCATTGATATAATTAATGGCGTCGATCCCAGGGGGCCATCCCCCAGGCAACACCTGCCCCCTCGATTTAAAGGGGCAGGGCTGGGTTTATTGCCCAGCGCCTGAGGCGCCCCCTTGAGGAGGAATGCCGACGGGATCGACGCAATTTTTTCACCCGCCACCCCATGAGTCTCGGCTTGTAGGTGGTCCCACATAAATAGGGCCTTGTGCCTGACCCGTACAAGTGGGGTACGTGGAAAATATCATGCAGATATGGTCAACAGTGGCTTCGGCCTCTGGACCATTGATATAATTAATGGCGTCGATCCCAGAGGGCCATCCCCCCAGGCAACACCTGCCCCCTTGATTTAAAGGGGCAGGGCTGGGTTTATTGCCCAGTGCCTGAGGCGCCCCCTTGAGGGGGAATGCCGACGGGATCGACGCAATTTTTTCACCTGCCACTCTATGAGCTTCGGTTTGTGGGTGGTCCCACGTTAATAGGGCCTTGTGCCTGACCCGTACAAGTGGGGTACGTGGAAAATATCATGCAGATATGGTCAACAGTATTAATAATGTAAAACAATTTTATTAATAATTGAGGTTTAAATATAAATAAAATCATGGAGAATGTGATGTAAATAACTATGTGAATTGTGACTCGATTAGTAATATAGTTTCGGTTACAGACAGAAAAACACACAATCTCCATTATAATAAGATATATAAATAGCAGTTGTGTATATGTGCATGTCCGGAAGAAACTTCGAAAATAAAACAATTAACGACAAAGTAAATATATATATACATTCACTATCACCAGGGCTTGGTTTTTGAGCAAAAATAATATAGATTTGATTTATATTCGTGAAGATAATTAAAAAATAAAGTTTAAATGATAACAGCATGGATTTTTTTTTCATTTAATATTTTAGATAGTAGAATAGATGAATCAATGCAAGGTCTTTTTTTACATAAGGATTTAAATGGGTCATCCCACGAGGATTCAACTCACGATTCAGTAATAATAGATCTGTGGGACGTTAAAAAATTTCCCTCTACCCAAGGCACGACCGGGTAGCCGCTGCTAGTACATATATAAAGGGCAGTTGTGTGTATGTGTATGTCCGGATGAAACTTCGAAAATAATACAATTAGTAACAAAGTAAATATATATAGATATTAAATATTACCTGGTTTTAGTTAGTTTTGAGTAAAAATAATGAAAGTTTGATTTTTATTATTGAAGATACTTAAAAAAAAAATTTAAATGATAATAGCATAGATCTTTTTTGGCATTTAATATTTTAAATAGTAGACATTATTTTTTTTAAATTTCCACAGTGTCTGGATCAACGGAACGCCTTTTGTTTTTTGTTTTTACATAGGGATTTTAATGGGGCATACTACAAGGATCCAACTCGTGATTCAATAATAATGGATTTGTGAGACAATTTTTGTTACCTCCCCCACTATCCAGACAACGCCGGGTAGTTGCTTCTAGTTCATGTATAAAGGGAAGTTGTGTGCATGTATGTACACACGTATGTATGTCCAGATGAAACTGTTACGATTTTAGTGGCCATCCTTAAGGCTTCAAGCAAGTGCGCTTGTCCAGTGGAGATCCTTTGTGTTAAGCAGATCCTTGGTAAAGAATCCTTTATTTGTTCCTAGGTGCTCCTCGGTCTTACAGGTCCTTTTATCAAGGATTGCAAATGGACGACTCTCAGTATCAGCGATTAAGTAGTTAACCAGCCGCTTAGTCTGTAAATTTAAGTGGTGTATTGCAGCACATATTATATACAAAATATTCCAACAGAAACTACGAAAAGAAAACAATTAACGACAAAGTAAATATTGTTACAATTCATAAGAATTCATAAATTGTGAACAGACCTGTAGCTAGAAATATTTGAATTAAGGTCTGTTTGTTGGATTTACGGCATGTCAACTCTTGTTGGGTTATTTTGTTACAATTCATGAGAAATCATAAATTGTGAACAGACCTGTAGCTAGGAATATTTGAATTAAGGTCTGTTTGTTGGATTTACGGCATGTCAACTCTTGTTGGGTTATTTTGTTACAATTCATAAGAATTCATGAATTGTGAACAGACCTGTAGCTAGAAGTATCTGAATTAAGGGCCGTTGACTTTAGCATCAATGAGTCCCAATGGGAAATTACCGGTGACTGTTAATAACCGTTGACCCCTTAGAGGCGCGCGATTTGGGTGCCATGACAGACATGTGATATAGTTTAGTTAGTTATTCAGAATCGACCTGATTTTGATGGAACGAGACGTAATAATCGTCTCTCCCGGGGTCCAATCTCATCCCCACAACGGAATATTCAATATGGGCTAATCAAACTTGATCAAGAACAAACATTTCATACTTAGTTACAATATCTAATATACAATACAATTTAAAAGCCAATGTATTTATGTAGTTTAAAAGTTTTAACTTAACCTGAAATATAACAACTTAACCCACAATTATTCCAGGGACCATTCCAAGGGTACCAATTATAACTGGACCATCTTCACCTTCATGTTCCACAGTTTTCTTAGTTCTCTGGCAAAGTCTAAGTATTTGCTATCTTTTCGCTTGCTTTCACTTTCACTCGGTGATCAACCGGGGCGGCAAAATCCACGAGATGACAAGTTCTCTTCTTCTTATTGATCAGCACCTGACTGGGTCCTTGCAAGTTTTTCACACCAGCGTTAGCTGATGGACTTTCACTGAAATCTGAGTGTCAACCAGTGTCCTCAGGTCTCCTGGACTCTTCTGAGTATTCTAGCCGATTTCAACATTGCTGTTGTCCGGATGGTCTCAATTCTTCCTCTGATTTCAAGTTCTTCTAGTCTGTTTTTCTAAACTTTTGGAGTCAGTTCCAAATGCACCAATCACAATTTGTACCACTTTCATCCTCGTATTCCACAGCTTTTTCAGTTCTCTGGCAAGGTCCAGGTGTTATAATTTATGAGAGGTCATAAATTGTGGACTTGGCCAATTATGCCATTACTCGTCAGAGTGAACCTGAGAGTAATGGCAAGAAACGTGTGATTCTACACTACCTGTAACTCAAGATCCCGAGTTTCTCCACAGGATAAGTTTAGAGTCATATCCAGGACTTATATGGCCTTGTGATAAGCCGGAAGTTTTCACTACGACGATTGAGAGTCGAATGACAAAAGTACGTCTTTTGCGTAGGGAATTGGCGCATCATAAAAGAGAAAAAATTATCTACGCCTGACTGTTTTGTGACTCTGAAATCTTACCCTTTCTTTCTTACTTCGGGATTTATAACATCTTTTATTATATTTTATATTGAACCTTTAAACAAGAACTTTAAAACAAGAACTTTGCCCAGTATCCTGTAATACCTTTTTGTAAACTTAATATTAATACAAGTTGTTTGTTTTTAATGCTGAGTTTTGTTTTCTATGCCATGTGCCTATATATTTAAATGCTCTTATGGTGTGATTTATGTTTTGATGAATATTTCATGAATCTTTTCTAATTATTATAAATTAACATATAAGTTTTTTGAAAACACAAAATATCTTAACCTTAAATTGGTGACCTCCCAACATACATCAAACAACCTTACTCAACCACCATAACCTCATGGCTTATGAAATCTGAAAATCTAACAATCGACTTATCTTGCATACCTCTGGAAATATACAGATTGCCCATGAGAGTTTTGTCATGTCTGAGTATATATTTTCTAAGCAGAATCTAGTTTGATCTGGAGTATTAACTGTGGTAGGTAGATTGGGTTGTCAGTGTTAAAGGGGCTAGGGTCTGCTTGTTTGCCTTGGATATCAGCATTCAATATATTTGCTTTTGTCACAGGACCAGAATAATTATTTTTTTAAAACACATTCATAAACAAACAAGGTCTTGTTGTGTTTGTGAAATAACTAAGACAATGACCAGCTCAGACCAGCCCAAAGAAGATAGAAGTCAGCCCAAAGAACAATGGCGACCATACAAGATAGCAAGAATCAGTCAACAAGCAGAAATGAAACGAACAAGTAAGATCTCTCAACTCTAATCTAATCTGTCTCTATCTCTGTCTCTGTCTGTCTGTCTGACTCTCTCTCTCTCTCTCTCTCTCTCTCTCTCTCTTCTCTCTCTCTCTCTCTCTCTCTCTTTTCCGGTTGGTCCTTTATATATAGTTTAGTTATTCAGAATCGACCCGATTTTGAAGGAGAGAGACGTAATAATCGTCTCTCTCGGGGTCCATTCTCACCCCCGCGGCGGAATAATCAGTATGGGCTAATAAAACTTGATCAAGAACAAACAAGGTTTTGTTGTGTTGTAAATTATGAAAACAATGTTAAGCCCAGCCCCGAAGAAGAATTAGCAAAGAAGAAAATTAATTGTCTCTGTCTGTCTGTCTGTCTGTCTCTCTGTCTCTCTCTCTCTCTCTCCCTTATATACCCGAGTATGGTAGAGGGTATATACGGCTATACAACAATATATATACACATTAAATATCACCTGGGTTTTTTTTCTTTCTTTTTTTTTTGTCTTTGTGCAAAAATTATGTAAATTTGTTTTATACTTAAATATATCTAACAATTAAGATATACATATGAAAGTAACATTGAAATTCTATTTAAAACTATCCAGCATTTGTAAATCTCAAAAGTAAACAAAACAATACACCAGGATTTCCCCCCTCCTTTATACCCAGGTGATGCTGGGTAGCTGCTTATATATATATACATATATGGTATTTGTGGAAAAGGTGACTTACCGGTGAAGATGCAAGATTCACAATGATAAGGCGGCGATATAACAAATATAAAGTGCTCAATACGTTGGTAGAGCCAATTTATTATGATAATGGTACACAGTAATAACCTACTCGGGTTTCACCATAAGGATCTTCAATTAATCAATATATTCATTAATCCAGTGGATTTAACCATGAAGATCCTTATGGTGAAACTCGAGTAGGTTATTACCGTGTACCATTATCATAATATATATATATATATATATATATATATATATATATATATATATAGGAGAGAGAGAGAGAGAGAGAGTATCCATATAGATTTTCTGCTGAAACCACTACGACTGTAAATTTTCAAGGGTCTGAGGAAAATCGATGCTTCATTCAAAAATCAATTTTATAAGCTACATTCTTCGTCCAATCAGCTTCAGTGGATCCTCTTACAACCGTTTTTTTATTGGGGGGGGGTATGATTTAGCACCAGCTACACTTTTTTCTATTTACCAATTATTGACGACTCCACTCCAAATTATATATATATATATATATATATATATATATATACATATAGTAACCAAAAAAACATACACATACACACACACACACACACACATATATATATATATATATATTTTATAACTCTATGCATATATATATATATATTATATATATTATACATACATACAGGGTGATCCCCAAAACATTCTCTCTCTCCCTCTCTCTCTCTCTCTCTCTCTCTCTCTATATATATATATATATATATATATATATATATATACAGGGTGTAACAGAAGTTACACACCATCCTGGTTTTCAAAAATACACCTTTGTTGATTTCAAATCACTGTTATTGAGAATAATTATAATAAATGCTCAAATTGAAAGATAGAAAATTAATTACGACAATCACTATCAATGAATATGTTTTTGAAATAACTAAAGGTGTTGTTTTTCAAAACCTGGATAATACATGACTTCTGGGACACGCTATATTATATATATATATATATATATATATATATATATATGTGTGTGTGTGTGTGTGTGTGTGTGTGTGTGGTTGTCCAACAAGTTCCTTAAACTTGTATAGACCTTGATAAGATTAAATAAAATTTATTTGGGTTCTGTTTTTTTTTTTTTTATTTTTTTTTTTTTGTGAGGGTCACTCACCAACGCTTCCGAGCCGGATGTGGCAAAAGGTCAATTCCTTAAGCAGTTCAAATTTAGATTTTTCCTTTTCTTAGAGTGGTTACCTAGCCAAAGATATTTAAAAATTAAAATATACATTGAAATAGCATTTAAATTTTACTTGAAAAAATGTCCAGCATTTGTGAAACTCAAAAGTCAACAAATCAATATCCTAGATATGTTTTGTATCCCTCTCTACTCAGACGACATTGGGTAGCCGCTTCTAGTATTTATATATTACCTTCTTACGATTGCCTTATTTAACTAGCAACACAGAACTTAGGGGAAACGACCCTCCACCTTGTGACTATTAACAGACACGGCAGATAATTACCTTTCATTTCCCCTTGTGTCAAATAAAAGAACTGGAGCAAGTAAGAGTTGTAAACCCTACACCTTCTTATGTTTGC
>CM042172.1:15368554-15382621 GCA_023376005.1 Doryteuthis pealeii
TAAAATAAATATATCTTATCCATCCAGCATTTTCTTTTCTTTGTTTATTTTTCCTTTAAACATACCGTCGGAATCGCTTCCATTTTCAAATTACATGTATATATATATATATATATAATATATATATATATATATATGTGTGTGTGTGTGTGTGTGTGTCTGTGTGTCTGTGTCTCTGTGTGTCTGTGTGTCTGTGTGTGTCTGTGTGTGTCTGTGTGTGTGTGTTTGCGTGTAGATATATCGTATGCGAGGAGAATGCTATTGGAAAAGAGTAAACATAAATATTCTATTAAATCAATTGAATGGTCTTTGATCAGTGATGTTAACAAAGTATTCAAAGTTACTTTCACGCTTCTTTTAAGCAAGGGAGGAGGGGGGGAGAACCTTCTCGAAAATCATTCAAAGGTCAGCTTAACCTTGAATAAATTTACTTATTTATTTCATCTATAGGAATATTTATTAAGGAATATATAATTAATATATATTCTATCGTAGAAAATAGGGACCATATGACCTTTAGGCCCCCCTTTTTAATCTCGATTAAGAAAGGACATGTTTTTCATTTACAACGTCAATATCCGGTTGTTTTAACATACGATTTTTAGATTTTTTAAAATTATAAAACTAACCCCTAACAATAACCCTTAACCCTAACCCCTAAGAAACAACCGGATATTAACGGTGTAAATGAAAAACATGTCCTTTTTTGATCCAGATCAAAAAGTAGGATGATAAAAACCGAAACGCTAGAGCATCGGCTTGAAAAAAGTCAACTTTCGATTTAACTTATGTTTTTTTTATCTCGATTAAGAAAGGACATGTTTTTCATTTACACCCTCAATATCCGGTTGTTTTAACAGACGATTTTTAGATTTTTAAAAATAAAACTAACCCCTAAACCTAACCCCTAACCCCTAATACTTACCTAGATTACTCGGCCTCGGCTTCGTCCACTGGACCAGTACAATTAATAGCGTCGATCTCAGAGCGCCATCCCCACATGCAATACCTGTCCCCTTGGGGGCAGGGCTGGATTTATTGCCCAGCGCCTGAGGGGGAATGCCGAAGGGATCGACGCAATTTTTGTTCTCTCCCACCCATGAGCTTCGGCTTGTGGGTGGGCCCACGTTAAAACGAGGCCTTGTGCCCAGCCCATACAAGTGGGTTATGAGGCAAATACCCCTAACCCCTAACCCCTAACTCTAACCCCTAACAAACAACCGGATATTAACGGTGTAAATGAAAAACATGTCCTTTCTTAATCGAGATCAAAAAGTGGTGCCTAAAGGTAATATGGTCCGAAAATAGACACGTCGAGAAGATTTTAAATCCTGGACCAGGTTGTTTGCATTTCACATAGTGCTAATACCTTTGGGAAAGGTATGAAGATAACTATTCTTCGTCCAGCTATGGGTTAAATAGTAGGACTGACTGTGCTCTTTAACCTTTGTAGGGAAACCAGTCTAGGAGAAGGAAAACTGTTAATCCAAACATGTTAAACTCCGCTGAAGAAATTGATCTCGTTTCATATCTTGGTCGTGCGCAGGTATTGGTAAATATATGTTTATTTTATATATATTTATTTGATCTATATTTACTAGATGATATTTTGCCGACACGGAAGTGTTTGTTACAAAATCATCGCTGCCGATGTTCCTGAGGAAAGGCTAGGGGAATAAACCCCTAGAACAAATCAGGAGCCGGAGTCCCTAAGATGGAGTAACACTGAACTTCAGCGTTACGCAGTAACTCCTGTGACACTGCATTGGTTTCTTATCTTTCCTTTGGACCACAGCGGCAATGGGGGTGTCTGTGGATTACTTATTTATTATATATACTCCCACTTTGGTTGAGTTCTCTGAATAGGGATTTAATTTCAGATTCACCGTTCTGGTGTCTAGATAACCCTCGCATTCTTTACATATGTTTGAGTACTCTAGTGAATTCATTTCCGCTTAGAAATGTAGCGATTAAATATTCTCCTATATTTGACAGCTGCCTCTGGCCGTACGGGTTAAAGGGCTCGGCGAACGAAAGTTCATTCGGGTCTCAAACCCGGCCAGGGGTAGCTGTTATGGTATAGCCATACTGATGAAAGGTGAAACCTTGAAACACGTGTCTGTGGATTACTTATTTATCATATATATATATATATATATATATATATATAATGATATTATGGATATTATAAACTCATAACTATAAGTATGATGCTTACGCAATCTTCAGATGAGTCAAATGGTTGAGATTTTAAAAGCCAGTAGTTTTTTACCATTTATATAAACGTGAAGCGTGTTCACGCAATGAAATGTTATAATGCTAAAGTTTTTTGGTTTTTTTAACTGTGGCTTGTTTAGCGTTTATATGACGTTTATATAAACTACTGGTTTTTAAAATCTCAACCATTTGACTCATCTGAAGATTGCGTAAGCATGAAACTTATAGTTATGAGTTTATAATATCCATAATATCATTATTATTGATTGTAAATCTTCTCTGCTTTATTAGCATTGAGCACCTTTTTATGCCAATACTTTTCATTTATTCTGTATTCATTCTATATATATATATATATATATATATATATATAGAGAGAGAGAGAGAGAGAGAGAATATATAGAAAGAATACAGAATAAACGAATGACTTAAAATTTTCGACTGCAGTTTCTTGCCGTAGCGCGAATCTTCAGGGAATTCCCTGAAGATTCGCGCTACAGCGAGAAACTACAGTCGGAAATTTTAAGCCATATTTAAAACGTATATTTAGCTCTTGATATTGAGCACTTTTAAATCGTTTTTTTTTACAATCCAGAAGTGAATGTATTTGTTTGCTTGGTGGATTTAAAGTTACGTGATATATATATATATATATATATATATATATATATATATATATATATATATGTGTGTGTGTGTGTGTGTGTGTGTGAGCGTGTGTGTGTATTAATGTGCGCGCGTGTGTGTGTATGTGTGTCACATTCTCAGCAAAGCAAGATAAGAAATAGAATCTGCCTTGCTTGTTACTGCGACAACACAACTTGTGAGAATTGCGTGCAATGTCAGTTAAGAAAGAAGCCGATTTTTCCAGAAGAGAAAAAGAAAAATGAATAAACCACTTTATGTTATGTAATCAAGGTTCTTTTTTATTTTTTTATCTTAAGCGTTATTGTCAAAATGAAGAACGCACACAAGATGGCATATACATGCCTTCCGGTACGCATGCGCAGTTCTATATTCAGTGAAAAAAAACGTCAGATTTATTTATTTATCTATTGATTTATTTATTTGTTTGTTTGTAAACTATTTTCAATATTTTCCTTACGTCTGTTTTATTCGTGTATGAGTCGACGGATTATGAATCTTTCATAATTTATTCTTTTATATAATGTTTTAATATCGTAGTTCGTCTGTTGAATTATTTCTACATTTATTTACTATGTTATTTTTGGGAGAATATGTGCTTAATTGAAGTCGTACCTAATTTTGAAAATTAATTAATTATTAATTAATTAATTAGGCGGGCATACCTATTTAAATGTAAGGCTAAACAAATCGAGAAAAATTTCTCTCGATTTGTTTCGCCTTAGATTTAAATAGGTATGCCCGCCTAATTAATTAATTGTTAATTAATTAACTTTCAAAATTAGGTACAACTTCAATGAAGCACATATTCTCCCAAAAATTGTCGGCTAAAAAAAAATTTTTTTTAAAGCCATATCAAAACACATCGCTTGTGTATTTACTTCTCTTACTATGTTATATAGCAGGACCTGTGGATATATCATATTATGATAGTTTGATTATGACAAAGTTTAAATATGCTTACAGTTGGAGGCGCGTGGTTAACTGGTTAGAAACATAGGAAATGGACTCGTCGACCAGCTACAGTTCACATGGCGCTAATACCCTTGAGAAATGTATGAATCTAGCTACTTTCCCTCCAGCTATGGATAAATAATAGGGCAGACTGGAGTCTTTAGCCTTGGTTAGGCAACCAGTCTAGGAGAAGGAAAACTCTGGATTCAAACCACTCCAACTCCGCTAGGGGTGGTCACTACTAGAATAGGCTCAGTCCTATTTTAAATTGGTTTGGTTTGGTTTGTTTTTGTTTTCCGGCATATCAACTTCGGTGGGTCATTTAATACTGACAAAGTTGTGAAATAAATTCATTCTTAATGCATAATAAAAATTTTGTTTATAAACTCATGTTTTTCTATCCAACCCATAGATGGGACCCTAACAGGTACTACCGCTCCGGGTCAGAGTGGACCAGGGAGCAATGGTGATGAAGGGGTACTCCACATTCCCCAAACCTCCAGAACTGGAACCTCACCATCAGATAGAGTTTAACGTCATTCCCAGGACATGTAGACTCTCAGCCACCGCCTTCTAGCACCCATATGATAAGAAGGATTGGGGCTTGCCATAAGGGAAATAGGGTTGGGGCAATCATATAGGTGTTAGGGCTTACGTGGTCAGCCGATTGATCGGAGGCCGCCCGTCTAGCCCAAGAAAAGCCTAAAGTGGAATATTGCAAGTCATGGACTGCTCAGCCACCTGGGTCCTATCATTAAGCATCACGGGTCGCCACCACGGCCAATAGGTGGCCCCATTGGGGTAGTCTTACCCCTCTGCAGAGGTGCATTCTAACGCCACAGCCGACAGGGCGAGCCTATTTTAAATGTATTAATAATATGGACAGTGTTGCGGCAAATCTAACTCAGCTAGACTTTAATAGAGACATAGTTAATAAATAAGATGCTAATTAAGATTAGATAATGGCTATTTCATAATCGTTGAGAATATAACTTAAATAACTAAGGTAATAGTGACTACAGTGGTGTTACACAGTCTCTATTATAGTAAGATTAGAAGTGGCTACCCGGCGTCACCTGGATAGAGGGGGATTTTTAAAGTTAGTCTCGCAGATCCATTATTACTTATCACACGTTAGATTCTCACTGGATGCCCCATAAAATCCCCACGTAAATATATAACAATATGGTAAGAAATTTTAATTCAATAATTTGAAATTAAAAAAACAAAACAAAACAATATAAATGAGGCGATTAATCCAATCAATCAATATCATATTTCAATTACCTTCTGTTACGATACAAATTTTAATTTTTAAATATCTTCTTAAATATAAATAAGATCTTCATTATTTTTGCTCAAAAACCAAGCCCTGGTGATAGTGAATGTATATATATATATATATATATATATATATATTTACTTTGTCGTTAATTGTTTTATTTTCGAAGTTTCCCCCGGACATACACATTTACAGATGTGCCCTTTATATATGTATAGATATAGGAATATCTGATACTATATGATTGAGTGCAGAATATTTTTGTTGATTGGTTGGATTTTACGGCATGTTAACACTTGTTGGGTTATTTTATACCGAAGACATTTTGTTCTAGTGATTCTTGGTGAGTATTCAAATTTTTTAACTTAATTTTTAAACACATTTTTTAAACTCTTTCTTTCCATTTGGGACCCTAACAGGTAATATCACTCCGTGTCAGGGTATGCCTGTTACTAATGGCGATGGGGGGATATTCCATACACCCCAGAGCTCCAAAATTGGAACTTCACCATTAGATGCAGTTTAAATTGAAAATTGAATAAAAGGAAAGAAAGGTGAAAAGTGACCCACAAAAGAGAGAGAGAGAGAGAGAGAGAGAGAGAGAGAGAGAGAGAGAGAGATTTATATTTTTATATATGATAATATATATATGTTTTTTTTTAAGTAAGAAAAACTTTTAATCTAAGTATTGTGTGCGAAGCGAGAGAGAGAGAGAGAGAGAGAGAAGAGAGAGAGAGAGAGAGAGAGAGAGAGTAACGAAGAAAGATACAAAAGAAAGAAAAATGAAAGGGGAAATAACGCACAGAAAAGGAATAATAAATGGAACGTTGACAGGTACTACCACTCCGTGTCAGGGTATGTCTGTTAGTAATGTCAATGGGGGGTATTCCACACACCCCAGAGCTCCAGAATTGGAACTTCACCATTAGATGCAGTTTAACGTCATACACAGGGCACTAAAGGAATAGTTTGCACCATATAACTGTGCAAACGGATTATTATTATAATAGTCAAATAGAAGAAGATGTTATAAGTGAATTATAACAATGGAAAGTTGGAAATCTAAATAGTTATTATTGTTAGAGATTAATCTAATTTCGATATTAAATAACCCATAAGGTGTTGATATGCCTTTAAACAGATAACCAAACTAACATACTTTCCTTTTTCTTCTACGACTTCTACCAATGCTACCTTTTCTTTCGTTTCTTTTTTTTTCTCTTCTACAACTATTACTACTACTACAACAACTAATACTACTTTTCTAGCTATTATTACTACTAACAATACGGCTGCTGCTGCTGCTTCTGCTTATAACTCTCCTATTACTACCACTACTCCTACTACGTCTTCTTACGTTAGCGTTTCTAATTTAAATCGTCTACTCGGCGTTCATGTCTCCGTTCTTTTTTTTCTTCTTTTCCATCTTATTCCTTTTTTTTCTTCTTTTCTGACAGCCATCTTGTCTCGCTTTGACCTTTTGCGAAGTAACACAAAAGGATTTTTCATCGACGATCGATGTCAGTCTTTTCAACATCCCACGAGAACGGATCATTAACTGGTTGTTGATTGTAATGAAAATATACATTGGATAAGAAGGAATATGATAGATTGATAGATAGGAACAGAGTGTGATAGATAAATAGATAGATAGATAGATATCAACAGATTGAGATAGATAGATAGATAGATAGATAGATAGATGAAGAAATAGACAGATAGATAAAGAGGTAAATAGATAGATAGATAGATAGATAGATAGATAGATAGATAGATAGATAGATATCAACAGATTGAGATAGATAGATAGATAGATAGATAGATAAAGAAATAGATAGATTCATATATATATAAAGAAATAGATAGATAGATAGATAGATAGATAGATAGATTGATTGATTGATTGATTGATAGATAGCTATATAGATAGATAGATAGATAGATAGATATCAACAGATTAGATAGATAGATAAAAAGAGATAGATAGATATATAGATGAGAAATAGATAGATAGATAGATAGATAGATATCAACAGATAGATAGAAGATAGATAGATAGATAGATAGATAAAGAAATAGATAGATTCATATATAGATAAAGAAATAGATAGCTAGATAGATAGATAGATAGATAGTTTGGTTGACTGATAGATAGATAGATAGATAGATAGATAGATTGAAATATACTGTGACTGATTGATTGATAGAAAGATAAAAAGATAGATAGATAGGAACAGACTGTGATAGATAGATAGATAGATAGATAGATAGATAGATATCAACAGATTGAGATAGATAAATGGATAGAGAGGAATTGAGTGTGTGATAGATGGACAGATAGAAATGATGATAAAGAGATAGATAGATAGATATAAACAGACTGGAATAGATATATAAATAGATAGATAGATAGATGGATAGATAGATATCAACCGATTCAGATAGATAGATGCATAGATAGGACCAGAATGAAATAGATAGATAGATAGATAGATAGATAGAACAGCTTTCATATATATATATATATATATATATATATAGAGAGAGAGAGAGAGAGAGAGACAAGAGAGAGAGAGAGGGGGAAAGATGGATAGATAGATAGATAGATAGAACAGCTTTCATAGATAGATAGATAGATCCAAACAAGCCCAAGCAGATTGACCTCTGACACTCCTCTGGGACATGAAAGGGCCCGTTAATATTGATTTTATTGAAAAATGTTCAACTGTAAACAGTTGCTAACTCCTTAGGGAAAATCCCTTTATTTATTGAATGACCCTTCGTATTTATATAAGAGAAAAGAGACATTTCAATGTGACTTAATTGAGATGTTCTGTTTCTGAAATTATCTCCTTTCATTTTTATTCTTTTTCTTTTTTTCCGCCCAAGAGTTGTTGATATTTAAAAGAAGCCATTATTGATTAAGGATTGGAATACGTAATGAAGATTCGATGTAGAAATTTGAAGCTTAATTGATATTGAAGATAATTGAAGAGTTGGCTCAAATTTCTGACTTCGTTTACACAAAATTCTGTGTTTCTAGTTAAATAAGGCAAACATAAGAAGGTGTAGGGTTTACAACCCTTACTTGCTCTAGTTGTCTTATTTGACACTAGGGGAAATGAAAGGTAATTATCTGCCGTGTCTGTCAATAGTCACAAGGTGGGGTCGTTTCCCCTAAATTCTGTGTTGCTAGTTAAATAAGACAAACATAAAAAGTGTAGGGTTTACAACTCTTACTTACTCCAGTTCTTTTATTGACACTAGGGGAAATGAAAGGTAATTATCTGCCGTGTCTGTCAATAGTCACAAGGTGGAGGGTCGTTTCCCCTAAGTTCTGTGTTGCTAGTTAAATAAGGCAAACATAAGATGCAATATGTAGATACTAGAAGCGGCTACCCAATGTCACCTGAGAGGGAGGAATATATCTAGTATATTGATTTGTTTAGTTTTGAGATTCACAAATGCTGGACATTTTAAAGTAAAATTTCAATGCTATTTCTATGTATATTTTCATTTTTAAATATCTTTTAATAAGAGTTAAATCTTAATAATCTTTGCACAAAAAGCAAGAACTCTGATAATTAATATGTATGTATATTAATTTGTCGTTAATTGTTTTATTTTCGTAGTTTCATCCGGACATACATACATATATACATACAAACTGCCCTTTATATATGTACTAGCAGTGCCTACCCGTCGTCGCCTGGGTAGAGTTTTTAAAGTTAGTCCAGCAGATCAATTATTACTGAATCGTGAGTTGAATCCTCGTGGGATGCCCCATTTAAATCCATATGTAAAAAAAAATAGACCTTGCATTGATCCAGCTACTCTAAAAAGAAATGTTAATGTCTACTATCTAAAATATTAAATGAAAAAAATCTATGCTGTTATCATTTAAATTTTATTTTTTTAATTATCTTCACGAATATTAAACAAATCTCTATTATTTTTTCTCAAAAACCAAGTCCTGGTGATATTTAATGTGTATATATATTTGTCGTTAATTGTTTTATTTTTGAAGTTTCCTTCGGACATACATATACACACAACTGACCTTTATATATGTATAGATGGCACATTCAACCATGTCCATGGTCATTTTCAGGGTGATTATTTGGTGTAGTTTGTGGGCGAGTTTAATTCGTTTAAGAGGGATTATTGCTGGGATTCTATTGTAATTGTAGTTTATTCAACCAGGATTGTTTATGGCAAGTAGAGGTGCAATGGTTAGTGAGTTAGTAATTAAAGATGCACATTATGGGACCCCTTCTCTACCCTATGGATTCTGACATACGAAAAACAATAAGAAGACTTAAATATTTACACTTAAAAATCATCAAGAAGATATATCCCCTAGTCTTTAAAAAAATCTGCTTTATATATATATATATATATATATATATATATATATATATATATATATTCTTTTAAAACATGTTTTGTTAAACTCTACTGACAATTCTTGTTGGACGAGTTTTTGTTCGATCCTTTATAACTGTCTGGCCATCTTTTTTAATGTCAGGGTGGAATTGGTGTAGCAATCCACCAAAGGTTTTTTTTCACGAGCGCTTTCTGCACATCTTTGTGCCATCTTCAGGTGTGGAACTGGTGGAATGTTTCCGTCGTCTCGCTTTTAAAACAAGCAGTAACAGTAGGAATTAGTAGTAGGCGGACTTCACAAGTTCCGTTTAAACGAACAGTGGTAGTAGAGATTTGTAGGAGGGGGCTCACAAGTGTGTAAGAATGTAAGGAGAATGGTGGAAGGAGGATTATATATATATATATATATATATATATATATATATATATATATATATCAAACCAACTTTGATCTGACGATTTCTCCGTTCGGTCCATACACTTCTTCCATCGGTGTTGCAGTGAAGAGGATCAGTTTTTGTGTATTCTTCGAGTCCTTGGATTGTGGCATATACGCAATCCTCTATTTTGGCGAGAAATCTTCCACCTTCTCTTCTTGATGCCTTGTACATCGTCATTAATTTTCTTGTATTTTGGTCTATCAGTCGGAGTTCCTCTCTGTACCACTTAAAAATGGTCTAGAGTATCTTATAATGGAAACAGTTCAGGCATTTATTCCCTTGGTGAGATTTCTGCAGCCGAGCTTGCTTTCTAGTTTTCTTGTTCTTCTGATGTGTTCTGTTTTTAACCTTTTCTTTCATCTCTGTTTGATGGTGTCCGCTTCTAAATCCCTAAGTATTTCTTCTTATCTCCAAGTATTCTTATATTCTCCTGATTACTCTGAATTTTTTAGATGAAGCTTGAGGATTAGTATTATCTGCATTATTCGAACTATTGTCCTCATCTTCATTGTTATTTGTACAACGTTTCGGACGATGTTCCCTCCGGCCTGCCTCAGGTATTTCTTGTCGGACTCGGGAACCTTCTCGAATTCGGGAAACCTTCTCGGAATCGGATTACGACAAGAAGGTTTACCGAGTCCGAAAAGGGTCCCGAGTCCGAAAAGAAGGTTCCCGAATACGAGAAAGTTCCCGAATTCGACAAGAAATACTTGAAGAAGACCTGAGGGCTCATCGACCGAAACGTTGTACATATAATAATGAAGATGAGGACAATAGTCCGAATAACGCAGATAATACTATTCTCCTGATTTGTTAGTTGTATTCCGTCCATTATTTCTCTTTCTCCCTTTTTCGTCACTAACATGGCACGTTTCAATTCCGAATTCCATTCCTATATCTTGGCTGTATATTCTTATGGTTTATATAAGGTTTTCCCGTTCTTTTTCATTTTTTAGAAAAAATCTTTATATCATCCATGTACATAAAGTGGTTTAATTTTTCCTGTGACTTAGCGAATTCGTAGCCCTCTATAAAAAATTTTAAGTATATAACTGGGTGACATCATTTCCATAACAAATATATTAGTGGCAATGGTGAGTCCCCTTGGAAAATATCTGTTTGGACTTTTACTGCTGGCAAAGCTTGTAACAGCCTCTGGTTAAAAATGAAACCGCCCAAAATCGTCTTTTAATTTTTACTTCTCCCAGGAATTGCTCTCCTGCAGTTAACTGAATTTTCCAGTTTACCATAACATTTTTAATGAAATTTACGATATGCCAAATATCTTCCGCCCTGTCGTATGGGGTGTTAGAATGCACCTACTGCACCTCTGCAGAGGGGTAAGACTCCCCCAATGGAGCCACCTGTTGGCTGTGGGTGGCGACCCGTGATGCTTAAGGATAGAGCCCAGGTGAATGAGCAGTTCATGACATGCAATATTCCAGTTTGGCCCTATCTTCGGCTAGACGGGCGGTCGGAGAGGCCCCCTCCGATCAATCGGCTGGTCACGTCAAGCCCTAGCACCTATATGATTTCCCAACCATATTGCCCTTATGGCAAGCCCCAACCCCTTTTTATCATATGGGTGCTAGAAGGCGGTGGCTGCGGGTCTACATGTCCTGGGAATGACGTTAAACTCTATCTGATGGTGAGGTTCCAGTTTTGGAGGTTTGGGAAATGTGGAGCACCACATTCATCACCATTGCTCCTGGTCCACTCTGACCCGGAGTGGTAGTACCTGTTAGGGTCCCATCAATGGGTTAAATAGAAAAATGTATTTATAAAAAAATTGTATTATCCATTAAGAATTGATTTATTTCAAAACTTTATCGGCATTAAATGACCCACTGAGGTTGATATGCCGTAAAACAAAACAAACCAATCCAAATATCTTATACATTTTTAAGCAATCATTATTATATTATTATTAATACTGGTGTTCCGAATCTTCCGTCCGTTATCATCCTGCAACAGCCTCTGGTTAAAAATGCAATGCAAAAATATAAACCCGGATTATCTGTGGTCGCTTAATCACAGATTTTTTTATTTGTCGAAATTTATTTCACCCAATTTTAAAACTGAAACATTCCGAATGATTTTGCGTCGCTTAAATGAATGTCCAACGTAAAATTAAAATGAATTGAAAAAAAAAAGAAGTTACATGTTTATTTCATTTGTAATATTGAAATTGCAAATCATCGTTTGTTTAAATAGCTTCTCTTGATTTTTGTTTCGTTTTGTGGAAGTTCTACGGTTTCCACAACTTATTATTATATTATTATTATTATTATTATTATTATTATTATTATTATTTTACTCCTTTTGAGTGTTCACATCAGCATTGGCTGATGGTCTTTCACTGGAGTCTGAGTGACAGCAAGTCTCCTCAGGTCTCCAGGACTCTTCTGAGTATTCTGGCAGATTGCAGCAGTATGATTATTTGGTTTGATTTGGTTTGTTTTATGGCATATCAACCTCAGTGGGTCATTTGATGCCGACAATGTTTTGAAATAAATTCATTCTTAATGGATACACAATTTTTTATAAACATATTTTTCTATTTAACTCATAGATGGGACCATAAAAGGTACTACCACTCCGGGTCAGAGTGGATCTGGGAGCAATGGCGATGAATGGCCGCTGGACATTCCCCAGACCACCAGACCCGGAACCGCACCATCAGATGGAGTTTAACGCCATAACCAGGACATAAAGACACTCAGCCACCGCCTTCTAGTATTCATATGATAAAAAGGGTTGGGGATTGCCATAATAGCAATAGGGTTAGGACAATCATATAGGTGATAGAGCTTGATAATGGTCAGCTGATTGATCAGAGGGGGCCTCTCAAACCACCCGTTTAGCCCAAGTAAGGGCCTAAGTGAAGTGTTGCATGTCATGGACTGCTCATCCACCAGGATCCCATCCTTAAGCATTACGGGTCGCCACCCACAGCCAACAGGTGGCCCCATTGGGCTTCTTACCACTCTGCAGAGGTGCAGTCGGTGTATTCTAAAGCTCCAACCAACAAGACTATATTGTTATTATTATTATTATTATTATTATTATTATTATAGTGTGTTTCTCGCCAGTGTTAGATATTGATATTTCACTGGAGTCTCAGGTCTCCTGGACTCTTCTGAGTATTCTAGCAGATTGCAGCAATACAGTATTTTGGATGGTCTCAGTTCTTCCTCTGATTTCCAGTTCCTCCAGTCTTTTTTCCAAGTTTACTGGCACCAACTTCAATTGGTATCACTTTGACCTTCATATTCCATATTATTATTATTATTATTATTATTATTATTATTAATCGTGTTATCTAGTTTTAATTTAGTGGCTTGGTAGAGTTTATTGGCGGTCTTAGAGTTTTGATGTCGTTGATCCAATTAGAGTTTGTCTTTGTATATCTTTTTCCTAACTCTTTCATAATATGTTTAATATTTGTTTTTATTTGTTCGTGTTAACTGTGGTTGAATTTATCTGGATTGACATATATTCGGCTATGCTTCTTTTTTTTCTTTTTTTTTTCTACATCAGATTTAATTCCTTTTTTGAAAAATTGTTTATATAATTTGTAAAAAAATTAAATTCCCTACGCTGAACATGTCCGTTTTTTTTTTTAATCTACCAAATCCGCGTGTGGAGGCGCGGGAATTTTTTTTCTTTTTCTTTTTTTCTCTATTTTATTCATTTTTTTTTCTTTACCGATAATGTCATAATTTGGGGGCTTTTTTTTTATCGGCTTACTTCTTTTACTTGAATTAATCGTTTATCTATTTTTTTATTTTTTTAAAGGATTTTAATTACATTTTCTTTTTATCATCATCATCATCATCATCATCATCAAACGGACAGCACTAAGTTCCCATACTCTCTCTCTCTCTCTCTCTCTTCATCTCATCTCACTCTCTCATTCTCCTTTCTCTCTCTCTTTAATCTCTCTCTCTTCACCAACACCACCCATCCCTAATCGCGTTATTCCAACCCGGAAAGTCGTTCGCAACAACAATTCTAGTATCCCCGTACAGAGATATACGACAATTGCTATTTAGTCGGACCAATGATGACTATACTGTTTCCACAATAGAAGTCCAACTTATGAAGATCGTCCCTTATTCTATTAACTACGAGCATTTATTA
>CM042172.1:15382721-15407721 GCA_023376005.1 Doryteuthis pealeii
GAAGGAGATGAGGATATTTCAGATTCAATTTATAGTATCAATGTAAGTCGTGGTCATTGACATAAGACAAGTGTGTTTACTACCAACACTTTTTCAAATAAGCGGCGGTAGTCCATAGACACACACATCTGCGTGCATACACACACACACACACACACACACAATGGTGTTGGTTGATTGGTAGGATTTTACTGTGTCAACCTTTGTTGGGTTATTTTATGCCTAAGACGTTTTGTTTTATTCATTCTAGATGGGTATTCAAAAAAATTCATTTTTCTATTTAATCCATAGATTGGACCCTAACCGGTACAATCACTCCGGGTCAAAGTGGACCTGGGAGTAATGGTGATAAAGGGGTACTCCACACTCTTCAGTGCTCCAAAATTGGAACTTCACTATTAGATGCAATTTAACGTCATACCCAGGACACATATATAATAAAAAGTGTTAGGGTTTTACCATAAGGGCAATAGGGTCGGTATAATCATATGTGCCTTGGCTTGACGTGACCGGCTGATTGAGTTGGAGTGAGGCCTCTCCGATCGACCGCCTGGCCTAAGTAAGAGCCAAAATGGAGAGTTGAATAATGGGTGGGGGTCCAGTGGCTTCGGCCCTGGATCTTTACAAGTTAATAGCGTCGATCCCAGTGGGCTGTCCCCCCAGGCAATACCTGCCCCTTGGGGGCAAGGGATGGGTTTATTCCCCAGCGCCTGAGGCGCCCCCCCCATTGAGAGGGAATGCCGAGGGGATTGACGCAATTTTTGTTCTTTCCCAACCATGAGCTTCGGCTTGTGGGTGGGCCCACGTTAAAACGAGGCAAATATCTGTATAACATGGACTGCTTAGCCAACAGGATTCCGTTTTTAAGCATCACAGGTTGCCACCCACAGCCAACAGGTATCCTTATTTGGTGTGGGGTTCTTGCTGCTCCGTAGAAGTGCAGTCGGTGTATTCAACTGCCCCAGGTGACAGGCCGCACATACACTGCAATCATAAAGTCTTTAACTTGTCATATAAGTAAATGTACTTGACAATCAAACATAACCAGTTGTCATCTTGCCACAAGACACGGACATTAAAGACATGCATTTAAATAACTCTGCTAAGCTCTTTAAATTAAATGTCCCTCGAAGTTTGATATACTATTAAAGATAGATATCGAATCAGTGTCAAAAGCCACATCCAGGTTTTTCCCCAGACGGATATTTTCAAGGTAATTCACACACACACACACACACACACACACACACACACACACACACACACACACACACACACACATATATATATATATATATATATATATATATATATATATATATATGCATGTTGAATTAAACAAAAGACACATCTCATGTTTAACAATTTTATTTTTGATCTTTTCGACTTTTCTGGCCAACTTTTTAATATGTGGGTGGAATTCGTGGATTAATCCACCAAAGTTCAGGTCCCGAGTACTTTCGGCACTTCGAAGTGCCATCATCAGGGGTGATGTGTTCCAGTTTTTTTTTAATCATATTAATGTGGAGGCTGGAAGAAGATGATGGCACTTCGAAGTGCCGAAAGTACTCGGGACCTGAACTTTGGTGGACTAATCCACGAATTCTACCCACATATTAAAAAGTTGGCCAGAAAAGTCGAAAAGATCAAAAATAAAATTGTTAAACAAGAGATGTGTATTTTGTTTAATTCAACATGCATAAATGAAAAAATGCTGCCCAAATACACACACACACACACACTTATATATATATATATATATATATATATATATATATATATATATATATATATATATATATAATGGATAATGAATGTGAAAATTATTAGCATATGAAGGTGTTCAATGCTAAAATAGCAGAGCAGCTTTGAAATCAGAGATCAAATGTTATGGATTTGATATCCGATAACTGCAGTTTCATGCGTACAAACACACACACATACACACACACAAATACACACACACACACACACACAGATATATATATATTATGTAATATATAAAGTATTACTACTTACTGGCAGTTTCTTATTTATGCGATCTTCAGACCAAATTTGGTCTGAATATCACATAGGCCAGAAACTGTCAGTAACCAGGTATTGACTCCATGTCCACGCTCCCTTAACTTAAATATAAATGCTCTATCAATTATTTTGAGCACTGTATACTTACAAATATAGCACCCGTATTATCTACAATATATAAATAAAGTTGTGTGTATAAGTGTGTGTGTGTGTGTGTGTGTGTGTGTGTGTGTTGTGTGTGTGTGTGTGTGTGTGTGTGTGTGTGTGTACTTGTTTATGAAAGATATTCTATATGAGAAGAGGTGTAAAACTTCTTTTATTAGCCGAATTTAAATACAGTTGTCACTAATAAAAATTATTATTATTGTTATGTGTTTTATTTTTTTAAATATTTTGTTTTTGTTTTTTATTTGTTTTTGTTTTTTACCACTGTCAGAATTTTCTATTTCAATAATGTGTGGGATTTGAAAAAATTAAAATTAAAGAAATTAAAAATAGCAAACTCCCATGAGCCTTCACACCGGAAGAACCCTCCGAGCTTGTGCAATTAGAATCTCTCGGCCATTCGAACTTAGACCTTAACTGGGGCAAGACACTACTGGCCAGGGAGAAATTTCTTTGCCACGTAGCGGCTATGACCCGCGAATATAGCCTAAATCATAAAATTACCTTTCATCTTTGTCTTTTCCTTTTCTTCCTTTGAATTCCTCCCTTTTCAGCGACGACCGTCAAATAAAATGGGTAAAAAAAAGCAAACCCAAAGAACACGCAAAGAGAACAACCAACAAACATCTTGTCATCCCACAAATGTACAACATTGTACTGGTGGTATTTCACTGGAGTCTCATGTCTCCAGGACTCTTCTGAGTATTCTAGCAGATTGCAGCAGTGCAGTATTCTGGATGGTCTCAATTCTTCCTCTGATTTCCAGTTCCTCCAGTCTTTTTTCCAAGTTTACTGGCACCAACTTCAATTGGTATCACTTTGACCTTCATATTCCATATTATTATTATTATTATTATTATTATATTTTATTATTATTATTATTATTATTGTTATGTGTGTGTCGACTTTCGCCATTTTATTTGAAAAGTATTGGTAACAATAAGATATATGTTTTTGTTAGTAATATTTTGATTATTCGGACTATTGTCCTCGTCTTCATTGTTATCTGTACAACGTTTTGGCCCTCCGGCCTCTTCAGGTATTTCTTGTTGGACTCGCGAGCCTTCTCTAACTCGGGGACCTTCTTTTCGAACTCGAATTGGTTTTCGAATGGTTAGCGGAATGAGAACAGAATACCCCCGTGGATTGAATAAAGGATTGGGTTCAAAGTTCCGTGATGGCTCCCGATTACGACAAGAAGGTTTCCGTGTTCGAAAAGAAGGTTACCGAGTTTGAGAAGGCTCACTAGTCTGACAAGAAATACCCGAAGAAGGCCGAGGGGCACATCAATCGAAACATTGTACAGATGACAATAAAGACGAGGACAATAGTCCGAATAATCCAAATAATACTAATTATCTAGTCTCATCTCAAAAATTCAGAGAAATGTGTTTATGGTACCAACACTTTTCAAATAAAACGGCGAAAGTCGACACACACACACAGACACAACACACAAACACATAGACACAGACACACACACACACTCACACACACACTCACACACACACACACACACACACACACACACTCACACTCACAGACACACACACACACTACACAGACACACACAGACACACACACACACACACACACACACACACACACACACACACACACACAGACACACACACACACACTCACACACACACACACACACACACACAACACACACCACACACACAGCGAACATCTTATCATATGTGTAAATGAACTTGACAATCAAACATTACCATTTTCCCTGTTGCCATTGGGAAAAGACAGACAAATTAAAGACATCCGTTTAAATAACATCGCTAAGCTCTTTACACAAATTTGATTGGATAATCAGCTGTCCATTTATAACTATTTATCCGTCAAACGAATCTATTAATTTTATTTCAAGATAAGTTGCAGACTTTTTGATGCGCGTGGCTTAATGGTTATCGTCGTAGGAAATGGGCACGGCGACCCAAGTTCAAATCCTGGATGAATCCGTTTACATTTATCTATACATATATAAAGGGCAGTTGTATAAATTTGTATGTCCGGAGGAAACTTCAAAAATAAAACAATTAACGACAAAGTAAATATATGTACACATTAAATATCACCAGGGCTTGGTTTTTGAGCAAAAATAATAGAGATTTGATTTATATTCGTAATGATAATTAAAAAATTAAATTCAAATTATAACAGACTAGATTTTTTTTTCATTTAATATTTTAGATAGTAGACATTAACATTTTTTCAGAGTAGCTGGATCAATGCAAGATCTATTTTTTTACATAGGGATTTAAATGGGGCATCCCTCAAGGATTCAACTCCGATTCAGTAATAATGGATCTGCGGGGCTAAAATCCCCCTCTATCCAGGCGACGCCGGGTAGCCACTGCTAGTTTAACATAATGCTGATACCCTTGGGAAATGTATGTACCCAACTATTCTACCTACAGACTGGGTTCTTTTATCTTGGTTAGAGAACCAAGCTAGGAGAAGGAAATTCTGAATTCAAACCTGTTAGAAAATGAACACTGCGACCCGAGTTCAAATCCTGGATGAGGATGTTTGATTTTGCATAATGCTCGTACTCTTGGGAAAGGTATGTATTCAAACATTCTACGTTCAGGTATTGGTAAATAGTAACACACACATATATCTTTTATCTTTGTTCGGCAACCAGTCTAAGAAATGGATATTCAATTTTATTATATAAATTCAATTTTTAAGCAGTTTAAACAAAAATTCGATTTAACTCCTAGATGGGACCCTAAAAGGTACTACCATTCTCTTCCATCTCTCCTCTCTCTCCACCCTCCTTCCTCTCTCCCTTCCTTCTTTTCTCTTCCTTCTTTCTTCTCTCCCTCTTCCTTCCTCTCTCCCTTCTTTCCTTTCTCTCTTCCTTCCCCCTTCCTCTCCCTTCCCTCCTTTCTCTCTCCCTTCCCTTCCTTCCTCCCTCTCTCCTTCCTCTCTTCCTCCTTTCTCTCTTCTTCTTTCCTCTCTCCCTCTCTTCCTTCCTCTCTCCCTTCCTCTCTTCCTCCCTTTCTCCTCTTCCTTCTTTCCTCTCTCCCTCTCTTCCTTCCTCTCTCCCTTCTTTCCTTTCTCTCTTCTTCCTCTCTTCCTCTCTCCCTTCCACCCTTCTCTCTTCCTTCCTTTCTCTCTTCCTTCTTTCCTTTCTCTTTCTCTTCTTCCTCTCTCTCTCTTCCTTCTATTCTCTCTTTCTTCCTTCCTTCCTTCCTCCCTCTCTCCCTTCCTTCCTTTCTCTCTTCCTTCTTTCCTTTCTGCTTCTCTTCCTTCCTCTCTCCCCTTCCTTCCTTTCTCTCTTCCTTCCTTCCTCTCTACCTCGCTTCCTTTCTCTCTTCTTTCCTTCCTCTCTACCTCGCTTCCTTTCTTCTTCCTCTCCTTCTCTCCCTCCTCCCTTCCTCTCTCCCTCCCTTCCTCTCTCCCTACCTCACTTCCTTTTCTCTCCCTTTCTCTCTCCATTTCTTTCTTCCTCTCTCCCTTCCCCCTTCCTTCTTACTTTCTCCCTCTCTTCTTTCCTCCCCCTCTACCCCCTTCCTTCCTCTCTCAATTCCTCCTCCCTTCTTCCTTCTTTCCTATCTTTCCTTCATTGCATTCCATTTCATTGAATAAGACTATAAACTTCCCCTCTCTCATACCTTTCTATCTGTCTTTCTTTCTTTCTTTCTTTCTTTTTTCTTCTATCTATTTACTTCTTTTCTCTCTGACGAGTCACGCGTGCTTTTCTCCCATTTCTTTCCTCACAATCAAAACGGAATAGTCCATTATTCATCTGAGGTGATGACAGGAAGTAACATTCGAACAACACGTGTATGTCACAGTCCATTAATAACAAACATTCGTGACGTGGCTGACATTCTCTCGCTGTTGCTTGATTTCTTTCTTTCACTCTCCTCTTCTATCTATTTCATTCTTCTCTCTTCTCAACATTTGATCCATTACTTGTCAACTATACCTCCCTAGATATTCGTCACATCCGCCATCCAGAGTGCCAAGAGTGGTGGGGGCCATTACGTCACGTGCAGAGCTGAGTGTGTAAAAAATCTCAGCCACATGGTATTTGAAAAGTCCTTATAAGTAAGAGATGGGTTGGCCACTCGAACAGACTTGGGGATGAAAGACTGCCAAAGTAGATTCTGTACTCTCAACTGAGAGAGGGATCACGTAGAATCGGTAGACCAAAGCTCAGGTACAAAGATAATATCAAGAGAAAACTGGAGGACTTGAACATCCCCATAGGCAGATGGGCTGGCCATTTAAATAGACTTGGGGGTGACAGACTGCCAAAGTAGATTCTGTCCTCTCAACTTGGAGAAGGATCACGTGGAATCGGTAAACCAAAGCTCAGGTACAAAGACAACATCAAGAGAAACCTGAAGGACTAACAACCCCATAGGCAGTTGGAAAAACGCAACCAGAGATTGAATCAAATGGAGAAAAAGGTTTGCATGGTGTCATCATCGGATACGATGAACAGCTATTATTATTATTATTATTATTATTATTATTATATTAGCAACAGAAAACACCCTCCGAGCGTTGTAAAAATTAATTTTTGAAAGACATTACCTGAGAAGGTGGGAGTTAGAAATTCAATGTCAGAGGGTTTGTATCATAAGTAAGACAAATCCTCATATGTATTAAAGGAGTAAAAAAATAAAACAATTTGAAATGAAACCTGAGCCCCGTCCCTCTCAAATAAAATGTTGCGTGCATGTAATAATCAAACAATTATTTTGAATATTTTCCACATCAATTTTACACAAAATCGTAGGTATTTATTTATTTGTAAACTTTTTAGTTAACTTCTTGTTACTGTAAAAAGAAAAGGACGAGAGTAAAAAACAATTTTTAAAATTGCTTACTCAAATTTTGGGTGTATATAGCATAAGAATATTGTGATGTAAGCTGTGACGTAAAGCTATGACGTAGTTTTTGTTACAGACAGAAATACAGACAATCTCCATTATTAATATTATTATTATTATTAGTAGTATAGTAGTAGTAGTAGTAAGTTGTTGGCATCCTTCCGTCTGCAAAAAACGATGGTGTAGTGTCCAAAAATATTTTTTTAACTACGTAGCCTGGGCGGGTTGATATGGACGATGTGCTGTAGCTACCCCTCTCCCCACTGCTGCTGTTGTCCTAAGGAAAGGTAAGAAACCAATGCAGTTTGGCAACGACAGTGTCGCAAGAGTGGCTGTATAGCGCTGAACTTCAGCGTTACTCCATCTTAGGAACTCCGGCTCCGGATTTGTTTTTGGGGTTCGCGCAGAATAATATAAGAAAGAAAGAAAGAACGTGTTAAGTATCTGGCCGCCATCATTGGCCGGTTAAAAAGGACTTAAAGTAAGTAAGTCCTTTACTATAGAATCCTTTGGTAAGTGAATAAGTCCTAAGTTTTGGAATCCTACGTAGTGTCAAAACGTCCAGTGATATAATCCTATGTTCCGTTGTCCACGAAGGTTCAAGTAGCTCTGAGTAGGTATGACCAGAACAGCCAGTATGAATAATAATATCAGCAGCAGAAGACTGCCAGTGGTTGGTCAATAGGTTGGTCACATGTTTATCGGCGAGTCTATAAGTAGAAGTGGTCATTTGACACACGCCTTATATCCAAAAAACGCCAACAGAAAGAAAGAAAGCGCATCCATATCTCAGCACATATTCATTATTCGTCCTAATTAGATTTTCTCTTTCGTCTTATTCTATTTCAATTGATGAATCAAGTTGATGTAAGTGACACATAGTGGAAAATAAAAAGTTATAGTTTAAGTAACCAGTCTAGGAGATGGGTATTCAAATTTTTATCTAAACTCAATTTTTTAAACAATTTAAAAAAATCTATTTAACTCCTAGATGGGACCCTAAAAGGTACTACCACTCCGGGTCAGAGTGGACCTGGGAGTAATGGTGCTGAAGGGATATTCCACACTCCCCAAAACCCCAAAATTGGAACTTCACCATTAAATACATTTTAACTTCATACCCAAGACACATAGACCGTCAGTCAGTGCCTTCTAGCACTAGATGAATAGGGTTAGGAGTTTGCCATAAAGGCAATAGGATTGGGACAATTGTATAGGTGCTAGGGCTTGGCGTGACTGATCGGAGGAGGTCTTTCCGACGGCTCGTCTAGACTAAGTAAGGACTAAAATGGAGAATTTCATGTTATGGACTACTCAACCACCAGGATTCCGTCCTTAAGCATCACGGATCTCTACCCACGACCAATAGGTTGTACATAAAGGCAATAGGGCTGGGACAATTATATAGGTGCTATGGCTTGGCGTGACTGATCGGAGGAGGTCTTTCTGACGGCTCGTCTAGACTAAATAAGGACTAAAAGAGTTTCATGTTATGGACTACTCAACCACCAGGATTCCGTCCTTAAGCATCACGGGTCGCTACCCACGGCCAATAGGTGGCCCATAAAGGCAATAGGGCTGGGACAATTATATAGGTGCTATGGCTTGGCATGACTGCTCAACTACCAGGATTCCGTCCTTAAGCATCACGGGTCGCTAACCACGGCCAACAGGTTGCCTCATTCGTGGTATTTTACCACTCTGCAGAGGTGCAGTCGGTGTATTTGAGGTACAGTTTTTTGTCACTGTATCAATTGAGTAGTAAGTAATTAAGTAAGTGTCCTTTTTGGTGAGACTGGAAATAGAAAGTGTCTAAAATATATCTTAATGGTTCAAGATAAACTGTTTTATAACGCCCATAAATATATATTAACACTATTTTAAAAATATAAAATTAGGCTGCGTCTATGTTTAGTCCAGCCGGACTAAATATGGCCGTCGGTCGTATGTTATAAACTCTTATATAAAGATTTATTAATTAATCAATGAATGCTTCAGCCCTGGATGTTTACAAGTTAATAGCGTCGATCCCAAGGGGCTATCCCCCCAGGCTATACCTGCCCTCTCGATTTAAAGGGGCAGGGCTGGGTTTATTGCCCAGCGCCTGAGGCGCCCCCTTGAGGGGGAATGCCGACGGGATCGACGCAATTTTTCACCCGCCCCCCATGAGCTTCGGTTTGTGGGTGGTCCCACGTTAATAGGGCCTTGTGCGTGACCCGTACAAGTGGGGTACGAGGTAAATACAATGTTTATTCTGACTTAGATAGAAGGAAAGGTATAAATGCAGAATAGCGCGCAAGAGATATTAGAATCACATTTTACGTAAAAATAGCATTAGATTACGGAAACTCCCAAAATAACCTAACCTTAACCCTAACACGAACCCTAGCCCTAGCCCTAGCCCTAGCCCTAACACGAACCCAAACACTAACCCTAACTCATAACCTAGACCTAACCCAAGCGTCTCAAAGGTTTCGAGTATTTCCGTGAAATTTAATGAAATGTGATACTTTTTATACGTAATCTAATGATATTATCTCTTGCGTGCTATTTTGCATTAGTACCGAAGGAAAAGCAAATAATTGGCCGGTTATATCATTACAAGCTCAGTCGATAGAGCGTCCAGTTAGGAATCACAAGGTTCCAGGTTTGATACCGGCCCTCGCTAACTCAGCGTATGTGTAGCACAGGGATCTGTGCGGTAAAATGAGGAGCAGGATGCGACACAAGGTCAGTTTCTTAAGAGAGTTAACAGGTTTGATTTCATAGTTTTACTTCTAGACTGGTTAAAGAGCCCAGTCTGCTCTACTATTTACCCATAGCTGGAGGGGAATAATTGGATTCATACCTTTTGTAAAGTTTTTAAATGCCATCCTTGGCCAGTTGAAAAGGGCTTAAAGAAAGTCCTATGTAAGTCCTTTGGTAAGCGTATAAGTCCTATCCTACGCATTGGTAAAGGTCCAGTGATTTAATCCTATGTCCGTCGTCCACGAATATCACAGTAATTATGACCAGTAGGGTCGGTTAAGTATTGTATCAGCCTCAGAGAACTGCCAGTGATCGGCCAAGAGTTAGATCACATGATTCTGGTCTAGTCTATAAGTATGGGCGAGGATCTAGCACACGCCTTATATACCGAAAATCTCAACACCTTTCCTAAGAGTATTAGTGCTAGGTGAAATGTAAATAGTCTCATCTATGATTTGAACTCGTATTAAAGACAGACAGAGAGAGAGAGAGAGAGAGAGGGGGAGAATATTTACCAAACCCGTTCGCCACGGGTAAGATATGACACAAGGTCGCAAGTATGGGGCATATCTAAAGGACATCCCTGTCAAAATTTAGTATTGTTGCATAATTAGTGGGTAGCCTACAAATTATGTATGTAAGTGTAGTTAAAATTCAAATAGCAGTATGGTAAATGGAAAGTTAGCCGTTATAGTTATTGACGGCAGTTCACCTTTCTCTGACCTGTACACCGAGTGCTGATCTGCTGAAGGAGAGGCTGGTCAAATTAGTGAGATTCTGGCCGTTAGCTGAGTGAAGCAGACGTTAGGATCGTTTGCTCTTAGAAAATGCCAGCTTCTCACCACGCGGTTAGAAACCCTTTTGGGTTGGGTTTTTTTTTAAATAAAGAATAAGAAAAATATTAAGTCTTGCTTAATTACTAACCAAGAAATAAGCACAGAAGAAGGAAAAATCAGCCCAGAGGAGGATGGCCGACGACGAAGTAAGAACAAGAACAAGTAAGTACCCGTCTCCCCTCTGAAGGGGATTATAACAATATCCTTTCACATTTCGTGGGTGTCTCAGTTTAAAGTGTGATCCATTCCAGGAAGAATAGTATCGATACTTCATCAGAAATTTCGCTTTAGAGATAGAGAAATCGCGTTTGGCTTCAAAGGACAAGCGCTTATCGAACAGTCTGGCGTTTTGTAGATAATGAGTAATAGAATATCCATTTGAATTTTGAATCAAAGAATTCTTCTTTTTAGAAAGAAAAAAATGTTCTGAAGAAATCTATGGTAGCTGACATTTTTGGAGACAGATAAAGCCAGTGAATGTCGAAGCAGAAGATGAGGAAACAAAACAAAAAACAAAAAAGAAAATCAAAACGCCAATATCCGTTTGATATTTCTCATTATATTTTAGAGTTTTTAATCTTCTCGTGTTTTATTCAGTTCTCTCTCTCTCTCTCTCTCTATATATATATATATATATATATATATATATATATATATATATATATGTATCTATGTAACTCCCTCTCTGTCTCTATCTATCTCCTCCTCTCTTTCTCTCTCTCTCTAATTATCTATCTATCTATCTTTGTCTGTATTTATCTACGTATACCTATCCGACTATATTTATCTATATATCTATATATCTTATGTTGTATTTTTCTACATATATCTATCGCTGATATTCTATCTCTCTCTCTCTCTATCTATCTATCTATCTATCTATCTATCTATGTAACTCCCTCTCTGTCTCTATCTATCTCCCCCTCTCTCTCTCTATCTATCTCTCCCCCACACACTCTCTCTCTCTCTCTCTCTCTCTCTCTCTCTCTCTCTCTCTCTCTCTCTCTCTCTCTCTCTCTCTCTCTCTCTCTCTAATTATCTATCTATCTATCTTTGTCTGTATTTATCTACGTATACCTATCCGACTATATTTATCTATATATCTATATATCTTATGTTGTATTTTTCTACATATATCTATCGCTAATACTCTCTCTCTCTCTCTCTCTCTCTCTCTCTCTCTCTCTCTCTCTCTCTCTCTCTCTCTCTCTACATATATATATATATATATTATATATATAGTTAAAAATTAATGGTAAAATGAATGAATGGATGAAATAAAAATGAATGAAATGAGGGGGATAAATGAAAAAATCCTTTCCAAGGGATCCCTCTCAAAAGTATTAAAACACTTTTTGAGAGTGGGGGTCCCTGATAGAAAATTATATATATATATATATATATATATATATATATATATGTTGTCTGTCTGGACAACCTAGGAATCAACCTTGAGATGTATCTCTTTTTTTCATTCACTTCCTGTTTCTATGGTTACAATCCTACACTGTTAAAAAAATATATATATTTTTTTTATTATTTTCTTGTTTTTGTTTGAATTTATATATATTCAGCTATTTGGGGTTTTCTGATATGCTTGTCCATAAGTGAACTGAGACCCATCTGATGAGACGAAAATTTGGGGAGCCGATTTAAATCAATTTAGATTTATATGGGCCCCAATTTTCGTCGAAATAAATTTATTATGGGATTACTGTATTGAGTTCATCCTTCGTTTATTGATATATATATATATATATATATATATATATATATATATATATATATATAATATATATGACTGTATCTATGTATCTATCTATCTCTAACTGTATTTATCACCATATATCAATGCTTCTATCTATCTATATCTATAGCGCGCGAGTCTCTCTCTCTCTCTCCCACTCTCTCTCTCTCTCTCTCTCTCTCTCTCTATCTATCTCTCTCTCCCACTCTCTCTCTCTCTCTCTATATATATATATATATATCTTTCTCCCACTCTCTCTCTCTCTCTCTCTCTCTCTCTCTCTCTCTCTCTCTCTCTGTGTGTGTGTGTGTGTGGTCGGTAGTATCGTTGTAATTAATGTGGTGATATGTTTTGCATTGCTTCACTCCACGTGGGGATTAGAAAAACCACACAGATGAACTTATGCTTTACGAGTTCGAACTCGACCATAAGGCCTCAAAAGTAATAAAAAAATGATTGTTGTGGAAAAGTGAAGGGTAGGTTAATTACAGTACATTATAGTTCAATAAATTTCGCAAGTATCAGGCGAGCTTGGTATCTAATAGTCCAGAGATCACAGTACAGTAACCAGAAATTTCCATTCAGCTCGCAAGAAACTCGACGATCAGACAAGGTCAGGTAGGCCTAAAACTGTGAATTCTGAGGTAGTGCCCCGAGCCATGGGCACAAATCTAGAGAGTAGTACTCTGAGAGTATCAGGCGAACTTAGCATTTAACGGTCCACTGATTATAATACAGTAACATGATAGTTAGCCGTGGGTGGCGACCCGTGATGCTTAAGGATAGAACCCAGGTGGATGAGCGGTTCATGACTTGCAATACTCCACTTTGGCCCTATCTTGGGTTAGACGGGCGGTCGGAGAGGCCCCCTCCGATCAATCGGCTGGTCACGTCAAGCCCTAGCACCTATATGATTTCCCCCAACCCTATTGCCCTTATGGCAAGCCCCAACCCCTTTTTATCATATGGGTGCTAGAAGGTGGTGACTGAGGGTCTACATATCCTGGGAAGGACGTTAAACTCTATCTGATGGTGAGGTTCCAGTTCTGGAGGTTTGGGGAATGTGGAGCACCCCTTCATCACCATTGCTCCCTGGTCCACTCTGACCCGGAGTGGTAGTACCTGTTAGGGTCCCATCTATGGGTTAAATAGAAAACATGAGTTGATAAACAAAATTGTATTATGCATTAAGAATGAATTTATTTCACAACTTTGTCGGCATTAAATGACCCACCGAGGTTGATATGCCGTAAAACAAAACAAACCAAACCATAGTTGTATAATTTTTGCACGGCTTGCAAGAACCTCACCAGTCAGACAAGGTCAGGTCGGCCTTAAAAACATTTGACTCACCCAAGCAATTGACCTTTTGAAAATCCATACACTGGTTGTTCGATCCGGCTCTGTTTTATATAACTGGAGACTTTATCAATCAATACTTTGATTTCTAAAGATAAAACATCAATCAAGAAACAAAGACGGAAATAGATATCCAAAGTTTTTTAGAAAATCCAATTGAAATATTTCCAGTCGACCAAAAGGCGCTAAAGTTGCTGTGGTGACGGTATGCCCGCAGGTCTATTGAATACTTTGATCCTTACGCTTTTATCATGTTTTCTCTTAATCATCGTTGGAGGCAGGGTGACTGTTGATTCCTGTGTATAAGAATTCTTCTGACATGGTGCCAAGGATAACCAACCTTCTCTTATACAAGGATACCAACTATAATTGGTATCATTGTCATCCTTATTTTCAACAGCTTTTTTAATATATATTTCCAACATTATATGCAAATTCTAAAATTGATAGGCATAGACAATTAAATGTTCACCTAGGAAGCACCTCATGTTAAAATATAATATATATATATATATATATATATATATATATATATATATATTATGGACTCTCCCGTCGATTTCGATGCATGGGGGTTCACAAAATCAGTTTCCAATGAACAATCCACACTGGTTTTGTTTATAGTGGTGAAGGCTTGTATTGGACTATCCGCACTTTTTGGCACAGTTGATAGGAAATAATTGGTGCACAAGGAATGTCACAAACCCGATAAACGACTGACCTGTGCGTGTGTGTGTGTGTGTGCTTTTTTTTTGTTTGTTTGTTTTGTTTTACGGCATATCAACCTCAGTTGGGTTATTTAATGCCGATAAAGTTTTGAAATAAAGCAATTTTTAATGGATAATACAATTTTGTTTATAAATACATTTTTCTATTTAACCCATAGATGGGACCCTAACAGGTACTATCACTCCGGGTCAGAGTGGACCAGGGAACAATGGGGATGAAGGGGTGCTCCACATTCCCCAAACCTCCAGAACTGGAACCTCACCATCAGATAGAGTTTAACGTCATTCCCAGGACATGTAGACCCGCAGCCACCGCCTTCTAGCACCCATATGATAAAAAGGGATTGGGGCTTGCCATGAGGGCAATAGGGTTGGGAAAATCATATAGGTGCTAGGGCTTGACGTGACCAGCCGATTGATCGGAGGGGGCCTCTCCGACCGCCCGTCTAGCCGAAGATAGGGCCAAAGTGGAGTATTGCATGCCATGAACTGCTCATCCACCTGGGCTCTATCCTTAAGCATCACGGGTCGCCACCCACGGACAACAGGTGGCCCCATTGGGGGAGTCTTACCCCTCTGCAGAGGTGCAGTCGGTGCATTCTAACGCCCCAGCCGACAGAGCGAAGTTGGGTATAGGCTCTCGATTACGTGGAGGCTATCGAGTTCGACAAGAAGGTTCCAGAGTTCAATAAGAAGGTTTTCCAGTTCGACAAGAAACACCCGAAGAAAACCGGAGGTCACACCGACTGAAACGTTGTGTATATAGCCATAAAGATAAGGACAACAGTCTGAAAAATTCAAATAATACAAATGATCAAGCCTCATCTCAAAACTTCAGAAAAACAGATAGAAATACTTGAAATCATACAATTGTATGCAAATTATTTGTTCTTTTTTAAGGCATTATTAGTGTACCAATTTTCGTGAAAATTTAAGATGTCGATTTTATTGGCTTTTCTGATAGATTTCGATGTGTAGAATTCATTGATGCCAAAGAAAGCTCTCAATTCGAAGAATTGGCGGAGATATGATCCCTTAAAACCCTACCCTTATAATGACTGAAAATCACAAATCTCGTGAAAATTGTAGGTGTCAATTTTGTTGGCTTTTCTGATAGATTTCGATGCGTAGATTAAAATGGTACCAATAAAATTGCATTCTGTTGAGAATCGACGGAGATATAAAACGTCAAATATCGCCTAATAGTGCCTTTTTAAAGGCATTATTAGTGTACCTATTTTTGTGTAAATTTAAGGTGTGGATTCTATTGGCTTTTTTGATGGAATACATGATATCAAATAACTGAGTACAAAAATACTTACTACACACAAAAATGTAAATGTGTACGTACCATGAACACAATTCCATAACCTCTAGGCATAGAATAACCCTAGACGGATTGACATGCCATTTAAATCTACCAATAAATCAATCAGATTGCCTATTCCCCACCCCATTGCAATGGTCTTATTGTTTACTGAATGAAATTTGAAGATCAGAGAGACTTACTTATAAGACCATACATTTAAAGAATTAGTTACTTTGCAAAAAAGAACAATAAATCTTCTTAAAACCAAGCTCTATCAGATAGGGATTAACGTCAAACCCAGAACATAAACACTCAGCCTCCATCTTCTAGTACATACATGATAAAAAGGGTTGGGATTTGCCCTGGGTCAATAGTGTTGGGACAATCAAGCCCGGGTTTGACCTAACCAGCTGATTGATCAGAGGGGTCTCTCTGACTGCTTGTCTAGCCTAAGTAAGAACCAAAGTGAGTGTTGCATGTCATGGACTGCTCGGCCACCTGGGTTCCACCATTAAGCATCATGGTTTGACACCCACGGCCAACAGGTGGTTCCGTTGGGGGATTTATGCCTCTGCAGAGCTCCAGTCTGACAGAGCGGCATAAATGAGAGGTGCGACCTATCTGCGAGTATATACTGTAAAGTCATCTTGTTCGGCTCTTCACAAGAAAATCCAAGATTAAAAAACTGTTGTAAACTTGGGAGAATCAAACACAAGAAAAAATACCTGGACTGTCTCCTTTGTAAGATAATCTGGACCCTTATTAAACTGGACAAGAGAGGAACTCCAACATATGGTCCATAGAACAAGAAAGCTGATGACAATGCAAAAGCCGAGCGATGACATACAGACTCTATGTGACAAGAAAAGAAGGAGTAAGAGAACTCCTCAGCATTGAGTATTTGTGGATGCAGTAATTCGGAGACTTGAAGAATATATACATATTTACCAACCCCTCCGCACGGTCAGTTTCTTAAGAGATTTTTTACATTTTTTTTAGATTAGGGAAATTGCGATAAGAAGGTTCCCGAGTTCGAGAAGGCTTCCGAGTCCGACAAGAAATACCAGAATATATCATTATCAAGCCTCATCTCAAAAATTTAGATAAATGTGTGTTTTTGGTACCAACAATTTTTTTTCCTTTTACTCGACTGGTTACTTAACCAAGGTTAAAAAGCCCATTTTGCCCTACTATTTACCCATACATGGAGGGAGGGTAGTAAGAGTCATACATTTCCCAAGGGCAATAGCACTATGTGAACTGTAGCTTCGTCCAGGATTTGAACTCAGGTCGATGAATCCATTTCCTATGACTCTAACCATTACACCACGCGCCTCCAACAGGTTTGAATTCAGAGTTTTCCTTCTAGACTAGTTACTCTTTACTAAGATTAAAGATCTCAGTCTGCCTACTACTTACCCATAGCTGGAGGGTGTCAACAATTATTGACATTAATAC
Source organism: Doryteuthis pealeii (assembly GCA_023376005.1). NCBI lineage: Eukaryota > Metazoa > Mollusca > Cephalopoda > Myopsida > Loliginidae > Doryteuthis > Doryteuthis pealeii. Next base: position 15,399,965 of record CM042172.1, read on the forward strand.
GGACATTTTATATTACACAATTTCTTATCTTTATGTTCTCTTATCAAGATTCAGATATTGATCCATGTTTTTACAACTTTACATTGTGGTATGAGAGCAAACAGTATCATACACTGGCAAATTTATTTTCCTTGTTTACGATAACTCGACCCATTCCTCGAGGCTGGCTGAGGTGTTCTGTTTGAATTTCAAAATCACACAGAATCTTATTTCGTCTGGTTGCCAGAACAGATTCTGATTTCTACTTATATCATTTATATATATATTCTTTTTTTGTTTTGATTCATTTGTTTTTTTTTTCATTTGTTCTATTTTATCTATTGATCAATCTCCTTGTCTTTCAATCTTACATGACTCTGTATCTCATAACTGCGCTTATTTTTAGATTTTGATTTCGTCTATTATTTCCTTCTTTGTATATTTAATTGTTAGCAACTAATATTAGATATCACACATATTAAAGTCATATTAAAAACATATTAAAATCATATTAAATCATATTAAATCATAAAATAAAATCATAGTAAAATCACATTAAAATCATATTAAAATTATAATATAAATATTAAAATCATGATTAAAATAAAATCATATTAAAATCATATTAAATTTAAAATATAAATATTAAAATCATGATTAAATAAAATCATATTAAAATCATATTAAAATCATATTAAAATATATAAAATATAATATAAATATTAAAATCATGATTAAAATAAAATCATATTAAAATAATATTAACATTTATAATATAAATATTAAAATCATAATTAAAATAAAATCATATTAAAATCATATTAAAATTTATTATACAAATATTAAGATCATATTAAAATCATATTAAAATGACACACATTAAAACCATATTAAAATCACACATATTAAAATCACACATTAAAATCATTAAAATCACACAGAATTTTATTTCATCTGGTTGCCAGAATAGTTTCTGATTTCTACTTATATCATTTATTTATATATTATTTTTTCTTTCATTCATTTGTTTTTTTCATTTGTTCTATTTTATCTATTGATCAATCTCCTTGTCTTTCAATCTTACATGACTCTGTATCTCATAACTGGGCTTATTTTTAGATTTTGATTTCGTCTATCATTTCCTTCTTTGTATATTTAATTATTACCAACTCCTAATTTTGGATTCCCACCCATCAGGAAAAACAGATCATTATTTGATGGTTGGTTGGTTGGTTGATTTATTCTAACGGCGTATCAACCCGCCTGGGGTTATGTTATGACTAACGGTTAGGAATTAATATATGTTGTGTATTTATATTTATACTTTTATAGTAATTGGTTTTAACAATGTGTTAGCACCATTGGGGATCATGTTGTATGGTATTGATTAAGTTCATATCTATATTCTATGGTATAATTATATTTCCCTAAAAAAGGACAGAATGTCCTCCATGTTGACATATTCAAATAGATCTCTCATATTGTTTGCATTAAAATAACGGTTTCTGATGTGAAAAAAAACCGCATTCCATGAATAAGTGTTTAACAGTCAAAGGTTTTTGACATGTTTCACGCTGTGGTTGTTGTTCTTGTTTGAGTATATAGAAGTGCGTAAGTCTTGTATGACCAATGCGTAATCGGGACACAACGACTTGTTCCTCTCTAGACTTTCTTTTTTGATATCTCAGACTGTTGTCCTCATCATCATTGTGGCATTATAAACACAAGGTTCAGGGCACTGGAATCACGGGCTTTGTTTAGCTGTTTCTTAATATACAAGGTGTGTCAAAAAGTATCGATATTTTTGTCTTTTGTGACACACCTTGTATTCTGAAAAAAGTAACGTTCCATTCATTGTTCATTTCTATCTTGGTAAATACAGCTTCAAACTCTGCACTTTTATGACACACCTTGTATTCTAAAAAAAATATATATATATATATATATATATATATATATATATATGAGTATAACACAGAAATTAAAACCACATATTGCAATAGTTGACTTAGAAACTAGGTCCGGTCTCCTAGCAGGGATTAGATGATCCATCTGTATCTCAAAGTCAAAAAGGATTTTGTGCGTCACACCCAGTTGAGTCGAGTCTTGCACTCTCTTTGTGCTAGTTTGCTGCATTCTGCATTCTATTATTATTATTCACTCCTTTTGAGTCTTTCACATCAGCATTAGCTGATGGCCTTTCACTGGAGTCTGAGTGACAACAAGTCTCCTCAGGTCTCCAGGACTCTTCAGAGTATTCTGGCAGATTGCAGCAGTGCAGTATTCTGGATGGTCTCGATTCTCCCTCTGAATTCCAGATTTTCCAAACTTTTTCCCAAACTTTTTGGGACCGTTCCAAGTGCACCAACTACAATTGGTATAACTTTGACTTTCTCATATTCCATAATTTTTTCAGTTCTCTGGCAAGGTCCAGGTATTTGTCCATTTTTTTCATTTTCCTTTAGCTTCACCCTGTGATCTGCTGGCACTGCAAAATCCACCAGTTGACAAGTTATTTCTTTTTTTTTTAATCAACACTAGGTCTGGTCTTCTTGCTGGGATAAGGTGATCCGTTTTATCTCAAAGTCCCAGAGAATTTTGTGTGTTTCGTTCTCAAGAACAGATTCTGGTTTATGCATATACCATTTTGTTGTGTGGTCAAAATTTAATTTTTTGCATAATTCCCAGTGGATCACCTTCCCAACCCAGTCATGTCTAGTTTTGTATTCTCGTTGTGCTAGTTTGCTACATTCGCAGAGTATATGGTTAACAGTCTATTATTATATTATTATTATTATTATTATTAGTTTTTCATATCAGCGTTAGCTGCTGGTATTTCACTGGAGGCTGAATGGCAACACGTCTCCTCAGGTCTCCAGGACTCTTCTGAGTATTCTAACCGATTGCAGCAGTGCAATAGTCTGGATGGTCTCAATTCTTCCTCTGATTTCCAGATCCTCCGGTCTTTTTTCCAAGTTTATTGGGACCGTTCCAAGTGCACCAACTACAATTGGTATCACTTTCACTCTCATATTCCACAGATTTTTCAATTCTCTGGCAAGGTCCAGGTATTTATCCATCTTTTCATTTTCCTTCAGCTTCACCCTGTGATCTGCTGGAACCGCAAAGTCCACCAGTTGACACGTTCTCTCTCTTTTATTTATTTATAGAATTTTATTTTTATTATTTTGATAAATATTTTATTATTATTATTATTACTAGCAAATATATGCACCCTCCGGGTGCAAGTATTTAAGTTTTGATATAATAAAATATCATATCAAATTAGAAAGGCTAATGAAACTGACTAAGAATGCAAATAAAAAGATCTGCAACAGAGGGGGTATAATCGAAAAATAGAACAACTTTGAAACTAACTATTCCATCATTTTCCCTTACTCCCCTCTTTCATTGGTAAATTTTCCTAATTTAACTATTTAGTTAAAATAGGAAGTAAAGGATAATATTACAGTTATTTCTTCTTGTAAATAAATTTCTTTTAAGATTTATCCACGAGATTTTTGTTTATATTTCTTAAGATAAAACCAAACAATTAGAAATCAATAATACCAAGCACATATTTATTAAAATAAAATTTTAAATATCAATATGCAAATTAGCCTTCTCGTTCAAACTGTAAACCGCTATTTTGTTGTATATATAAATACAATTGCATGTTATTAGTACGTAGATATGGTCAACAGTATTAATAAGGTAAAACAATTTTATTAATAACTGAAGGTTTAAAAGAATGCAATCATGGAGAATTTGACGTAAATAATTAAGGGAATTGTTACTTGAGTAGTAATATAGTTTCGGTTACAGACAGAAAAACACACAATCTCCATTATAATAAGATTATTATTATTATTATTATTATCAGCAACTTAATATCGTTCGATTTTCATTCACCCGGCGGGAAACAGGTTCTTCAGTTAGCTAGTTATTATTTTTCTTCTTCGTTTCCTTCTGCCTCCCCTCTCTCTCTCTCTCTCTCTCTCTTTTCTCTCTCTCTTTCTCTCTCTCTCTCTCTCTCTCTCTCTCTCTCTCTCTCTCTCTCTCTCTCTCTCATCAAGAAAATGAAATGACGCCACGTGGGATTACTTACCTTGCTTCTCCAGACATTGCCAGACACCATTGATCACTGATCGATTCCGGTTCACAGATAGAAAATCAAAAACACACTCAGTGCGTTCATGTTATTCATCCACACATGTAAGTATTCTTCTTCTTCTTCTTCTTCTCTTCTTCTTCTTCTTCTTCTTCTATCTCTTTAATTCTTCTTTTTCTTCTTTTTCTTCTTTTCTTCTTCTTCTTTGCCTTTTCTTCTTCTTCTTCTTCTTCTTCTTCTTCTTCTTCTTCTTCTTCTCTTCTTCTCTTTAATTCTTCTTTCTTCTTCTTTTCTTCTTCTTCTTCTTTTCTTCTTCTTCTTCTCTTCTCTTCTTCTTTCTTCTTCTTCTTCTTCTTCTTCTTTTCTTCTCTTTATTCTTCTTTTTCTTCTTCTTTTTCTTCTTTGCCTTTTCTTCTTCTTCTTTCTTCTTCTTCTTTTTCTTCTTCTTCTTCTTCTTCTTCTTCTTCTTTTGTCTCTTTAATTCTTCTTCTTTTTCTTCTCCTTCTCCTTCTTCTTTGCCTTCTTCTTTTTCTTCTTCTTCTTCTTCTTCTCTTTCTATCTCTTTAATTCTTCTTTTTCTTCTTCTTCTTTTACTTCTTTTCTTCTTCTTCTTGCCTTCTTCTTCTTTGCCTTCTTCTTCTTCTTCTTCTTCTTCTTTTCTATCTCTTTAATTCTTCTTTTTCTTCTTCTTCTTCTTCTTTCTTTGCCTTCTCTTCTTTGCCTTCTTCTTTCTTCTTTTCTATCTCTTTAATTCTTCTTTTCTTCTTCTTCTTCTTTTTTCTTCTTTCTTTTCTTCTTCTTCTTCTTTTCTCTTCTTCTTCTTCTTCTTCTTCTTTCTTCTTCTTCTTTCTATCTCTTTAATTCTTCTTTTCTTCTTCTTCTTCTTCTTCTTCTTCTTCTTCTTCTTCTTCTTCTTCTTCTTCTTTGCCTTCTTCTTCTTTGCCTTCTTCTTTTCTTCTTTTCTATCTCTTTAATTCTTCTTCTTCTTCTTCTTCTTCTTCTTCTTTTTCTTCTTCTTCTGCACACCCACAACCACACCCCCATCCCAAATATTTCAATTTATTCCATTTCCTAATGTACCTAGCATCTCCAACCACACAACACTTAGTAACTAGACATCGCTTCAGCAACCGGAAATATTTCAAGACAATAAAATCTTCAATAAAATCTGATTTCATTATTAAAATTTTAAATGTCAAACATTCTCAACCAGACATTTTTATTTTTCTTTCTTTATGGACGCCATTTTCCTTTTCTCTTTATTTTATTTCATTTAATTTTCTTTCTTTCTTTTTTCTTTCTTTCTTTCTTTTTTCTTTCTTTTTTCTTTCTTTTTCTTTCTTTCTTTTTTTTCTTTTTTCTTTCTTTTTCTTTTTCGTTTTTCTTTCTTTCCCTTTTTCTTTCTTTCTTTCTTTCTTTCTCTTTTCCTTCTTTCTTTTTTCTTTCATTCTTTCTTTCTTTTTTCCTTTCTTTCTTTTTTCTTTCTTTATTCTTTAATTTTTTTGTTCTTTCTTTGTTTCTTTGTTTCTTTTTACTTTTTTATTTCCTTTCTTTTTCTTACCCCTTCCCTAGCCTTCTTCTTTTTCTTTCTTTGTTCAAATCATTTTACTTCTTTTCTCAGTTTTCATTCATTTAATCTATTCATTTATTTTTTCTTTCTTTCATTCCATATATTTTATTAACACCTTTCTAACTTTTTTTTTTCCTTCTTTCTTCAAATCATTTGCTTCTTTCTTCAGTTTTATTTAATTTCTTTCTTTCTCTTTTTACCATTTATTTTCTTACGGCTTTTCTAACCTTCTTTCTTTTACTTCCGTTCTTTAAATCATTTATTCTTTCTTCAGTTTTCATTCATTAAATGTTTTCGATTTTTCTTTTCTCGTCCGTATTTCTAACAATATTGAAATTTAACTTAATTTTATTTAAATTGTTTTCGTTGAAAATCCACATTATACAATTTTCTATCAGTTCTAACTTATTTTGAAAATCCCAGTGTTAAAAATATACATTATTCGATTTTTATTCGATTTAACTTATTTCTAAAATCCTAATAATAAAAATAAATATCATTCCACCTTTCTTAGATTTAAGTTTAACAACCAAAATCTTTTCTGTTAATATTTTCATCTTATATTTTAATTTCCTATCATTGTAGGAAATGGACTCGGTGATACGTATTCACATCCTGGACAAGGAGGTTTGGATTTCACATAGCACTGATACTCTTGTGAAATGTATGCATCCAATTATTCTCTCTCCAGCTATGGGTAGGCAGTGGGTAAGACCGGTCTCTTTGATCTAGGTATGGCAATCGATTTAGGAGAAGTAAAACCCTAAATTCAAACTGTAAGTTTTTATGAACCATCATTTGGCCTTAAAACAGGAGCGCTTGTCCAGTGGAATTGGATCCCTGTAAAGAGTCCCTCGATAATGAATCCGTTTGGTTCCTCTGGTAAAGAGTTCCTCAGTTCCTGGTAAAGAGTCCTTCGATAATGAATCCTTTGGTTCCGCTGGTAATCGTATAAGTCCTTCCTGAGTATTGGTAAAGATCTGGTAATCTTATGTCCGTCCTCAGTGAACGTAATTGTAATTATGACCAGTGAGGGGGGTTAAATAGTGTGTCTTCCACGCAGTTAGTGATTGGCTGCAGGAACAACTCACGTGACCTTGGCTAGTCTATAAATCCAGGTGGGGGAATAAGAGCACAGCTTATATAAAAAAAATATCCAACACAAACCTGTTAAACTTCGCTTAAGAAATTGACCTTGTACCACATCCTACTCGTGATAAAATGTACTAATAAATAGAATCTCTACGTACAACCAAATTTCATTGTGTGACGTTAAAATGCATCAAATGGTGAAATTCCAATTTTGGAGCTCTGAGGAAAGCGGGGTATCTCTTCATCGCCATTACTCTCAGCCCACTTAAACCCTGAGTGGTAGTACCGTTTAGAGTTCAATCTACGGGTAAATTAGAGAAAAATGAGTTTGAAAAAAAATGGGTTAAAAATTGAGTTTGAATCAAAAATGTTGAATATTCATCAAGAATGAATGAAAGAAAATATCTTCGGCATAAAATAACCCAACAGGTGTTGATATGCCGTAAAATCCAACGTTGATTTATGAGTATGCGTTTTGTCGGCATCTTGGTCATCATCGCTGTTTATATACCAAAAGTAAGGGTATATTTGTATCAGAGCTATAACCATCGTGACGCGCGAGATTCGTGCCTCTGGGGTCAGAGCTATAACCATCTGTTGCATAGGGCTCGACTCAGGCCATAAAATCGTACATGTTATATACTGTTGCTGGGTCGTATGTGTTAGTAATGGAGTATAAGGATTCACACGTAGACATATGTAGTAGTAAGACTTTTAACGTTTATTTCTTTCACCTCGTGGTGGGTGCGTGTGGGTGGACAAGCTGGAAACGGCGCTACGAATGTTGCAGGCTGGCGATCGGGGGTGAACGGGGTGGGCGCGCCTCACTGCTCGCAGCAGCGCCCGGCCGTGTCGACGGTCAGACACCTTGTGCTTTCTTCGCCGTCTCCTGGGGTCTGCCTCCTGGGCTGCCCTGATGACCGCTTAAGTACTGACGACCGCCCACACATCCTTTTGTTCCTTGACCGGAAGTCCTTTCTCTTTGTTCAAATTCGCGTTTGTCCA
>CM042172.1:15415221-15436461 GCA_023376005.1 Doryteuthis pealeii
GCACTCTGGGTAGATTATTATGACGAGGGAAAAGGGAGTCTGCAAAGCGAATTAAATTTTTAGAAAATAGATACGGTCTGAGAATTAAAAAAAAACAACATTAAAATCATTTTGTAAGATTTCTAAGGAAGGGAACGTTTGTTCTGATTTGAATTTACTGAGGACCAAGATGTTGACCGGGTTGGCTGCTTGTGAAACAGACAAATCCATTTCAATCTCTCCAATCTCTCTCTCTCTCTCTCTCTCTCTCTCTCTCTCTCTCTCTCTCTCTCTCTCTCTCTCTCTTTCTCCCCCCTCTTTCTCTACCGCACTGAGAAACTGACATATATAACGTGGAGGTAATCGAGATATATATAGAGAGGGTAAAAGTGACAGACAGAATGTAAAGAAAGAGACGGGTCAGTTTTTGACTTAATTGCCATTACGACTGATTAGAACCAATTAAAATGGAATTTTTTTCAAACATACATAAGTCCTAAAACTAAGGAATATTTTAATATGAACTTTGTGTCATTAAACTAAACTAGAAAAGGCCTTTAGAAAGCAATCGTTGATTTACATAGCTTTAGTATTATATATATATATATATATATATATATATATATATATATGTGTGTGTGTGTGTGTGTGTGTGTGTGTGTGCTCTTTTCTAAAGCTAATGAAGTTTTTGATGCCCTATTCGTTGGTATTATTAAAAGGGAGTCGAGGGGGGTTACGGTGCGTTCCGATGACGTCAATCCTAATCACGTGACGAGTCAGAACTAATACACTTTAAAGAAGCACGACCCGTCCCCTCATTGATTTTTATGCATCCGTTTTTGTGTGGGGGGGGGTCGATGTTTCGGTCACTGTCGCAAAATAGAAATAGGTGCAAAGAAAAGCGAGGAGGTGGTGGGGGGGAGACAGGTGACATTGTCTATAGCAGACATCTAATCCAGACAGATCGAATCTAACGATTATCAATTGGTTTTATCAACCAATGAAATCTCAGATGAATTCAATATGCGTTTTAGCCGCCAACATATAATCAACTACAACGTGCGACTGTGAATAAGTATGATGCGGGAAAGAGACCATTATTATTATTATTATTATTATTATAATAATAATAATAATAATCTTATTATAATGGAGATTGTGTGTTTTTATGTCTGTAACCGAAACTATATTACTACTCAAGTCCCGATTCCCTTAGTTATTGACATCACATTCTCCATGATTTTATTTTTATCTAAACCTCAATTATTAATAAAATTGTCTTAAATTATAAATACTGTTAACTATGTCTACATACTGACAACATCCAATTATATTTATATATACAACAAAATAGCGGTTTACAGTGTGAACGGGAAGGCTAATTTGCATATTAATATTAAAAAATCGAATTTAATAAATATGTGCTTAGTATTATTGATTTCTAACTGTTTGGTTTTATTTTAATGAATATAAGCAAAAGTCTCTTCAATGAATCTTAAATGAAATCCATTAACAAGATAAAATAACTGTCATTTTATTCTTTACTTCCTCTTTTAACTAAATACTTAAATTAGAAAAAATAACAATGAAAGACGAGAGTGATGAAAGAGTAAGTTTCAGTTGTTCTATTTTTCGATTATACCCCCTTCTGTTTCAAATCATTTTAACTGCATTCTTATTTAGTATCATTAGCCTTTCTAATTTAATACAATATTTTATTACACTAAAACTTAAATACTTGCACCCGGAGGGTGCATATATTTGCTAGTAATAATAATAATAAGATTACAGGGTGAAGATGAAAGAAAACGAAAAGACAGACAAATACCTAGACCTCGCTAGAGAATTGAAAAAACTGTGGAATATTAGTGTGAAAGTGATACCAATAGTAGTTTGGGGCATTTGAAACGGTCCCCAAAAGCTTAGGGAGAGACTATTTCATATCATTATTATTTTCATTCTTTTTCAGTTTTTCACATCAGCGTTAGCTGGTGTATTATTATTATTATTATTAAAATTCTCTGGGACTTTGAGATAAAAACGGATCACCTTATCCCAGCCAGGAGACCAGACCTAATGTTACTTAACAAAAAAAAAGAGAACGTGTCAACTAGTGGACTTCACAGGGTGAAGCTGAAGGAAAATGAAAAGATGGATAAATACCTGGACTTTGCCAGAGAATTGAAAAGAATATGAGAGTGAAAGTGATAACAATTGTAGTTGATGCACTTGGAACGGTCCCAATAAACTTGGAAAAAAGACCGAGGATCTAGAAATCAGAGGAAGAACTGAGACCATCCAGACTATTGCACTGCTGCAATCGGTTAGAATACTCAGAAGAGTCCTGGAGACCTGAGGAGACTTGTTGTCATTCAGCCTCCAGTGAAATACGACCAGCTAACGCTGATGTGAAAAACTACTACTATAATAATAATAATAATAATAATAAATAATAGATTGCAGTGTGAAGATGAAAAAACGAAAAGATAGACAAATACCTAGAGCTCGTTAGAGAATTGAAGAGACTGTGGCATATGAGAGTGAAAGTGATACCAATAGTAGTTTGGGGCACTTGGAACGGTCCCCAAAAGTTTAGAAAAAGACTAGAGGATCTGGAATATCACAGGAAGAATTGAGACCACCCAGACAACAGCAATTACAATTGGTACGACCTTCACCTTCATGTTCTACAGTTCTCTCAATTCTCTTGCAAGGTCCAAGCATTTATTTATCTTTTCGCTTTCTTTCACTTTCGCTCGGTGATTAGCCGGGATCATTATTATTATTATCATTATTATTATTATACTCTTTTTGAGTTTTTCACACCGGCGTTAGCTGATGGTCTTTTACTGGAGTCTGAGTGACAACAAGTCTCCTCAGCTCTCCAGAACTCTCCTGAGTATCCTAGCTTATTTCAGCAATGCAATTGTCTGGATGGTCTCAATTCGTGCTCTAATTTCCAGTTTCTCCAGTCTTTTTCCAAACTTTTTGGGGCCGTTCCTAGCACACCAGCTGGTATCACTTTCACCCTCATATTCCACATTTCTTTAATTATGTGGCAAGGTCCAGGTATTTGTCTATCTTTTCCTTTTTCTTCATCTTTATCCTATGATTTGCTGGAACTGCCAAGTCCACCAGTTGACACGTTCTCTTATTATTTTTTTTTTTTGTTAAGTAACATTAGGTCTGGTTTCCTGGCTGGGATCCGTCTTTATCTCAAAGTCCCAGAGAATCTTATGTGTTTCATTTTCAAGAACAGATTCTGGTTTATTCATATACCATTTTGTTGTATGGTCAAACTTTAGTTTTTGCACAATTCCTAGGGGATCACCTTCCCAAACCAGTCGTGCCTACCTTTGTATTCTTAATGTGCTAGTTTGATACAATTGGTTAATACATAGTTTATGGTCTCATCTCTATCACCACCCACTCTACATTTACTGTTTTGTTGTGTCTTATAAATTTTTGCTTTGATATAATTGATTCTTATGGCATTATTTTGTGCAGCAATTATTAGCAATTCACTTTCTCTCTTGAGGTTTCCTCTTCTTAACCATGTCCAAGCCTTTTCATGTGCAACCTCTTCAATTTGACGTTTGAAGTATCCATATAATTGTTTTTCTTCCCATTTATGTTGTCTTGTTTTTGTTGTTTTTCTGTTTGTCCGTATGTTGCAGCTGCTTTTTATTGGCTGTCATAAGTAATTTTTGTTTGTTCTTTTTGTGTATTCTTTGAGTCTTTGGATTGTGGCATCTACATAATCCTCTATGTTGGCAAGACCTCTTCCACTTTCCTTTTTTGATACATATGGTCTATCTCTATCATCTCTAGTATATAAAACCATGAGAATTATTATTGATTTTTAAGTCCTTTGGTCAATTTGTCTGAGTTGCAATCTTGTCCATTTTAAAAATGGTCCAGAGTATCTTATATTGGGGTCTGCCCTGGTATTTATTCCTTTGATGAAATTTCTGCTGCTAAGTTTGGTTTCTCAGAGTTTTCTTCTTCTCCTGAGGTATTTTTTTAATATTTTCTTTAATCTTTATTATTATCATTATTATTATTATTTATGAGTTGTTTACATCAGCATTAGCTGATGGTCTTTCACTGGAGTGAGTGACAGCAAGTCTCCTCAGGTCTCCAGGACTCTTCTGAGTATTCTGGCAGATTGCAGCAGTGCAGTGTTCTGGATGGTTGTAATCCTTCCTCTGATTTCCAGACTTTCTAAACCCTTTTCCAATCCTTTTGGGACCGTTCCAAGTGCACTAACTATAATTGGTATCATTTTGATTTCATATTCCATAACTTTTTCAGTTCTCTGGCAAGGTCCAGATATTTGTACATTTTTTTCATTTTCCTTCAGCTTTGCCCTGTGATCTGCTGGAACTGCAAAATCCACCAGTTGACAAGTTCTTTCTTTCTTTCTTTCTTCTTCTTCTTCTTCTTCTTCTTCTTATTATTATTATTATTATATTATTATTATTATTATTATTATTATTATTATTAGCTCTTTCGGGATGCGACTATTTTCCATTCTCCTGACATGACCAAGCCAGCGAAGGCGCCTCTCACAGGGAATGGAGAACATGCTGTTCATGTCAGCGCAATCCAGCACGACTGTGTTGGGCACTTTATCCTGCTAGCGGATGTGTAGAATACGACGTAGATATCGGAGATTTAAAGATGTCTGCAAGAGAGACATGCGGATATGCCATATTGATACAAACACGTGGGAGGTAAATAGAGCGGCCTGGCGCCTTAACGTTAAGCAAGGCACGGAGAGGGTGGGGCGGAGAGGAGAGAGTCAGAAAGAGAGAGAAAAGCCAGCAGCCCCAGAATGCATCACAGTTTGTGTGCATTCAGGGTACCAAAGACTGTCACTCAAGAATTGGCCTGCGGAGTCACTTGCGCTGATGCAGATAATTTTTTTGGACACTACGCCATCGTCCTTAGTGGACGGAAAGGTGCCAACTCATTATTATTATTATTATTATTATTTCATACCTTGTGAGTTTTTCCCACCAGTGTAAGCTGATGGTCTTTCACTGGAGCCTGAGTGACAACAAGTTCCCGGGTCAATAGGACTCTTATAGTTGATCTTAACAGTGTTGTAGTTTGGATGGTCTCTGGTGGTTCTATCATTGGGGGCTAAGTGACAGCAAGTCTTCTCTGGTCTCTGGGACTCTAGTATTCTAGTCGACCTTAGTTTGGGGTGTTGTAGTCTGTAAAGTTTCAATTTTCCCTCTGATCTCCAAATAATTTCATGTATCATATTTCTAGGACAGATTCTGGTTTGTGCATTTACCATTTGTCAGTATGGTCAAATTTTAATCTCTTGCACAATTCCCAGTGGATCACCTTTCCCACCCAGTCAAGCCTAGCGAGGTATGCCTTTTGTGCTTTGCGCATATTTATAAGCATATATCATATTATTGCATTTCCCATAGCAACAATACACTTGGAAAAAGTATTTATCCATATATTCTCCCTCAAATAATGACAATCAAATGGCAGCAATTATGGGATGAAAATCCCCACATCAAACTCGACAAATTACAGCCCAACTTAAAAGAAAGGACACCTGATCCTAGTAATACAAGAAGAGAAGAAACCACTATCACCCGGCTACGCATTGGCCACACTAGATTAACCCACTCCTTCATTTTAAAAGAAGAACCTCCACCTAAATGTTCATGTGGAAACCGATACACAATAAAACATATTCTGATTGAATACACACATCTCTCCCACACTCGAAGAAAGTTCTACAATGTTGACAGCATGGACAAACTATTTGGAAAAATAAATCCCAAGAGGATATTAAAGTTTTTGAAAAGAACCGGCCTCTTATCAGGGATGTAAGTTCGAAGTCTTACAAAAATCACCCACTCACTCTCTTGATGTTCAAATTCTCAACAGAAAACTTGATTACAGCAAATAAATCCCTAAACATTTTTGAATTCCTAATTACCAATAGAAGTATTCAGCATAAACCTCTCCCACACACCTCTCCCACACTCGAAGAAAGTTCTACAATGTTGACAGCATGGACAAACTATTTGGAAAAATAAATCCCAAGAGGATATTAAACTTTTTGAAAAGAACCGGCCTCTTATCAAGGATGTCCCTTACATGACGCTTGCCCTCAGATGATGGAAATTGTTTTAATCTATCAGTTTATGAAATGTGCATCTTTGACAGCTTGGTAGAACAACTGGTCGAGGAAAAGGAAAATTGAATTCAAACCAGCTTTACTCCGCTTAAAAAATGACCTTGTGTCACATCCTGTATGTGACGTTGGATAAATACATACTTTATACATACTTTATACAGCTTAGTCTAGGATTTGAACTCGGGACACTGATTCCACTTTTACAACAACCATAGCCGTTATATGTCACTCGACCCCAAATGTAAATATTTGCCAACTTTGTAGGGAGATTCGTCGAGATAAAGGAAAACTGAATTCAAACCAGTTTTACTCCGCTTAAAAATTGACATTGTGTCACATCTTTTCCGTGGCAGAGGGGTTGGGTAGATACATACCATTTCTAAAAAAAAAAAAACAGTTTGTACTACTCCTTACCCATATTTGGAGGGAGAACAGATGGCTTGTTTTGACCAAGGGCATTACAGTAAAGTGAAATAAAAACAACTTCGTATAGGATTTGTTACCGATTCCACTTATATAACGACGATAGCCCTAACATCTTGCGCGTGATGGAAGGGTTGGATAAACACAAACCATCGCTTGAATCCGCAGTCTGCACTACTCATAACCCATATCTGGAGGGAGAACAGATTGATCCATGGTTTTCCCTAGGGCATTGTCGTAAAGGGAAATACAAACAGCTTCGAAGTGGATTTGAACCCGGGTCACCGATTCCATTTTTACAACGACGATAGCCCTTTTAACACATCAATTTATCAAATGTAAATCTTTGCCTAATTGTTAGGGTATCTGGTCGAGGAAAAGGAAAACTGAATTCAAACCAGCTTAAAAATTGATTTAGTGTCACATGCTGCCTTTGGCGGATTGGTTGAATAAATACATACTTTATACATATAAAAAGTCGTCGGGGCGGCCTAATGTCGGTTTCAGACAGACAGCGAAGGAGTCAATCCCCTTTTCATTAGCGCTAGACCTAGGAGATTATTTTTTAGCATCTGAGGTGGAGCGCCACACCTACCATCAGCTCCTTACTTTACCGAACAGATCCCTGTGCTACTCATACGCTGAGTTGGCGAGGGCCGGTATCGAACTAGGAACCTTGTGGTTTCTAGCCGAACGCTCTACCGACAGAACTAACCCGGCCCATACTTTATAAATACACATACAGCTTAGTCTAGGATTTGAACTCGGGACACTAATTTCACTTTTACAACGACGATAGCCCTTATATGACACTCGACCCAAATATAAATCTTTGCCAACTTGGTTGGGTGATTTGTCGAGTAAAAGGAAAACTGAATCCAAACCAGCTTTACCCCGCTTAAAAATTGATCTTCTGTCACATCCTGTCCCTGTGGAAGGGTTGGGTAGATATATACCAAGACTATGAATCCCAGTCTGTAGGTCTTCCTACCCATATCTGGAGGGAGAACAGAGGTCTTCCTACTTTGTCCTATGGGCATTAACGTAAAGTGAAATACAGGCAGTTTCCTCCAGGATTTGAACCCGGGTCACCGACTCCAGTTTTATAACGACGATAGGTCTTACATGGCAGTCGCCCCCAAATGGTGGAAAACAATCGCCCTTATATGACACTCGCCCCCCAAAATGGCGGAAATTGTTTTAATACATCAATTTATTAAATGTAAATCTTTGCCAACCCGTCAAAAACGGCGAGGGGGGGGGGATGTAAAATAATCTTCTCACGTAGAGAGAAGGCGACTGCTACTGGGAAGCAGTCACGTTTTCGTTTTTCTAAGGCCGATTCGGTGTCCCGAGGGGTGAACATTACTGTTCTTTCCACGCTTTCCGGGCCAAGTAGGATGGCAATCACACACCGAGCCGACAATCCCCAACGCCACGTTAATATACCATCACTATGGCGATAATCACATAAAGTTCTAATTAGACATAGCCATCGAGTAGCCGATAAGCTCTTTTTATTGGTCTTTTCCACTGCTTCGTTTTATCGAGAAGTAATAGCCTCAACACGTTGTGGGTAGGAAGTTTAAAATTGTGCGCCTTTCGATGCTGACTTCAATATCTGATGTATTTGGCAGCAGATACCCACAACCCTTAGCGAGAAAGAAAGAAAAAGTTCACAGTGATAATGAAAAAAGGCGGGTACATTGGAAGATTGAGATTCGTCAATACATATATGTATATATATATCTATATCTAGTTGGCAGATTTGTTTCTTCTTCCTTTTTTTGTCCGCCGCTACTTGAGCTTTTATTGTTGAATATGATTAACACCTCTTACCCTCCTCGTCGTCGTCGTCGTATCTAATTTTTTTTACTTTTTTATTTTATTGCTTTTTTATTTATTTATTTATTTATTTATTTTTTAGCCCTAACCTTTGAAGTTTTTCAAACAGCCCCCATATTGGCCATTTTGATTCCCATTTCGTTCAAATTAACATATGAATGCTTACACATACATACATATACGCTGACACATAAATACGCACGCTTAAATTTCCATGCTAAAACAATTTAGTTACCAGCGGCAAAAACCGGAAATCAGAAAAAAAAAAGAAGAATAGACGCGCATGCGTGCTATTGGTTCTAGACTTAAAACTAACGACAATGATAAGTGAACCCTTTTATTTCTAATACTGATTAATTATCTTTTTTACAATGCAAACACATCATATATTTTTATATCTACAACTCGAACGTATACATTTATCTAGATCTCATATTTCTTTATTTACTATGTGTTGAAATTTCCACTCGGTACACGTGTATTTCGTTCGATTTTTCTGGACAGAGGTTCCCCTCTGAACTCTTATTCATATCGCATGCTTCTGTCTGTGTGGGTGAGCGAGCGTGCGTAACTTAGTTGGTGGTCAACGTGGAGTACACAGGACAGAGAGGCCGGATCACCATGGCCCCTGTGGGCAGCAGTAGCCTCCCGGGTACCACGACCACGGAACGGATCGAAGGAGACTTGAACCTGGACCTCGAAGATTACGAGGAATGTGGAGGGCGGATTAAGTGGGTGAGTGAGACTGATTTAATTTATTTCTTTTCTGGTAATTTGTTTTTGTTTATTTATCTTTAAAAAAATTATTGACTATACTGTGGTGTCTTGACTTACGAGTAAACTAACTTGCGAGTTTTCTGAGTTACGAGCTGTCATTCGGTCGAATTTTTGTTTTGTGTTCAGAGCTAAAATTTGAGGTTCAAGCGAGCTTCAGATATGCTTATGCTAATAATCTCACTAAAAACTTTTTTATAAAATGCACTGCTATTTTTCTTATTAAAAAAAACAAAAAACATGTAACAAAAATAGTGTGCTTTTTTTTTTGTAATCAAACTTACGGGTTTTTCAAGTTACGAGCTGTTACTCTGTCGAATTTTTGTTTTGTGTTCAGAGCTAAAATTTTATGTTCAAGCGAGCTTCAGATATGCTTATGTTGATAAGTTCACTAAAACCTTTCAAGTTTTCAAATTTATTACGCCAAATAAAAATATCATTTATAAAAAAGAATAAACATTAAAACATATTACAGAGCATAATTCATTACATTCAATTTTATTATGTTTTTATAAAATGCACTGCTATTTTTTCTTATTAAAAAAAATGTGACCCAGCTTACGAGTTTTCCGAGTTATAAGCTGTCACTCGGTCAAGTTTTTTGTTTTGTGTTGAGAGCTAAAATGTGAGGTACAAGCGAGCTTCAGATATGCTTCTGTTGAGAAGTTCACAAAAAACATTTAAGTTTTCAAATTTATTACAGCAAAGAAAAATATCATTTATAAAAAAAAAATAAACATTAAAACATATTACAGCGCATAATTCGTTACATTCAATTTTATTATGTTTTTTTTTTTTTTTAATAAAATGTACTGCTTTTTTTTTTGTTTTGTTTTTTTTTATTTAAAAAATGTAACAAAAATAGGGTGCGTTTTTGTAACTCAACTTACGAGTTTTTCCTAGTTACGAGCTGTCACTCGGTCAAGTTTTTTGTTTTGTGTTCCGAGCTAAAACTTGAGGTACAAGCGAGCTTCAGATATGCTTCTGTTGATAAGTTCACAAAACATTTAAGTTTTCAAATTTATTACACCAAAGAAAAATATCATTTATAAAAAAAAATAAACATTAAAACATATTACAGCGCATAATTCGTTACATTCTATTTCATTATGGTTTTTTTTTTAATAAAATGTACTGCTATTTTTCTTATTAAGAAAAATATAAAACAAAAATAGGGTGCTTTTTTGTAACACAATTTGCGAGTTTTTTCGAGTTACGAGTTGTCACTATGTCGAGTTTTTTTGTTTTGTGTTGAGAGTTAAAATTTGAGGTACTAGCGAGCTTCAGTTACGCTTATGTTAATAATTTCACAAACACATTTAAGTTTCTAAACTTATTACGTCAAAGAAAAATATCATTTATAAAAAAAATAATACTAAAACATATTAAAGCACATAATTCATTACATTCGATTTTATTGTTTTTTTATACAATACAACCCCCTTTTTTTTTCTTTTTTTTTTCTTATTTAAAAACGCGTAACAAAAATAGTCTTTTTTTCCTCTCTCTCTTTTTTGTGCGGTTGGAACGGATTAATGACGTTTCAGTTTATTTTAATCGGTAGAATTGATTTGATATACGAGGAAAGTGAGGTCCGTGCGGAACGAATTAAACTCATAAGTGACAATGTATTCATTTAGTCTGTTGTATATTTTTAAGATTTATAATTGTCATTAAACAGCATCATTTTTACTAACGCGGAAACCCAATAAAAATCACACAAAAAAGTTTTTTTTAATATACTGCATGTAATTCTTATAGCTATTCTTCATGTTGCTAAAATCATTTATGGATTTTTTTTTATTGATACGAACATATTGTGAACATATATGAACAGAGATAAATATACAGACATTAACAAACCTGGATGGATAGCTAGCTAGATAGATAGATATGCATGGAAAGTGAGAGAGAGATGCACGGAAGTAGAGAGAGAGAGAGATGTAAGGGGAGATATATGTGAACGGAAGGAGAGACAGAGTGAGAGATATAAACTAAAGGGGGAAAAGAGATACACGGAAAGGAAAGAGAGAGAGAGAGAGAGATGCACGGAAGGAGAGAGAGAGAGAGAGAGAGAGAGAGAGAGCGGGGTGCACGGACGGAGATAGATAGATGTGCACGGACGATGACTGATAGATATTCACGGAAGGAGATAAATACACACACACACACACACACACACACACACACACACACACACACATATATATATATATATATATATATATATATATATATATATATATATATATATATAATGAGAGAGAGAGAGACTGGCTGAGATAAATATGAATTGAAGGAGATATAGATAAAAAGACTGAGATAGATATTTACGGAAAGAGACAGATAGATAAATAAAAAGAATGAGAATTTATATTTACGGAAAGAGATAGATAAATAAAAAAAACTGAGATGGACATTTACGGAAAGGGATAGATAGATAGATAAAAAGAATGAGATGGATAGATATTCACGGAAATAGAGATATAGATAGATAGATAGATAGATGAAAAGACTGGGAGAGATAGAAATGAATGGAAAGAGCTAGAAAATGGATTGATAGATCGTTATATAAGAATAAATATAAACGGAAAAGATACATATGAAATGATTATATAGTCTCTCTCTCTCTCTCTCTCTCTCTCTCTCTCTCTCTCTCTCTCTCTCTCTCTCTCCAACTCGTGTCAATGTTTTTATTATTATTACAGATTGTTTATATTTCCCTTTTTTCCCCTTTTCCTGTTTCCTCCCAACTTTTATATTCATTATCTTTTTTTGTTTTCTTTTTCCTCTTCCGTTCATTTCCATCATTTTTACTTTTACTTTCACTTTCATTTCTTAATATTTACTTCCTCTTTGGTTTCTTTTGGTTGGCTGGCTGGTTGGTTGGATTTTACGGCATGTCAACCCTTGTTGGGTTATTTCATGCCGAAGACGTTTTGTTTTAGTCATTTTTGATGAGTACTCAATTTTTTAAAAACTCAATTTTTTAAAACACATTTTTAAAAACTTATTTTGTTTTATTTCTCTGAATTTTTGTGATGAGAGTATTTACGTTGTACCCCACGTTTACTGGTTAGGTACAAGACCCTATTAACGTGGGACCACCCACAAACCGAAGCTCATGGGTGACTGGTGAAAAATTGCGTTGATCCCTTCGGAATTCCTCCTCAAGGGGGAGCCTCAGGCACTGGGCAATAAACCCCGCCCTGTCCCTTTAAATCGATGGGGCAGGTGTTGTCTGGGGGGATGGCCCCAAGGGATCAACTCTAATTTACTTAGCAGGTCCAGCGGCCGAAGCTCGATTTTTTTCATGTTTTTGTGATGAGGCTTGATAATTTGTATACCTGTTAGGAGTTAGTTTAATACTATTCTAAGTGACAGTGATCTCTATACTGCAGGTTCAATCCTAGTCAGGGCCAGCAGTAACATAGAATAATAATTAGCACAGCTTAACACCTGTACCCCAGCTATGGTTAGCGGAATAGAACAGGATACCCCCGTGAATTGAATAAAGTTTTTGGTTCAAAGTTCCGTGATGGCTCCCGATTCCGACACGGTTCCAGAGTTCGGAAAGAAGGTTACAGAGTTTGAGAAAGCTCCCGAGTCACACAAGAAATACCCAAAGAAGACCAGAGGGCAGACCGGCCGAAACGTTGTACAGATAATGATAAAGATGAGGATAATAATCCGAATAATTCAGATGATACTCATTTTTTTTCTATTTAACCTATAGAGGGGACCTTAACAGGTACTACCACTCCGGGTCAGAGTGGACCTGAGACTAATGGTGATGAAGGGGTACTACACATTTCCCAGAGCTCCAAAACTAAAACTTCACCATCAGATACAGTTTAACATCATACCCAGGACCCTCGGTCAACACCTTCTAGCACACATATGATAAAAAGGGTTGGGGATTGCCATAAGGGCAATAGGTTTGAGGCAATATTATAGGTGCTTGACGTGACCAGCTGATTGATCAGAGTTGGTCCAAAAAGGGTTGGGGCTTGCCATAAGGGCAATAGGGTTGGGTTTACTTTGGTTTCTTTGTTTAATGGCATACAAACCCTAGTGGGTTATTTAATGCCAAAACCATCCTTGGATAAGAACAGAAGTGGTACTATTTAACACATAGATAGGAGGATGAGGGTTTATACCTTTCTCAAGCTTATTAGTGTAAAAGTGAACCTAACTGTACGACTGAGGTTCGAACTCGCTTACTCTGATGTCGTAGTGCAGTATGTTAACCTCTACACTACGTGGACTCCACCATCTTTCTCTTTACCTTCTTTTTCTCTTTCTTTATTATCTTTACATCCTACATTGCCTTTCCTTTTTTGCCGTCTTCTTTCTTTCTTTCTTTCTTTCTTTTCTATTCCTTCTTTATCGTCCTCCTTATTTTCATTAATAAAATAATTTTTCTTTTCCCATTAATTTTTTAATTATCTTTTCCTTTCAATTTTATATCGACCCTTTTTTTCCCCTATATCTAACTTCCTCTTTTTCTTCTTTCGTTTTTCTGTCATCATACACATTCATTATAATTTACTACTCTGACAAAGGGCTTAGAGATAGATGAGAGCTATACAAATATATATATATATATATATATATATATATATATATATATATATATATACATATCTTATTATAATGGAGATTGTGTGTTTGTTTGTCTGCAACCGAAACTATATCACTACTCAAGTCACTATCCATTTAGTTATTATACATCACATTATCCATGAATCATTTTTATTCAAGCCTCAATACTGCTGGCCGTATCTACGTACTAATAACATGCAATTGTATTCATATGTACAGCGAATAGCTGTTTACAGTGTGAACGGCAAGCCTAATTTGCATATTGATATTTAAAATTTGATTTTAATAAATATGTGCTTGGTATTGTTGATTTCTAATTATTTGATTTTATCTTAATGGATATGAGCAAAAATCTCGGAGATAAATCTTAAAAGAAATCAATTAACAAAAAGAAATAACTGTAATGTTATTCTTTACTTCCTAATTTAAGTAAATAGTTAAATTAGAAAAGTTTAGCAAGGAAAGACGGGGGTGATGGAAGAGGAAGCTTCAGCTGTTATATTTTTCGATTATACCCTTCTCTGTTTCAAATCTTTTTATCTGCATTCTTATTTAGTTTCTTTAGACTTTCTAATTTAATATAATATTATATTTTATGACATTAATACTTGCACCCGCAGGGTGCATATATTTGCTAGTATATATAACCACGGATCTTTGCTAATCCACGAAGCAAACAAATTTACTTCTGGATTAATAAAAACCGTATTTATACACGATTTATTTATTATAAATGTTTTTAAAACCATATATATATATATATATATATATTATATATATAAATGTGTGTGTGTGTAGATAGAGAGAGCGACAGAGGGAAAACTAAAATTATACAAGGGTGCTGCATGCTGTCTTGAACAAATTTTGGAAAAAGCACCTAACCAAGAAGCAGCTGTATAGACACTCACCCCCTATCACATAAACGATCCAAGCGGATTCTTGATGCCGCCTGGAAGACCATCCCAGGAGCGATGAGTGATAGGGATGGTTAAGGAGTGAGAGAGAGTCATGAATATCTGTGCAGTCAGTGCGATATGATAATAATGATTTTCAACTTTTTCCCATATTTATTTATTATTTATTTCAATACCCATTTCTCGTATGTTTGCACATTCTTATATCTATTCTTACCCTAATAACAAATCCAAGTATATCTGTTAGGAAGACCTAACAAAAATAGTTGCTCCCCTTTGATCGGTAGGGGACTGATGGGAACCCGGATATGAGGTTTCCGCCATGTTACTTTGGACTGTGGTTTTGGACTGTACGGACGTGCGTCAGCACGGTTGAACTAATGACACGTGCGACAGCACGGTTGGGCTAGTTAAGTCACTTTTAGGGTAGAAGCATTCTCTATCCTGTGTTAAATAAAACCTTGTTAATTTTCCAACAACCAGGTCTTGCATTTTCTTTTCAGTCTTCCGTATCTTATCTGTACGTAAAGAACAACAATATCATACAACTTTGTTTATTGTAAGACCGTAAGATGATTATGATTTTCAGCTTTTTGTTACCATATTTATTTATTACTAACGGCTGTTACCCGGCGTCGCCTGGGTAGAGGGGCATTTTTAAAGTTAGTCCTGCAGACCCATTATTACTGAATCGTGAGTTGGATCCTCGTGGGATGCCCCATTTAAATCCCTATGTAAAAAAAAAAAAATAGACCCTGCATTGATCCAGCTACCCTGAAAAGAAATGTTAATGTCTACTATCTAAAATATCAAATGAAGAAAAAATCCATGCTGATATCATTTAAATTTTATATTTTAATTATCTTTACGAATATCAATAAAATCTCTATCATTTTTGTTCAAAAACCAAGCCCTGGTGATATTCAATGTATGTATATATATATATATATATATATATTATATATATATATATATATATATATATATATCTTGTCGTTAATTGTTTATTTTCTAAGTTTCCTCCGGACATACAGATTCACACAACCGCCATTTATATATGCATAGATAGATAGATAGATATTTATTTCAATACCCTTTTTCGTATGTTTGCACATTCCTAAATCTATTCTTACCCTAATAAGTAAGTAAATAAAGTCGACGGGGCGGCCTAAAGTCGGTATCAGCCAATCAGCGAGGGAGTCTATCCCCTTTTTAATAGCGCTAGACCAATGGGATTGTTTTAGCATCTAAGGTGGAGCGCCACACCTAACATCAGATCCCTGTGCTACTCATACGCTGAGTTGGCGAGGACCTGTATCGAACTAGGAACCTTGTGGTTTCTAGCCGAACGCTCTACCGACTGAGCTAACCCGAACCCTATACAACTTTGTTTACTGTAAGACGCTAACAAGTTCATTTCATAGGCCAAGATCCATGAGAGCTTGTTGTATTAGCCAATAGTTTTTACTCTGTGTTCAACCAGGTGAATGAAAGAAATATCAACTGAAGATAAAGGATTTCTCTGTCTATCGGGTATGACTAACCCAAAACGAGTACCATAAAATTGAAAAGAAACAAAACGAAAATTATCTATTGGTCGACTTGGTCACTGACATGGACTTCCAGTTGATTAAAAGAAATCAATAACTTTAGATAAAAATGGTTTTCACACTTAAAAATCTTTGGTCAATATTCATGTGAGTTGTCCAATCAAAACTTCCTTTTATGTCTTTCTTGGCTTCCATATTTATTTTCTTCGATTATTTTTTTCTTTACGCCTTCGTTCACCCCCCCCCCCTCTTTTTTTTTTGACACTTCAGCAATTTCCTTCGATTATTTCTTTTCGATTCATTTCTTCTTTAATTTTTAGTTCTTCTACTCTCTCTCTCTCTCTCTCTCTCTCTCTCTCTCTCTCTCTCTCTCTCTCTCTTCTCTCTCTCTCTCTCTCTTTGGAACTTCTTTCATTCTCTTTCTGCTTTTTCGTGTCCTTCTTTCATTCTCTCTTTCCGTTTTGTGCCTTTCCTTCTTTTCTTGCTTTTTCGTGTCCTTCTTTCCTTCTTTTCTTTGCTTTTTCGTGTCCTTCTTTCTTCTTTCTTTGCTTTTTCGTGTCCTTCTTTCCTTCTTTCTATGCTTTTTCGTGTCCTTCTTTCCTTCTCTTTTTGCTTTTTAACGTCTTTCTTTCCTTCTCTTTTTGCTTTTTAACGTCTTTCTTTCCCTCTCTTTTTGCTTTTTAACGTCTTTCTTTCCTTCTCAATTTGCTTTTTAACGTCTTTCTTTCCTTCTCTTTTGCATTTTAACGTCTTTTTTCCTTCTCTTTTTGCTTTTTAACGTCTTTCTTTCCTTCTCTTTTTGCTTTTTAACGTCTTCTTTCCTTCTCTTTTGCTTTTTCACGTCTTTCTTTCCTTCTTTTTGCTTTTCACGTCTTTCTTCCTTCTCTTTTGCTTTTCACGTCTTTCTTTCCTTCTCTTTTGCTTTTCATATCTTTCTTTCCTTCTATTTTTTTTTTCTTTTTCACGTCTTTCTTATCTTCTCTCATTATTTTTGTGTCTTTCTTTCCTTTACTCAGTTTTTTTACCAATTGTTCCTTCTCTCCCCCCTCTCTCTTTCTCTCTTCCTCCCTTTGTGTGTCTCTCTCTGTCTCTGTCTCCATAGATCTCTCTCTCTCTCTCTCTCTCTCTCATATTTCGTGCTTTTCGTTCCCTCGCGCTTTCCTTTTTACTTCTTTGCTGTTTCGTTTCTTTTATTCATTTTTTGTACTCTCTTCTTCGTTCCTTTGCTCTTTCATCTTTACTTCTTCATTCATTCATTTCTTTCATTGCTTTTTTGTGCCTCTTTTCCTTCTCTCTTTACTTTTTTATGTCTTTCTTTCTTTTTCCGCACTTTTATATTTTATTCTTTCTTTCTCTCTTTACCTTTTGTCTTTATTTTCTTCTCTTTTTTATATCTTTTATCTTTGTTTATTTCTTTCTGCCTTCTCTCATTTCTTTTTTCTTTTCTTTCCTTTACTCTTTTAAGATCTTTTATTATTTCTTCTTCGTTTCTATCCTTATTTTTTTCATTTTTCATTCCTTTCTTCTTCGATAATTTTTTTACAGCTTTTCTTTTTTCCTTTTTGTTCTTCTTTTATTTTTCATTTATTTTTCTCTTCTATTTTTCTTTTTAGTTCTTTCTGTACTTATTCTTATTTCCTTTAATTTAATTTTTCTTTTTTTTTCTTCTATACTTCGTTGACTTCTTTCTTTCCTTCCATGCTTCTTCGTTCATTTATTTTTTTTATTTCTTATTTTACTTTTAGCTTCGTCATCTGTTTCTTCCTTCTTTCTCTACTTCTTATTCTTCTTTCCTCCGTTTATTCCCCTCCCCCTTTTTTTCCTTCTCTGCTTCATCGTTTCTTTCTTTTCTTCTTTTTTTCTTTTTCTTCTTTCTTTCTTACTTTCTTTATTTCGTTCTTCCTTTTAACTCTGCTTTCTAATTCTTCTCTCTCTCTCTCTCTCTCTCTTTCTCTCTCTCTCTCTCTCTCTCTCTCTCTCTCTCTCTCTCTCTCTGGTTCTTCATTCATTCTCTCTCTCTCTCTCTCTCTCTCTCTCTTCTCTCTCTCTCTCTCTCTCTCTCTCTCTCTCTCTGGTTCTTCATTCATTTCTCTCTCTCTCTCTCTCGTCTTATCCTCTCTGTGTTTTTTTCCTTTCTTCCTTCCTTTTGATTTCCTTCCATCCCATTACAAATATTTTTATTAACAGCCAAATTCCAATACTTGTGAACCGAATGGAAAAGGAGTCCTTTTATTCCGTTTTGTTATTTTAACGATTTTATCTAATCCATATTTTTTTAAACTCCTTGATTCTATATTTTATTTTCACTTTTCTTTTATTTTCGCTTTTCTTATTCAAATGTTGTTTCAGATTAGGAACGATTGCTTAAAATACATAACATTTGTTTTTTGTTTTTTTTTTCTATTGCGATTCATACTTAAGCCGAAGGCTCTTTGAATATCTTGTTATAATGGAGATTGTGTGTTTTTCTGTCTGTAATCAAAACTATATTACTACTCAAGTCGCAATTCCTTTAGTTATTTACGTTACATCCTCCATGATTTAAAAAAAAATTTAACCTCAATTATTAATAGAATTATTTTACATAATCAATACGTTTGGCCATATCTACATACTTACAACATGGGAGAAATATGAGGAGGTTAATCCGACAATATGTGGAGAAAGGTAGACAAACACGGGATGTTATGGAAACTGGATGTTTATTGTCGACGATGCAACGTTTCGGTCTATTAGACCTTCTTCGGGACTTGGATATAGTTCTTGCTTCAATGATGGACATTCTCAAAATGGTGAAAACAGTAGGTTGTCAGTAGGGGCAGGGGTGGTTGGGGGTGGGTAGTGGATTTTCTTCTCTCTAGATGGGGAGTTTTAGAATGGTAATGCAGGTGTTAGTCCAGAATGTTGGATTGTAAGGATTGGCCAAGATAAATATGTATGTGTATGTGTCTGTTTTAATTGTTTGTTTTTTTTATATATGTGTTGTAACGTATTGGTTCTCAATTAGCAATATGTTACGTGGGCACTAATTAGCGATACGTAACGTAGTGGGATCAGTTAGGGATCTATTACGTTGGGGTACCAGTTCGTATTTAACCTTAGTGCCTTTCCTTCCTCGGCACTACTACTCGTATATTCGTACGTACGGAGTTTCGTTTGTTTACATACACCGATCTAGCAGTCAGTCTTAGCTAGCCCCAAAATCCTTCTCCCACTTCTTTTGGTCAAGGGAAAGGTATCACGTTTACGCACGCCGCGTGCTCCTCGTTACGGCCAATTGACGTGTTGACAAGTTTACACTTTAATGACTTTCATTCATGAGTACGATTTCTTTGCGATAGTGACTTTTTACTATCTTGTTTGTTTCGTGAGTCCATTCATAAAAAAGATTTCTTTCGTTGTAAATAGAGCAGACTACAACACCAGGTTTTTACTTCTCAAAGTTTTATTATGTTTCAAACTTCTTCTAACTTTTGAGAGAGAGAGAGAGCCCCGAATAATCTGTCTTAGCAAGAGGTGTATTTTAACTGGATTCAACTGCGAGTTTTTAGTCCTTAGTAAACTTCTCGGTGAACAAGCTTTTCTCAGCCTCTCCTTATCGTCCTTAGCGACTACAGTTCCATACGATCACTGGCCCCGATTTCTGCCTGGCTCTCCTCCTCCGAACGCGGACGCAAACCAACTGCTCTGCTCGCAGACTCCCAACTAACTGACTCGTTGTGATCCTGTTCGCGGGTCTTAAATAGTATTTCTAAACAATCCTCCAGAAGGTTCCACCCTAGAACGTCCGAGACCTTTCGATTCTTTCTATTTTGTTCCAATCTCTCTGGTCACACAAAGTTCACTAACCTAAACATCAAAGGCTTCTTGGAGTCCAGAAGACTGTTTTTTCCTTAATCCTAGACTTATCGTCTGCTTTCTCTCATTAAAAGATGTTATCTATCCTAACTAACTTTTTCGGTGATTCTTCAAAGACCACCCAGCAACTCAAGATAATCGGTAGTACATTTTTCTAAGGTTCTTTTCCAAGTCCGGCACAAGGCCACAAATATAGGTGCTGGGCGCGGCGATTATATAACAATGTGTTGGGGAACTGGATTTGTCATTAGTTATATATGTGTGAGTTTTTTTGTTTTTTTTTGTAAAGGGGGAAATGGTAGGATTTGTTAAAATTGTAAGTGACAACCTACTGTTTCACCATTTTGAGAATGTCCATCATTGAAGCAATAACTATATTCAAGTCCTGAAGAAGGTCTAATAGACCGAAACGTTGCATCGTCGACAATAAACATCCAGTTTCCATAACATCCCGTGTTTGTCTACGTTTCTCCATACTTACAATATGCAATTATATTCATATATACAACAAAATAGCGGTTTACAGTGTATAACGGAAAGGCTAATTTGCATATTGATATTAAAAATTTGATTTGCATAATTATGTTCTTAGTATTGTTTGGTTTTATCTTAATGAATATGATTAAAAAAATCTTGGATAAATATTAAAATAAATCCATTTGTTACATAGTGAGGTTTTCACAGTACCAAATCACATATAATGTTGTATACCCTTTCTTACTTCTTACTTCTAGTCGTCTTCTCTTCTGGTCGGCTTTGCTATTCTGATCGTCTATCATCTTGGTCTGGTTTAGCGTCTGGTGTTGACTTGGGGATTCCGGTCTGGTCTTCTATGGGGATTTCTCGTTATCAGAAGCCCTGTGTCATTGTTAGTTTTTAGAGGTAATAACACAAGACTTCGATTTACGTTGATATTACTTTATTTCCAAATACCCAACCCATACACCTACGCAGTTGAGGGACCGCGTGTATAACACGACTTACCCCTTCGAGCTCGCTGCTACCTTCTAACTGACCTAAACTTACTATATCCTTAAACGAAAGACAGGGTCTTCTATGCCTTCCGGTTCTCACGATTTATCTCCGGAAGCAAAGTCGAGAGTGAGTCAGCCGATCTCTC
>CM042172.1:15436561-15500020 GCA_023376005.1 Doryteuthis pealeii
TTTCATTTCAGTCTTCGTATTCTTATCTACGTAAGAACACATATCACAACTTTGTATGTTAGCCGTAAGATGTTTATTTTAGTTTTTTACCATATTTTTATTACTACAGCTTACCGCGTCGCCTGGGTAGAGGGGCATTTTTAAGTTAGTCCTGCAGACCCATTATTACTGAATCGTGAGTTGAATCCTCGTGGGATGCCCATTTAAATCCCTATGTAAAAAAAAAAAAAGACCCTGCATTGATCCAGCTACCCTGAAAGAAATGTTAATGTCTACTATCTAAAATATCAAATGAAGAAAAAATCCATGCTGATATCATTTAAATTTTATATTTTAATTATCTTTACGAATATTAATAAAATCTCTATCATTTTTGTTCAAAAACCAAGCCCTGGTGATATTCAATGTGTATATATATATATACTTTGTCGTTAATTGTTTTATTTTCTAAGTTTCCTCCGGACATACAGATTCACACAACCGCCATTTATATATGCATAGATAGATAGATAGATATTTATTTCAATACCCTTTTTCGTATGTTTTCACATTCCTAAATCTATTCTTACCCTAATAAGTAAGTAAGTAAAGTAGACGGGGCGGCCTAAAGTCGGTATCAGCCAATCAGCGAGGGAGTCTATCCCCTTTTTAATAGCGCTAGACCAATGAGATTGTTTTAGCATCTAAGGTGGAGCGCCACACCTAACATCAGATCCCTGTGCTACTCATACGCTGAGTTGGCGAGGACCGGTATCGAACTAGGAACCTTGTGGTTTCTAGCCGAACGCTCTACCGACTGAGCTAACCCGAACCCTATACAACTTTGATTATTGTAAGACGCTAACAAGTTCATTTCATAGGCCAAGATCCATGAGAGCTTGTTGTATTAGCCAATAGTTTTTACTCTATGTTCAACCAGGTGAATGAAAGAAATATCAACTGAAGATAAAGGATTCTCTGTCTATCGGGTATGACTAACCCAAAACGGGTACCATAAAATTGAAAAGAAAAAAACAAAAATTATCTATTGGTCGACTTGGTCACTGACATGGACTTCCAGTGATTAAAAGAAATCAATAACTTTAGATAAAAATGGTTTTCACACTTAAAAATCTTTGGTCAATATTCATGTGAGTTGTCCAATCAAAACTTCCTTTTATGTCTTTCTTGGCTTCCATATTTATTTTCTTCGATATTTTTTTTTTTACGCCTTCGTTCACCCCCCCCTCTTTTTTTTTTTTTTTGACACTTCAGCAATTTCCTTCGATTATTTCTTTTCGATTCATTTCTTCTTTAATTTTTAGTTCTTCTACTCTCTCTCCTCTCTCTCTCTCTCTCTCTCTCTCTCTCTCTCTCTCTCTCTCTCTCTCTCTCTCTCTTTGGAACTTTTCTTTCATTCTCTTTTTGCTTTTTGCCTTCTTTCGTTTCTCTCTTTCCCGTTTTGCCTTTCCTATCTTTTTGCTTTTTAACGTCTTCTTTTCTATCTCTTTTGCTTTTTAACGTTTCTTTTCTATCTCTTTTTTTTCACGTCTTTCTTTCTTATCTCTTTTTGCTTTTTCACGTCTTTCTTTTTCTATCTCTTTTCTTTTTGCTTTTCTCTTCTTTCCTTTACTCTGTTTTTTTACCAATTTTCTCTCTCTCTCTCTCTCTCTCTCTCTCTCTCTCTCTCTCTGTATGTCTGTCTGTCTGTCTGTCTGTCTGTCTGTCTGTGTCTGTCTGTCTCTCTCTCTCTCTTTATTTCGTGCTTTTCGTTCCCTCGCTTTTTGCTGTTTCGTTTCTTTGCTCTTTCATATTTACTTCTTCATTCATTCATTTCTTTCATTGCTTTTTCGCGCCTTTTTTCCTTCTCTCTTTACTTTTTTATGCCTTTCTTTCTTTTTCCGCACTTTTATATTTTATTCTTTCTTTCTCTCTTTACCTTTTGTCTTTATTTTCTTCTCTTTTATCTTCTGTTCTCTCATTACTTTATTTTCATTCATTTACTCTTTTAAGATCTTTTATTATTTCTTCTTCGTTTCTATCTTTATTTCTTTCCTTTTTCATTCCTTTCTTCTTCGATAATTCTTTTACAGCTTTTCTTTTTTCCTTTTTGTTCTTCTTTTATTTTTCATTTATTTTTCTCTTTTATTTTTATTTTTTCTTCTTTCTCTACTTATTCTTATTTCCTTCGTTTAATTTTTCTTCTTTTTTTTCTTCTATACTTCGTTGACTTCTTTCTTTGCTTCCTCGTTCAGTTCTTTCTTTCTATTTTTCTTGCTTCGTCGTCCCTTTCTTTCTTTCTTCTTTCTCAACTTCTTATTCTTCTTTCCTCCGTTTATTCCCCCCTTTTTTTCCTTCTCTGCTTCATCGTTCGTTTCTTTCTTTCTTTCTTTCTTATTTTCTTACTTTCTTTATTTTGTTCTTCCTTTTAACTCTATTTTCTAAATTCTTCTCTCTCTCTCTCTCTCTCTCTCTCTCTCTCTCTCTCTCTCTCTCTCTCTCTCTCTCTCTCTCTCGTCCTATCCTTTGTGTGCTTTTTTCTATTTCTTTCACTTCTTTCCTTTCTTCCTTCCTTTTGATTTCCTTCCATCCCATTACAAATATTTTTATTAACAGCCAAATTCCAATACTTGTGAACCGAATGGAAAAGGAGTCCTTTTATTCCGTTTTGTTATTTTAACGATTTTATCTAATCCATATTTTTTTTAAAACTCCGTGATTCTATATTTTATTTTCGCTTTTCTTTTCTTTTCGCTTTTCTTATTCAAATGTTTCAGATTAGGAACGATTGCTTAAAATACATAACATTTGTTTTTCGTTTTTTTTCTATTGCGATTTATACTTAAGCCGAAGGCTCTTTGAAAATCTTATTATAATGGAGATTGTGTGTTTTTCTGTCTGTAATCGAAACTATATTACTACTCAAGTCGCAATTCCCTTAGTTATTTACGTTACATTCTCCATGATTTTTTTTAAAATTTTAACCTCAATTATTAATAGAATTGTTTTACATAATCAATACTTTTGGCCATATCTACATACTTACAACATGGGAGAAATATGAGGAGGTTAATCCGACAATGTGGAGAAAGATAGACAAACACGGGATGTTATGGAAACTGGATGTTTATTGTCGACGATGCAACGTTTCGGTCTATTAGACCTTCTTCGGGACTTGGATATAATTCTTGCTTCAATGATGGACATTCTCAAAATGGTGAAAACAGTAGGTTGTCAGTAGGGGCAAGGATGGTTGGGGGTGGGTATTGGATTTTCTTCTCTCTAGATGGGGAGTGTTAGAATGGTAATGCAGGTGTTAGTCCAGAATGTTGGATTGTAAGGATTGGTCAAGATAAATATCTATGTGTGTGTGTGTGTGTGTCTGTTTTAATTGGGTTTTTTATACATGTGTGTTGGGGAACTGGATTTGTCATTAGTTATATATGTGTGAGTTTTTTTGTTTTTTTTTGTAAAGGGTGAAATGGTAGGATTTGTTAAAATTGTAAGTGACAACCTACTGTTTCACCATTTTGAGAATGTCCATCATTGAAGCAATAACTATATTCAAGTCCTGAAGAAGGTCTAATAGACCGAAACGTTGCATAACATCCCGTGTTTGTCTACGTTTCTCCATACTTACAATATGCAATTATATTCATATATACAACAAAATAGCGGTTTACATCTATCATCTTGGTCTGGTTTAGCGTCTGGTGTTGACTTGGGGATTCCGGTCTGGTCTTCTATGGGGATTTCTCGTTATCAGAAGCCCTGTGTCATTGTTAGTTTTTAGAGGTAATAACACAAGACTTCGATTTACGTTGATATTACTTTATTTCCAAATCCCCCAACCCATACACCTACGCAGTTGAGGGACCGCGTGTATAACACGACTTACCCCTTCGAGCTCGCTGCTACCTTCTAACTGACCTAAACTTACTATATCCTTAAACCGAAAGACAGGGTTTTCTATGCCTTCCGGTTCTCACGATTTATCTCCGGAAGGTGAGAGTGAGGTCAAGCGTTGTCACTCATCCTTCAAGGCCGTGGGCTGCACTAATCGCCATTATGTTTCTACAATACCTTATATAAGTATTAGGGATCCAATAATTATGTAACACATTAACAAGAAGAAATAATTGTAATTTTATTCTTTACTTCCTATTTTAACTAAATAGTTAAATTAGGAAAATTTAGCAATGAAAGATGTGAGTGAAGGAAGAATAAGTTTCAGTTTTTCTATTTTTCGATTATACCCCCTTCTGTTTCAAATCTTTTTATCTGCATTCTTATTTAGTTACATTAGCCTTTCTAATTTAATATGATATTTTATTACATTAAAACTTAAATACTTGCACCCGGGGGTGCATATAC
Organism: Doryteuthis pealeii; assembly: GCA_023376005.1. Classification (NCBI taxonomy): domain Eukaryota; kingdom Metazoa; phylum Mollusca; class Cephalopoda; order Myopsida; family Loliginidae; genus Doryteuthis; species Doryteuthis pealeii. The sequence continues at coordinate 15,440,915 of CM042172.1, forward strand.
TTGCTAGTAAGTTTAATTTTTATACATATTGTTGTATAGGATTACATACCTCCCCAATAGACAGTAAACGAATGGTTGCGTCTATCATATAAATTAGCTGTCAGATAGATAAGAGGGTGAGTTAGCGTGTATCTGAATTCCTGATCGAATAAATATACTATTACTAAGTATTTGACTTTGCCTCTTATTCGCTATTATTACAAATCTTCTACTTCTCTTTGCGTGTGAGTAATTGGTCGCTTTTGCAACGACACAAAACATCTCTCCATTACATTTCGGTATAGAAAAGGGAGAAGCCTGCTAATCAATTACAAAACTTACATTGGTACTAAGCCAGAAGTATGGTCCGCATTGTTGGTTTGATGGATTTCACGGCATGTCAACTCTTGTTGGGTTATTTTATGCCGAAGGCGCTTTTGTTTTATTCAATCTATGATGGTTACACATTTTTTTAACTTGATTCTTAAACACATTTTTAAAACTTATTTTCTTCTATTCAACCTATAGATGGGACCCTAACATATACTACCACTCCTAGTTAGGGTGGACCCGGGAGTAATGGTGATGAAGGGCTACTTCACATTCCCCAGAGTTCCAGAATTGTAATCTCACCATCAGATAGTTTGACGCCATACCCAGGACATTAATATCCTCAACCACCGCCTTCTAGCACATATATGATAAAAATGATTGGGGGTTCGCAATAAAGATAATTCCCACTCCTACTTTTTTTCCAATCTATAGAACATTATTATATTTGTATCGCTTTCAAATGTTGGTCTCTCTATCTTATTATAATGGAGATTTGGTGTATATGTAACCGAAACTGTCACTGCTTACATAATAATACTTGATAATACCCTCAGGAATTGAGTAAGTTTATGAATTAGTATTTAATTGATAATCAAAATCATTTATTCATAGAATAAATCTTATTTATTATCGATGTCTCTATGAAAATCTGAGTTAGATTTTCTTCAAAACAGCCCAAGTTATTAGTGCATATAAAATCGAGCAATTTGTCTTATATCTTATTATAATGGAGATTGTGTGTTTGTCTGTCTGTAACCGAAACTAAATCCCTACTCAAGTCACAATTCTCATGAATTTATTTTTATTCAGACCTCAATTATTGATAAAATTGTTATACCTTATTAATACTGTTGGATCAATCTACATACTAATAACATGCATGTACATTTATATCTTCAACAAAATAGCGGTTTACAGTGTGAACGAGAAGGCTAATTTGCATATTGATATTAAGAATTTTATTTTAATAAATATATGCTTAGTATTATTGATTTCTAATTGTTTGGTTTTCTCTTAACGAATCTGAGCAAAAATCTCGGATAAATCTTAAAAGAAATCCATAAACAAGGCGAAAGAACTGTAATTTTATTAAATACTTCATAATCTAACTAAATAGATAAATTTGGAAAAATGAAAGACGGGAGTGATGGAAAATGATGGAAGAGTTAGATTTAAAGCTGTTCTATTTTTCGATTAAACCCCCTCAGTTTATCATTTTCTAAATAGTTTCTAATTTGATACAATATTTTATTACATCAAAACCTAAATACTAGCACCCGAAGGGTGCATATATTTGCTAGTATCATTAAGAAATAAAAGTTTACATAATATATGTTGTGGTTAATATGCATACTGGTTTTTACAAACCCCGGTTTAATATATAATTACTTAGTGTTATTGATCTCTAATATTATCTAATATTACATTAGAACTTAAATACTTACGGAGGGCGCATATTCTTGCTAGTTAATATAATCCAAAAATTAAAACCAAAATATTGAAACAAGGTTGAATATTTATTATTGTTTATTATTATTATTATTATTATTATTATTATACTCGTGTTCCTTAAAAGTACGAACGTTATAATCTTACAATACCTTCTGGTTAAAAATGATACCGTTCAAATCGTTAATTTTTTAAAACAATTTTTAACACATTTTAAATAATTTCTTAAATCTATTTAGCCCATAGATGGAACCCTAGCAGGTACTACTACTCCAGGTCAGAGTGGACTTGAGTGTAATGGCAATGAAGGGGTACTCCATCACCACGAGATACGTCATACCCAGGACACGAAAGACTCAGCTACAGCTTTCTAGCACATATATGATAAAAAGGGTTGGGGGTTGCCATAAGGGCAATAGGGTTGGTACAGTCATATAGGCGTTAGGACTTGACGTGGCCAGTCGATTGATCGGAGTGGGCCTTTCCGACTGTCTGTCTAGCTTAAATAATGGATTGCTGCATGTAATGGGTTGCACAGATCGCCATCCACGGTCAACAGGTGGTTCCATTGGCGGTCTTACCCCACTGCAGAGGTGTTGTTGGCGTATTCTACGGTCTCAGCTGACAGGACAGGCATAACTTTTTGATTTTATACTCGTTTGACGTGACGAACACGGAATAATTATTTTGGGTTAGCTATTTACATTAACACGTGATTTACTGTTGTGAATCTTTCACAATATAAACACTGGATTATTAGTATTACTAGCAAAATAAAAAAACACCCTCCGGGCGATGTAAAATTAAATTTTTGAAACATATTACCTGAGGGGTGGGAGTTAAAAATCCAATGCCAGCGAGTTTGTACCCTAAGTAAGTAAAATCATCAAATTCATTAAAGGATTAAAAAAATAAAACCATTTCAAATGTAAACTTTAAATATATATTAAAATAAAACAATATATAGATATATAATACCAGTCATGTATTTATTAAAACTTGTTTTAAAAAACAATGAGGACTGTCTAATGTTGCATGTTCAAATTTTGTATGTATTTATTCTATGTTATGACGATTTTGGGTAATGTGACGTAAGCAGTGACGTAGTATTTGTTACAGACAAAAACCGGAAGCGAATCTCCATTATTAAGAGATGTGCGTTATTTGGACTATTGTCCTCATCTTCATTGTTATCTGTACAACGTTTCGGCCGATCTGCGCTCCAATTGGACATGGCCTAGTGGATAGAGGAGTCAGATATAACACATGTTCTGGAGTACCGTCTCAATGTATGTATGTTATGTATGTTATAGATGAGAACGATGCTCCGGCTCAGTATTACAGTCGTCGAAACCGCCCGTTCCAACCTCCCGTTCTTATGTTGTCTGTTGATTTACAGGAAGGCTGAAAAAGAGCTTGTTTCATTCCTTTTACCAACTCGGCTGAAATAAGATTAAATAACCAAAAGCTGTCAACGGATCAACAAAACAATTGAACACAACGCCTTTTTTATGCTTATGTACAATCTATATACATTTATTTTACAAAGGAGCGAGGTGATTTCTTGTCAGCTGATTGGCGATCTACAACTAGTTTTTGGCTAAGTTATCAATTTCGTACCGAGTGGCAAGGCATCAGAGTGTATCGGTAAAGTTTTATCAAGGGCCCAGAGCCATGGCAAGCCCTCTTCTCCGGTCTTCGTTCTGTCCCGGTCTCTCCCGCTGTCTCTCGCTTCTGACTCTTCTGTTCGACTGACGGTTTGACGGTCTGTTATTTATGGGATCCAGACCTCCCCACCCCTAACATATGTCTCTGATTGGCCAGCCACTCGATACTATTGCCTACGTGTCTAAATTGCCTTGTGCCAGCCTAGCTTGTATCTTTCCATTTGGAGTCAAGGCCAACCATTGTTTTATTTATCTAAGTTTTTGACATTGTTGCCGAACTTTACAAAAATTGGAATCTCATTTATTAAATTTATTATTTCATTTTGTGAAATTTAAAATTCCGATGATGTATATCAAATTCCATAATTTAAGGAATCTCTTTGTCTAGGTGAAAATTCTTTGCTTAGATGAATTTATATTTTTAATATAAACAATTATTATTATTATTATTGTTTTTCTTATTTTTACTTTTACTTTTAACAAACCACCATAATTAATAATTAGGGTAGTTTTAATTAATTAATACTTAATTAATAGGTCGCCAATCAACCCATAACACAATAGTGTTACACAGATTAAATCAGTTCTTAGTGACAGTTATCTCTGGACTGCAGGTTCAATCCTGGCCAGGGTAAGCAGTAACATAGAATAATAATTAACACAGCTTAACGCCTCTACCCCAGCTATGGTTGGCGGGATGAGAACAGGATACCCCCGTGGACTGAATAAAGTTCAAAGTTCCGTGATGGCTCCCGATTATGACAAGAAAGTTCCTGAGTCCGAGATGGTTCCCGATTCCGACAAGAACTACCTGAACAAGGCCGGAGGACAGATCGGCCGAAACGTTGTACAGATAACAATGAAGATGGGGACAATAGTCCGAATAATGCAGATAATACTAATCATCAAGCTTCATTTCAAAAATTCTGGATTATTGTTTGACTCCATGGGAGTTTTGTTTACACCTGCCTTGGTCGGTGGTTTACTGGAGGCTGAGTGATAGCAAATCTCCTCATGTCTCTAGGAGTCTTCTCTGTATTCTAGCTGATCTCGATGATGCTGTTGTTCGGATGGTCTTCATTCTTACTCTGAATACCAATTGACCTATACTCTTTTCCAAACCCTTGGGGCCGTTCCAAGGACATACATTATTATTAGTACGACCTTTACCTTCATGTTCCACAGTTTTCTCAGTTTTTAGGTGGTCCAAGTATTGTCTATCTTTTCGATTTCTTGACTAAAATCCAACTAACCAACCAACCAACCAACCAAATTCCTTTCAGAAATCCTGACTGTATATTTCTTATAATTTGCATAGGGGTTTCTAGTTCTTTTCAATTTTTGAAAATATCTTAACATCTTCCATATATATATTTACCAAACCCCTCCGCACAAGCAGGATGCGACGCAAGGTCAATTTCTTAAGCGGAGTTTAACAGGTTTGAATTCAGAGTTTTCCTTCTCCTAGACAGGTTATCTAGACATGGTTAAGGAGCCCTGTCTGCCCTGCTATTTACCCATATCTGGAGGAAGAACTGAATTCATACCTTTCCCAAGAATAATAGCGCCATGTGAAATGCAAACAGCTTCGTCCAGGAATTGAACTCTAGTCGACGATTCCATTTCCTGTGACTCTTAACCATTAGACCACGGGTGCGTCTTGACATCTTCCGTGTTGAGATATTTGAGATATAAGGCATGTGCTAGATTATCGCCCATACTTATAGACTTGGCGAGATTATGTGATCTAACTCTTGGCCAATCACTGGCAGTACTCTGAGGTTGATACAATACTTAAACCGACCATACTGGTCATAATTACTGTAACATTCATGGACGACGGACATAAGATTAAATCACTGGACATTTACCAATACGCAAGATAGGACTTATACGCTTACCAAAGGATTCCATAACATAGAACTTTCTTTAAGCACTTTTCAACTGGCCAAGGATAGCATTTTAAAAACTTTACATAAGGTGATATATCTTTTCCTGCAACTTTGTAAATTTGAAGCCTCCTGTGTATTTCCTAAGTATATAATTCAATGACCAATTGTAGTGGCGAGAGTCAGTCTCCTGGGAAGATTCCCCTTTGGATTTTAAATTTTACTTTCGGTTTTCTTCATATTACTAATTCCAATTTCCATGAATATTATGTATGTCGGTTATTGTAAACATTTTCACACCTACTATCATCCAAGTCATAATCCATCCATGCTACATTTGGACCATATGACCTTTAGGCACCCCTTTTTTATCTCTATTCAGAAGGACATGTTTTTCATTTACACCGTCAATATCCGGTTGTTTGTTAACAGACGATTTTAAAAGTTTTTTTAATTATAAAACTAACGCCTAACCCTAACAAACAACCAGATATTGGCGGTATAAATGAAAAACATGTCCTTCTGAATCGAGATAAAAAGGGGTGCCTAAATGTCATATGGTCCCTACATTTTTTATCATGATTTTACCTCCTTTAGAATCTATATATTAATACTCGTGTTCCTTAAAAGTCCGACGGTTATCATCTTGCTACACCCTCTGGGTAAAAATGTGACCGCCCAAATCGTCCAAGATGAAATGCAAAAATGTAAATCCTGATTATCTGGTGTTGCTTATCCGCTGGATTCTTATTTTTTATCAGTGCCGTCACCTGAACTAAATAACACAGAAAAAATATAATAATAAAGAAAGAGTAGGGGAAGATAGAGGTAGGGGGTGAGTACGCGGAAGTGATAACGCTACTCTGTTTCAATCGAACATGATGAAAAAAAGGAAAGAAAGAAAAAAGTGTGAGAGTTAAATCAAGATTCTTATTCTTTTTTACATATTGAACTATTTCGCAATAGTTCTTAAGGAAAACATATCTAACGTTGTAATAATTAAAATATCATACTATGGTATATCTATAGGTCCTGTTAGTACATGAATAATTAACAGAAACCATAAAAAGGTCGTCGTGGTGGCCTAAAGTCGGTATCAGCCATGGAGTCTATCCCCTTTTCATTACCGCTAGTCCACGGAGATTATTTTAGCGTCTGGGGAAGAGCGCCACACCTACCATCAGCTCCACTCTTTACCGCACAGATCCCTATGCTACTTATACGCTGGGTTGGCGAGGACCGGTATCGAACTAGGAACCTCGTGGTTTCTAGCCGAACGCTCTACCAACTGAACTAACCCGGCATAGTCTTGTCAAAAAAGACGGATTTCGGCATTAAATAACCCAACAAGGGTTGATATCCCATAAAATCCAACCAACCTAACCGAAACCATATTTTTGCGGAAAAAGACTGGATTTGGCATTAAATAACCCAATGGGGATTGACATACCGTAAAACCAACCAAGCTACAAATTTGTAATAAAAATTTCCGAATGGGGCTATTTGGTAAATAATCTAGTGACCGACATTATCCCCTTGTGTTAACAGGAAGTAACATAATATTATTTCCTCCTCGATTCTACACGGTACGCGCACTACCCTGTTGATTTTTATATAAAGCAACCAGTTCCCAAAATTGATTTCAAAATTAGTGAATTGATCGATACACAGAAGCTGAATGATGAACGTAACTCAATACTGATGTTCTATACATAGATATACAAGTATGTCTATCTCTTACACATATCAATTGACAAGCACGTACAGAAGTAAATATAATCATAAAAATTTATATGCATGCTAAAGTAGGTCGATTTTTCATTTTTTTTTTTAAATAATCAAATTGTCCATCTATGTAAAAATTGTTTTGATATACTGAATACTGATACCAAAAATTAGATCTTTTAAGTGCATCATTGTTTGAGGAAATAGCTTCAAAGATCGTCTACTAAAATGCACTAAAAATCCTCGTTTTCGCAAAATTTAGCCCTTAGAAAACGATGAATTTTAGTGAATTTTAGTAGATGATCTTTGATGCTATTTCCTCAAATAATGGTGCAAGTAAAAGATCTAATTTTTAGTTTCAGTATTCAGCATACTAAGACACAACTTTTTCACTTTTTTAAAATATCAAATTGTCCATCTATGCGAAAGTTGTGTATTAGTATACTGAATACTGATACCAAAGATTAGATCTTTTACTTGCACCATTGTTTGAGGAAATAGCATCAAAGATCGTCTACTAAAATGCACTAAAAATCCTCTAAAGGCTAAATTTTGCGAAAACGAGGATTTTTAGTGCATTTTAGTACACGATCTTTGCTATTTGCACAACGTGTACGTATACAATAGAGTAGGTCGATTTTTCACTTTTTTGGAATATCAAATGGTTCATCTATACAAAAGTTGTGTGTTTGTATACTGAATACGGATACCAAAAATTAGATCTTTTACTTGCACCATTGTTTGAGGAAAAGCTACATTTTGCGAAATCGAAGATTTTTAGTGCATTTTAATAGACGAACTTTTATGCAATTTCCTCAAAGAATGTGCGTGGGGTGGGGGGATGTTGGTTTTTGTCCGTTATTTGAGGGATAGCATTCTAATCTACTGTATCAATCTCATGATGTGCTGTTTTACTTTATTGTATTTGATCTGCTATTTTATTTTTCCTTTATTAGGATTAATTCCTTTTGTGCATATCTTTTATTGACATGTATTCTTATGTATGTATTTTAATTTTAGGATATATATATATATATATATATATATATATATATATATATATATATATATATATATATATATATATATATATATAAATGTGTGTGTGTATTTGGGCAGCATTCTTTCATTTATGCATGTCGAATTAAACAAAAGGCATGTCTCCTGTTTAACGATTTTATTGATGATCTTTTCAAGTTTTCTGGCCAACTTTTTTATATTTGGATAGAATTCGTGCATTAGTCCACCAATGTTCATATCCCGAGTACTTTTAGCACTTCAAAGTGCCATCATCCTTAAACAAAATTGATTTTAAAAAGCCTATAACACTTTTCCCATCAATTCTCCTCCTTCCAGCCTCCACATCCATTAATATACTTTGAAACAAAAACTGGAACACATCACCCCTGATGATGGCACTTTGAAGTGCCGAAAGTACTCGGGATATGAACTTACTCCACGAATTCCATCCAAATATAAAAAAGCTGGCCAGAAAGCTTGAAAAGATCATCAATAAAATCGTTAAACAGGAGATGTGCCTCTTGTTTAATTCGACATGCATATATATATATATATATATATATATATATATATGTGTGTATGTATGTATATATAATCAGATATATATTATGAACCTTTGTACATTTTAATTGACATAAACACATACAGTTACACACTCATACATATATGTATTTACCCATCCCACCTGGTATGGACAGGGTGCGATATAAGGTCAATTTTTAAGCAGAGTGCAGTTTGCTTCGATTCAAATTTTTCTTTCTTCTCTTATTGTATACTTGTTTGGGTATTCGCTTCGATTTGGTTAAGAAAACTCAACGCTTGGATTAGAAAAATAATTTAATGTTTTTTTTGTGCGGATTATCTTTGAACATAGAACTTTGCATGGAAACAAAGGGAGCGAAGGGAAAAGGCTGCTCTACAGTAGCGTGTGAGAGAGAATCTTTTTTTATTCACCTATATACGTCTTTTCAAGGTTACCTGTCACAGCGCAAAATCATTCTTGACCACGTGCTTCGAGTTGTTGTTTCTTTTATTCATGTCATGTTTACACACACACACACACACACACACACACACACACACACACACACACACATATATATATATATATATATATATATATATATATATATATATAATGTGATTAATTAATCACATATTATGATTATAGATAATTTGATGTTTTATTTAAATCCTGAATATTTATTTTAACTGAATTTGGCTAAACTTGCAAATCGGTTGGAAAATTAGGGTCACCCGGAAAAACAGAACCCACAAATTTTGTAATAAAACTTGATTTTAACTAGGGGGTTAGGGTTTAGATTTGGGGTTTAGGGTTAGTTTAATGAGAAAATAAATAAATAATTTAGGTTCTGTTTTTTCTGGGTCACCCTGTAATATGTTTTAATTTTCCGACCGATTTGCAAGTATAGCCCTGAATTTATATAGTGATGTTTATATATATATATATCATATATATAATATTGTTTGCTATATCTATAAGTAAACAGTGCTCATTGATAGAGCAGTTATGTCTAAGTTAAGGTACTGCGGTCATGGAGTCAACGGCAATTGGTTACTGACAGTTTCTCGCCTATGCGATTTTCAAATCGGATCTTGTGTGTGTATATGTGTGTGGTAGACATGTGTTTATATGCTAATATACTTTTGAAATCACACACACACACACACACACACACACACACACACACACACACACACATATATATATATATAAATGACTGGTTGTAAGAGATGATTCCATTTGGGATCTTCAAAATCTCACTGTATAACCATACTGTATGCTCCTGTAGCTGCAAACATATATTCATACAAGCATTTTTATAAATCCCTAAAGAGAGCTCAATGTATAATAATCAATAAATTAGATTAAATACTGAGCAATATTTAACTTTTAAAGAAAGAAAAAACTTAACAAACAATCATTCCATAATAAACTTATTTTTAAATAAATAAATTATTTTTTTTTTAATTTTTAAAGGCCTTTTGAGTTTCTGGTCGAAATAAATTTATAACGGAATGATGTTTTTTTTTTTCTTTCTTTGAAAGTTTATATATATATAGGGATACGTCTGTTCTACAGAAGCACATACGAGAAAGAGATAGAGAAAGTATTTCGTCTCGCCTATATACATCTATATTTCATGGTTACCTGTCACAGCGCACAATCATTCTTAACCACGTGCTTCGAGTTATTTTGGTTTTTATGCCTATAGCGTTTCTGGTTATGTGTTTCGAATCTGCACTCTATTAACCTCACTTCAAAAGGTTCGCCCTCGGGTCTAGTGCTCCGGGCTCTCCCGCATTCAAGTTTGACACAAGGTCCTCCGCTCCGAGCGCCTCTTTCAGCACATATACACATTAGATAGTATGGGTGCTATATTTATAAGTACACACTGCTCAATATCATTGATAGAGAATTTATATCTAGGTTAAAGTAGTGTGGATATGGAGTCAATCGCGCCTTGGTCTGAAGATCACATGGGTGAGTAACTGTCAGTAACCATGTGCTGTTGACTCCATGTCCATGCTACCTTAACTTATATATGTGTGTGTGTGTGTGTGTGTGTGTGTGTGTGTAAAATACATTTTTTCAACTGGAGCCCGTTCAATTAACAACAGTAATCCCTTTCGTTCAGCAAACTGCTCTCACAGTAACCGCATTTCTCTGACCATCGTTGTTCTTTACCCAAAAAACAGCAGTCCGCCGAATTCCACCTCTTTCGCAGTCACTTGCTTCGTTCCTGTCGTACATCACTGCCCTCGTCAGCAAGACTCGAACGCGACTGTGCCGTGTGTTAAGGCAGGTCTTAAATAATGACACTAACATCCCACGTCCGGGTCAATCGTACAGTGTAGTGATCTACATGCACGCCAACGAGGTAGTCCGACGTCAAGCCAATTCTTATTTTATTTTACTGACACATGTTTCAGACAGGAGTTTATCCATGTACATATGTACTCTATCTATTTTTATTTTAAATATAAATAAAATAACAATAATAGAAAACTATTTTCTTTAAATTAGTATACAAGGAATAATGGCCTTCGTCAGAGTAAATTTTTTACTTAAAAAATTCAAATAACCCCATGCATTGGAAATTGAGATTCCACCTAATTTTGTTCCTGATATTCTCTAGCCGTTTTCTTTCTTTTTCAAAAACCGGCGATGACGTAAACATTTTTCAAAATGCGACGATGACGTAAACATCATTGTTTCTCTATCACTGTAGAACGTTTTCCTCGAGCAATTTCAAAAAAGATTATTTTTTCGAACATTTCAGAAATTCTCTGTATTTTAACCGCTTTGATTTAAAACACCCAAGAATTTACTCTGACGAAGGCCGTTATTCCTTGTATACTAAAATCTTTTTATAGTTTTCTATTATTGATATTTTATTTTGTATTTAAAATAATAATAGATAGAATACATATATACATGGATAAACTCCTGGCCGAAACACGTGTCAGTAAAACAAAATAAGAATAAAATCTATCTTATCCGTTCAGCATTTTCTTTCCTTTATTTTTCATACCGCCGAATTCGCTTCCATTTTCAACTTATATTTATATATGCTATTCCTGAAATTGAGCATTTTTTATTCATAAATGTAAAAAAAAACCATATTATATATATATATATAGAGAGAGAGAAGTGTATGTATAAATATATAATGTATTAAAGCTATGCGTATATATATATACTAATACAGATTTATGACAAGAACACACACACACACACACACACACACACACACACGCACATATATATATATATATATATATATATATATATATATATACAATCAAATGAGATATTAATATCCATAATATAATATATTATTGATTGTAAACTTGCTCTGCTATTTTAGCATTGAGCACCTTTTATATGCTAATACTTTTCTCATTCATTCTCTCTCTCTCTCTCTCTCTCTCTCTCTCTATCTATCTATCTATCTATATATAATATATATATTATATATATATATATATATATATATATATATATATATATATATATTATATATATATATAATCTCGTAATGATGATATATATATCCGTGCGTGTATGTATGTGCTTTCATTATGTAAACATATACATATATATTCTTGAAACGTTAGTATAACCGTTTTCTTTTTACTCTCTCACTCATACACATACACACACGCACACACTTTGACCTGTGCTACTCAATCTTAGTTGATATTGAAAAGGAAGGAATATATAAAGAAAAGAGAAGTGGCCTTGTCTTCTAGTTGATCTAATCATTGATTTCCTACCAATACCGTGTGACATATCCACATAAAACATTGACATAACAATCTTCTACGTTTGAACCTTGAACCACATCATACAACCTTAGTAAATATTCGGAAGGAAAGAAGAAAAAATAGGTTAAAATAGTCACGTATAAAATATAGAGTAAAAAAAACGAATATGAACCAATGATATGGTATTTACCACGTACCCCACTTGTACGGGTTAAGCACAGGCTCTAACGTGGGACCATCCACAAACCGAAGCTCATGGATAGCGGGTGAAAAATTGCGTTGATCAAGCGGGTCATCTCAGGTACTGGGCAATAAACCCAGCCCTGCCCCTTTAAATCGAGGTGGCAGGTGTTGCCTGAGGGGATGCCTCCCTGGGATCAATGGTAATCGGATAGAACCCAGGTGGCTGGACAGTCCATGACTTGCAATATTCCACTTTAGGTTTTTCTTTGGCTAGACGGGCGGTCGGAGAGGCCCCCTCCGATCAATCGACTGGTCACGTCAAGCCCTTGCACCTATATGATTTTCCCAACCATATTGCCCTTATGGCAAGCCCCAACCCCTTTTTATCATATGGGTGCATCACCATAGCTCCCTGGTCCACTCTGACTCGGAGTGGTAGCACCTGTTAGGGTCACATCTATGGTTTAAATATAAAAAATGAGCATTAAAAACGTGTTTAAAAAAATTGAGTTTGAAAAAAAATAAGTACCCAATAAGAATGAATAAAACAAAACCTCTTCGGCATCAAATAACCCAACAGGGGTTGAATACGCCTACTGCAACTCTACAGAGGGGTCATCCCACTAGTTGAGTTAAAAAGAAATTGAATACCCAACAAGAATGAATAAAAGAAAAATATCTTCGGCATAAAATAACCCATGGGAAAATTGAGTGATATGTATATTTACCTAACCCCTTCGCACGAGTAGAATCGGTCACAAGGTCAATTTCTTAAGTGGAGTTTAACAGGTTTGAATCAAGAGTTTTGCTTCTCCTAGACTGGTTGCCACACCAAGGTTAAAGAGATTAGTCTGCCTTACTATTTTACCCTTAGCTGACTGGGGAATAGTTGGATACATAGCTTTCCTAATTAGTATTATTTGGATTATTTGGACTATTGTCCTCATTTTCATTGGTATCTGTACAATGTTTCGGCCGATGTGCTCTCCGGCCTTCTTCAGGTATTTCTTGTCAGACTCGTGAACCTTCTATTCGGACTCGGGAACCTTCTATTCGAACTTGAGAACCTTCTTGTCGTAATCGGGAGCCATCACGGAACTTTGAACCTAACCCTTTATTCAGTCCACGGGGGTATCCTGTTCTTATTCCGCTAAACATAGCTGGGGTACAGGTGTTAAGCTGTGTTAATTATTTTTCTATGTTACTGCTGCTCCTGACCAGGGTTGAACCTGCAGTCTAGATATAACTGTCACTTAGAACTGTCTTAACCTAACTCCTTTATCCACTAGGCTATGTGTGCAATCGGTTCTCGAATCCGACAAGAAATACCTGAAGAAGGCCGGAAGGCACATCGACCGAAACGTTGTACAGATAACAATGAAGACTAGGACAATAGTTCGAATAATCCAAATAATACTAATTATCAAGCCTCATCTAAAAAAAATTCCGAGAAATAGCTTTCCTAATGTTATGTCGTAAATTTTAACCAACCAATCAACCAACATCTACAGCCCGCCCTGTCGGCTGGGGCGTTAGAATGCACCGACTGCACCTCTGCAGAGGGGTAAGACTCCCCCAATGTGGCCACCTGTTGGCCGTGGGTGGCGACCCGTGATGCTTAAGGATAGAGCCCAGGTGGATGAGCAGTTCATGACATGCAATACTCCACTTTGGCCCTATCTTGGGCTAGACGGGCGGTCGGAGAGGCCCCCTCCGATCAATCGGCTGGTCACGTCAAGCCCTAGCACCTATATGATTTTCCCAAGCCTATTGCCCTTATGGCAAGCCCCAAACCCTTTTTATCATATGGGTGCTAGGTGGTGGCTGCGGGTCTACATGTCCTGAGAATGACGTTAAACTCTATCTGATGGTGAGGTTCCAGTTTTGGAGGTTTGGGGAATTTGGAGCACCCTTTCATCACCATTGCTCCCTGGTCCACTCTGACCCGGAGTGGTAGTACCTGTTAGGGTCCCATCTATGGGTTAAATAGAAAAATGTATTTATAAAAAAATTGTATTATCCATTAAGAATTGATTTATTTCAAAACTTTATCGGCATTAAATGACCCACTGAGGTTGATATGCCGTAAAACAAACCAAACCAAACCAAAACATCTACAGCCCCAGACGACAGGGCGGAGAAAGCAATTTAGGAAACCAACAAAAATGTTATTTCCCTCTTAAAATCACCAAAAAGATTTTAACGACAGTTACGTTTTTTTATATTTTTTGCTATTTTTATTTTCTATTTCCTCAACATACAAACTAAAAACAAACATGTCTGCTCAGACAAGTTAAACGTGAGAAAATACATTTTTGTATTGTGCAAGTCAGCCATTGATTTTACTACCCCATTTATTGTAGAAGTGAACTTTTGTTTGTTTCTTTTTTGGTTTTGTTTTTGTTTTTTTTTTTCACTGAGCTTCTGTCGAATTATTTTTCAATAAATAAAAAAAAGTCTCATAATTACTGCACACTCACTTCCAATAGCAACTAAAGACCTCAGTAATAGCCAAGGCTTTTAACCTGTCTTCTTCCTTTTTATTATTATTATTATTATTATTATTATTAAAACGACAACAATAAAAAAGAGGGAGTTTATGACCGGAGAAGTTGATGCTATTGATTCAAATGCTTTAATGTCTTTGTGACGATTGGTCAATAAATGGGCCAATCAGATTAAAGTCAATTTCAAAGTGACGTCTTGAAATGGATAAAGTCGGTTAACAAGTCTCTTGTTTTTTTTTTTTTTTTTTTTGTTTTTTTTGTTTTTTTTGTTTTTTTTTGGGGGGGGGTTCTTTTATATTTTTTGTGTTGTTGTTTTTTTTTCTTTTTTTCTTTTGTTTGTTTTATTCTTCTATTTTTTTTCTTTTTCGCTCTCTTTTTCCAGCATTTCTCTTTTCATATCTTCTCTGCCTCTGTCTGTTTGTTTGTATCTCCCTCAACTTTTCTCTCTTGCGACATCCCTTTCTTTCTTTTGCATCTATCACTTTGTTTTCTTTCTTCTTTTTCTTTCCTTCTTTTTCCTTTTCTTTTGTTCGTTTTTAGTCTTCTTTTCTTTTTCACTTTCTTTTACCAACATCTCTCCTTTTACTCTCTCTCTCTCTCTCTCTCTCTCTCTCTCTCTCTCTCTCTCTCTCTCTCTCTCTGCTCCATCGCTTTGTTTTATTTTCATTTTTTATTTTTATTTTCTTGTGTTCGTTTTATTTTTCTCTTTTTCCTTTTTCAATTTTTGCTTTCTTTTTCCAACATCACTATTTTCATTCTCTCTCTCGCTCACTCTCTCTCTCGCTCTCCCTCTCTCTTCTTTTTTTCCTTCTATCTCTTTTTCCTTTTTCAATTTTTGCTTTCTTTTTCCAACATCTCTCTCTCTCCTTCTTTCTCTTTTTTTTCCTTCTTTCTCTTTTTTTTCCTTCTTTCTCTTTTTTCCTTCTTTCTCTTTTTTTTCTTTTTTCTTTTTTTTTTCTTTCTTTCTCTTTTTCTTTTTTCTTTCTTTTTTTTCTTTCTTTCTCTTTTTTTTTTCTTTCTTCTCGTTTTTTCTTTCTTTCAATTTGTTCTCTTCCTCTCACTTTCTATTTCTCTCTTTTTCTTTCTCATCTTTCTTTCTCATCTTCTTTCTACTACTTTTATTTTCTCTTTTTCACTGCACCCATCTTATCTCCTTAACTCTCACAACCCCCTTTTAACCACCTCACTTTCACTCTTTCCTTCTCCCCTTCCCTTTCTGTCTATTTCACCACCCCCCACACACACACACACTATTAGTTATTATTCTTATGAAAGTCCAAACATCGATCGTCCGTCATATAGAAACAAAATGGTCATCCATGTTGTCTATCTTCGCCGGCAAAATATTTACTGTGTTATTTTCAAAAAGAGAACGTAATTCTTTTTAGCAATTATCATTTCGAAAAAGAAGAAAAACATTTAAACTGAGATTTAAAGAGATCATTGGTGACTTGGAACGGGCGGGAAAATGGCGTCAATGGCGTGGATTTTATTTGGGCTAAACTTGTATATATGTATGTGTGTGTGTGTGTGTATATGTGTGTGTGTATGTGTGTGTGTGTATGTATGTATGTGTGTGTATATATGTGTGTATATATATAGTAATATATATATATATATATATGTACTTCGGTAGCATTTTTCCTTAATGTATGTTGTGTTAAATGCGACTTACATTTCATGACTAACGGGTTTCTTCTCGATCTTTTCCAGTTTTCTACCTAATTTTTTAACATCAGTGTGGAGTCAGTTGATTTATCCACCAAAGCTTTCATCCCTAGTACGTTCAGCACTCTGTAGTGCCATCCTCAGGGGCAGATTTAATTTAAAGTGAACGTAATAGCGCGACTAGATTTCGAACTTGATTACTACGATGTCGCAGTCCAGCACGTTAGGCACTACGCTACAGGGACGCATTCTCTGAGTGGTAGTACATGTTGGGCACCCATCTATAACTCAATAGATCTGTTTAAAAATTATTTATATTCGATAGAACCGTGTAAAAAAAAAAATAGTAATACTTGTTTCGTATATATTTACCAATCCCCTCCGCACGAGCAGGATGCGACACAAGGTCGATTTATTAAGCGGAGTATTAACAGGTTTGAATTCAGAGTTTTCCTTCTCCTAGACTGGTTACCTAGCCAGTGTTAAAGAGCCTGGTATGCCCTGCTATTTACGTATAGCTGGCGGGAGAATTGGATTCATACCTTTCCCAAAGGTATTAGCGCCATGTGAAATGCAAACGGCTTCGTCCAAGAATTGAACTCTGGTCGACAAGTCCATTTCCTATGACTCTAACCATTAGACCATGACTCTAACCATTAGACCATGCATCTCCACAATTTTTTTCGTATATAAGTATGCAGATTATTTGTATTAGGTATAGTTACTTAACAGTATTTTTGACTTATTATTATTATTATATTTGTAGCGTTGGTTTGCATTTGCCTGGTGGAGTTGTCTGCCCCTTTTAGTTTGCTGGGTGCCCGCTAGGGCACCATAGTATTTAAGCGCCGGGTTCAAACCCTTTCGCTCTCTTTTTCCTGTTTCAGTAACTACGAGCCACATGGGGTAGATTTTATCTAACCCCTCTCGTTGGGGCTCCGCCCCCCTTACATTACTGTAAGTTATTTACAGCATGGACTATCGCTAGTCTCATGTCTGTACACTTATATGTTATAATGTACCATTCATGAAAGTGTCTTCATCTTTATTTGTGTACCCCTTTATATATGTAACTCTTTTACCATGTACTTCGTATCTTCATATCCATGTGCTGTATATATTAAATGTTTTGTCTGTTAACCTTCGTCGGAGTTATTTGTATGCAAAGTATCTAATAACTTTGAGTCATCCTTATATTATTATTATTATTATTAGTTGGGACCGGTTTAGTCGATAGAGCACCCACCTTGGTATCGCAAGATTCCGGGTTCGATATCAATCCCCGTCAACTCAGCGTATGAGTAGCACAACTTGGGTAACCTGGTCTGTGTGGTAAAGTGAGGAGCTGATGCTGGTCAAGCGCTAGCGAAAAGGAGATAGACTCTCTCGCTGTCCGATTGATACCGCCAATATGCTACTCCGCCAACTTTATTTATTATTCTTAGTTACTTGAAACTAAATAACTGTCAGCCCTGTCATCTGGGGCTTTAGAATACACCAACTGCACCTCTACAGAAGGGTAAGAACCCCCCCCCCAATGGGGCCACTTGTTGGCCGTGGGAGGCAACCCATGATGCTTAAGGACAGAATCCTCGTGGACGAGCAGTCCATGACATGCAACACTTCACTTTGACCCTTACTTATGCTAGACGGGCGGTCGGAGTTGGCGAGGGCCGGTATCGAATGAGGAACCTTGTGATTCCTAGCCGAACACTCTACCGACTGAGCTAAACCGGCCCTGTTTGTTTGTTTCTTTTTTCTTTCACTCGCTTTATTGAAAAGCAAACACATTTATGCAAGAAACATTGATTCTGTCGTTGGCATCCAAGCCATTTTGAGAAAAGACCTTCAAGATCAAAGGTGACATATATTTGTCCAAAAAAGATTTTTCGTCAATTGATTAAACAAAAAGACTCTATAAGACATAAAATCAATGCAACCCTGTTGGATACTTGTAGTTTTGTAAACTTAGCCTAGTCTGGCACAAGGCCAAACTATTCGGAGCCCTATGAGAATCGAATTCACTAATTTAAAGGCCGGGTTAGCTCGATCGGTACAGCGTTCGGCTAGAAACCACAAGGTTCCTAGTTCGATACTGGACCTCGCCAACTCAGCGTATGAGTAGCACAGGGATATGCGTGTTAAAGTAAGGAGCTGATGGTAGGTGTGGCGCTCCACCTCAGACGCGAAAACAATCTCCGTGGTCTAGCTCTAGAGAAAAGGGGATAGACTCCCTCGCTGATTGGCTAATACCGACTTTAGGCCACTCCATAAGACATAAAATCGATGCAACCCTGTTGGATACTAAGAGTTTTAGTTTACTAAGCTTAGTGTGGCGCAAGGCCACACTATAAGGAGCCCTATAAGAATCGAATTCACTAAGCTTAGCTTACTCACCATTATACCACCCAGTAGGCTGTAGAATATGCTGACTGCACCTCTGCAGTGAAGTAGAATCCCCCTCTTGACCATTGCGACCCGTAATGCTTAAGGATGGAATTCTGGTGGCTAAGCAGTCCATGACATGCAATATTCCACTTTGGTCCTTATTTAGGATAGACGGTCGGTTAAAGAGGCTCCCTCTGATCAATTGGCTGGTCACGTCAAACCCTAGCACCTATACAATTGTCCCAACCCTATTGCCCTTATGGTAAGTCCCAACCATTTTTATCATATATGTGTTATAAGGCGATGGCTGAGGTTCTCACTGTCATGGGTATGACATTAAACTCTATCTGATGGAGAAGTTCCAATTCTGGAGCTCTAGGAAATGTAGAGTACTCCTTAATCACTAATACTCCCAGGTCACCGTTACCTAGAGTGGTAGTACCTGTTAGGGTCCCAACTATGGGTTAAATAGACAAGAAACACCCGAAGAAGACCGAAGGGCACAACGGCCAAATCGTTGCGTAGATAACAATAAAGATGAGGACAATAGTCCGAATAATCCAAATAATCCTAATTATCAAGCCTCATCTCAAAAATTCAGAGAAATAGTGTAGATAACAATGAAGATGAGGACAATAGCCCGAATGATCTAAATAATAAAAATTATCAAGCCTTATCTAAAAAAATCAGTGAAATAGTGCAGATAACAATGAAGATGAGGACAATAGTCCAATAGTACTAATAATCCGAATAATTCAACTAATACAAATTATTAAGCCTCATCTAAAAAAATCCAGAGAAATAGTGTAGATAAAAATAAAGATGAGGACAATACTCCGAATAATCCAAATAATCCAGCCTCATCAAAAAATCCAGAGAAATAGTGCAAATAACAATAAAAATGAGAAAATAATACAAATAATCCTAATTATCAAGCCTCATCTCACAAATTCAGAGAAATAGTGTAGATAACAATAAAGATGAGGACAATAGTCCAAATAGTACTAATTATCAAACCTCATCTAAAAAATTCAATGAAATAGTGCAGATAACAAAGCTGAGAATAATAGTCCGAATAATCCAAATAATCCAGCCTCATCTAAAAAAATTCAGAGAAATAGTGCAGATAACAATAAAAATGAGGACAATGGTCCGAATAATCCAAATAATCCAGCCTCATCTAAAAAAAAATCCAGAGAAATAGTGCAAATAATAATAAAGATGAGAAAATAATCCAAATTATCAAGCCTCATCTCAAAAATTCAGAGAAATAGTGCAGATAGCAATAAAGATGAGGACAATAGTCCGAATAAATCAAATAATCCTAATTATCAAGCCTCATCTCAAAAATTCATAGAAATAGTGTAGATAACAATAAAGATGAGGACAATAGTCCGAATAATCCGAATACAAATTATTAAGCCTCATCTCATATTCAGAGAAATGCTGTAGATAACAATAAAGATGATGCCAATAGTCCTAATAATCCAAATTATCAAGCCTTATCTCAAAAATTCAGATAAATAGTGCAGATAACAATAAAGTTGAGGACAATAGTCCGAATAATCCAAATAATCCAAATTATCAAGCCTCATCTCAAAATTCAGAGAAATAAAACATAATTCATTTAAAGTGAATTTTTGTAACATAACAACTGACGACGTGACATAACGACTGTCTACACATTCAACAGTTGGATATTTGGTTTATTATCATATTGAATATTTGGAAAATGATTTGGAATTCTGTCTGTATTCATTTACCAATATGTTACTTAGGAATTATGAATTCGACCTATTTTCCAATGAATACGTCGAAACCGTCTCGTGTTAACGTGTCGAAAAAATTACATTTGTATTGACAAGATGCGACGATGCTTAAACAAAGACTCACGATTAAATGGACGACATTGAAAAATCTATATTGTTCACTCCCTTGCTGTCTGTCGAAATCTTTTGATTACGTGTACACACACACACACACACACACACACACACACACACATGTAAAGTTCGTGATTAGATTAATAATGATAGGAATAGAATTATATATAAAAAGTATATATATATTTAAAAAATTGATATTATTGGGATATACAGGGTGTTTCAATTTTTTTTTATATTACTTGAGATATACAGGGTGTTTCAAAAAAATTTATATTACAGGTTGCTACAAAAAATTAATTTCGCTTTTGATATACCGGTTATTTAAAAAGTTTGATAGCGCTTAAAATATAAAGAATGTTTCAAAGAATTTGATATTAGATGTTCCTGATTAGATTAAGACTGATAGGAACAGAATTATAGATAAAAAGTGTTTTAAAAAAATTGATATTATTGGGATTTACAGGGTGATTCAAATGTTTTTATATTACTTGAGATATATAGGTTGCTACAGAAAAATAATGTCGCTTATGATATACGGGTCATTTACAAAATTGATAGTGCTTAAGTTATAAAGGACATTTAAAAAAATGTGATATCATATGTTCTTGTGTATTGATTGGGAATGATAGGAACAGAATTATATATAAAAAGTGTTTCAAAATGTATATTATTGGGATATACAGGGTGTTTCAAATTTATTATATTATTTGAGATATACAGTTTGTTTCATTAAAATTGATATCACGTGAGATATACAGGGTGTTTCAATGATATTGATATCACTTGTGATATACAGGTTGTTTAACATTTTTGATATCACATGAGATATACAGTGTTTTACAATAAAATTTATATTACTTGAGATATACAGGGCGTTTTAATAAAAATTGATATCACATGAGATATACAGGTGTTTAATGATATTGATATCACTTGTGCTATACAGGTTGTTTTAAAATTTTGATATCATATGAGATATACAGTGTTTTTCAATAAAATTTATATTACTTGAGATATACAGGGCGTTTTAATAAAATTGATATCACATGAGATATACAGGGTGTTTCAATAAAATTAATATCACATGAGATATATAGGGTGTTGCATTGAAATTGATATTACTTGAGATTTACAAGGTGTTTCAATGAAATTGATATCACTTGTGATATGCAGGGTATTTCAATGAAATTGATATCACTTGTGTTATACAGGGTGTTTAAAAAAACTGATATCACATGAGTTATACAAGGTGTTTCAATAAAATTGACATCACATGAGCTATAACGGGTGTTTTCAAAAGTTAGATATCATTTAGTAATCTACTTTCTAATTCAAATGATCTCAAATGTTAACAGCATGGGTAGAAACAACTCAAATTTTGTGAAGAGATTTCAGGGAATAAATAATTCCTAATTATACGATACGAAATCGTTTAAAATGAAATTGTATGCAAGTGAAAGTTAACCAATAATGAAAAAGATCAAAAGTATACGTTTAAAAACGTCTAACACTTTTTTTTAATCACTGAAACTCATGGGACACATTATATTTTCTTCCATTAAGTGCTTCTCTTAATGGTTCGATAAATCCTGTAATACTTGGATAGATATGGAGATACACACACACAATATATATATATATATATATAGAGAGAGAGAGAGAGACAGACAGACAGACAGAAATATGAATTGATATGAATAAATAGATATCAATATATATATTCTCATATATATGTGTGTGTGTGTGTGTGTGTGTGTGTGTGCGCGTAGATCTGAATTGATTGTTGGATAGATATGAATATATAGATAATATGTAGATATAAATAACTATATAGATATGAAAGATAGATAAAATACATACGAATATATAGATCATTTGATATGAATAGGTATAGGTAGATAGGAAATATGGATAGATATAAATATAGATATTCATGAATATATATATATATATATATATATATATATATATATATATATATATATATATATTAGAGAGAGATGGATATAAATGGATTTTTATAGATATGAATAATCTAGAGAAGAGAGAGAGAGATGAATATATTTTAATAGATATAAATACATTTTTATAGATAGGTATGAATATATTTTGATAGATATTAAGATTTAGATAGATTAATACGAATAGATCTCTATATATGATATGAACAAATTTAGACAGGAAAGAAACGACCGAAAAAATATTTTTAAGATCTTTGGACCTCATGAAAGAAATTTCTTTCCTCCATTAGGAACTTCTCTTGATGGTTCATCATTTTTTTAAAGTCTTCATCATTTTTTGGTCTTTCCAAATCCAATTGAGAATTTGTGAAATGAACTGAAAAAAGTGTAAAAGCAATAAAACCAAGTAAACTACAACAATTTAAATATTATGCACATGACGAATGACAAAAATATATCTGCAGCTGTTTGTTCGAATTTAGTAACAGGTTATGGAAAAAGATTTGGAGATGTTAGTTTTTAAAAATAGTTAGAGACTTGACTCATGAGAAGAGATAAAGTATGGAGAGAGAGAGAGTTTTGAGGGATTTTACATAGAGGAAGGAGATGTAAAAGAAAATGAACAAGAAAGAAAGAATGAATGAAAGTATGTGAAGGAAAGAAAGGGAATTGACAAAAAAGAAAGAGATGAGATATAAAATGTAAGAAGGAAAAGCAAATAACATATGGAAAGAAAGTGTATCGACAGGAGAGAGAAACAGACAGACAGAGAGATGGGGATACGGTGAAAAAAGGAAAAAGTAATTTCTCGCAGTTTCACAATTCAAAAACATGAAGGAAGAGCAAAAAAGATAGAAAAAAATATCTTACAGAAATAGAACAGCTTAATTGGGGATTTGAGAGAGGGAAAAACAGATTTTAAAAATACGAACAAAAAAAGGGAGATATAATGAATGGACGCATGGACGCAAAGGGAAAGAAAGAGAAAATGAATAAAAGAGGGAAAAGAAAATTTTTCGCAGTAACGGAATAATTTAGGAAGATGAAAAAAGAATGAATGAACGAAAACGGAAAGAACGAAGAAAAGGAACATTTTTCGATGAAACAAAAAGGAATATTGAGAAAGAAAGAAAATAAAAGGATGAACGAAAAGAGAATGAAAGAAGAAAAAGAAGAGGAAAAAGAAAAAAATTCGCACAAACAAAAAATTTAGGAACATTAAAAAGGAAAAAAAGAATGAACGAAAAGTGGGTGAAAGGGAAAAGGAAGTTAAGAGAAATAACATTTTTCGCAGAAACCGAAAGAATTAGGAACATAAAGAATGAAAGGAAGAATGAACGTAAAGGGAAAAGAAAGAGGAAAAGAAATGAATTTCGTACAAACAGAAGACTTTAGGAACACTAGCAAATATATGCACCCTCCGGGTGCAAGTATTTAAGTTTTAATGTAATAAAATATTGTATTAAATTAGAAAGGCTAATAAAACTAAATAAGAATACAGATAAAAAGATTTGAAACAGAGGGAGTATAATAAAAGATTTGAAACAGAGGGAGTATAATAAAAAATGGAACAACTGAAACTTACTCTTCCATCACTCTCGTCTTTCATTATTATTTTTTCTAATTTAAGTATTTAGTTAAAATAGGAAGTAAAGAATAAAATGACAGTTATTTTATCTTGTTAATGGATTTCATTTAAGATTCATTGAAGAGATTTTTGCTTATATTCATTAAAATAAAACCAAACAATTAGAAATCAATAATACCAAGCACATATTTATTAAATTCGATTTTTTAATATTAATATGCAAATTAACCTTCCCGTTCACACTGTAAACCGCTATTTTGTTGTATATATGAATATAATTGCATGTTGTCAGTATGTAGACATAGTTAACAGTATTAATAATGTAAGACAATTTTATTGATAATTGAGGTTTAGATAAAAATAAAATCATGGAGAATGTGATGTCAATAACTAAGGGAATTGTGACTTGAATAGTAATATAGTTTCGGTTACAGACAGAAAAACACACAATCTCCATTATAATAAGATTTAAAAAGAAAGAAAGAATAAATGAATGAATGGAAAGAGCAAGAAGGTAAAAAAAAAAAAGATGAAAAATAATGGGTACTATTTAACCCATAGCAGTAGTAGTGAGTATTAAAGTCAGTTAGTCTACTGTTGGTTTGAATAACAGCAACTAGCTAAGCACAACTGAAGCAGTGTCCAAGACAGTTGGTATTTATAGAAATCAAGAATAGTCCATTCATGCATTTGGGTGATTCATTCCCTGAGTTCTGATTGGCTACTTGGTTTCTATGATATTGTGGAGTTTTATAAATACCCTGTCATTCTGCAGTGGAATTGCGACAGGACGGGATTGTATTAAGTTACAACCGCTTGTTGCCGTGTCTTCCCAATTCGACGGTAATTGGAACTTAGCTTGATTATTCTTCAGTGAGGGACCCATGCCTTTCCTAAGAATATTAGTCCGAAAGACTAGAGTTCTAACTCGTTTACTATACTGTCGCAGTCCGGTTCGTTAGCCACAACACCACGGTGACTCTCCAAATAGATATCAGAAGAGATTGTCTGAAAACCGATAGTAGAATTTTCTTCCCCTGTCGCTAGGGGGCGAATCGCCAACATACGATGTTGGCGGCAAATCCAAATCCCATTACTTATCTGAAGGCTGCCGACCTGAGTAGTCACCTTAACAAGGGCTCCATCCACCGCCCACTTCAAAGGGCAGTTAACCAGGCGAGTCGCTCAAAAAAAGCACTCCCCAACACTTTACTTATCGGAAGAAAACCGACCAAGACAGACGCGTTTTTAATAGCTTTCAAAAACCACAGCGAGTAGAATCCCCTTTCTAGCGCACTTCACCAATGAACTGTTAATTTCACCTCGCAAGATAAGTCTTGTAGCAAATGCCATCAAATTTGCAGCAATTTTTGTACCTTTATAATACAAGTGTTTTAATTCCATTGTGTTGTTTGTCTTCTTTCATACGAAATAATTGCCGACCACCAGGAGAATAAGATCTCCCTACGAACCCCGTAATTCCTCTTAATAATGAGTAGATATGAATAGAAATATATAGATATAGATATAAGTAGATATATTTATATCTTGGACGATTTGGACTGTCTCATTGTTAATAAAGGGGTGTTGCAAGATTATAACTGTTGTATGATTAAGGAACACAAATATTAATATATAGATAGGATTAAGGCTTAAATTTATAGACTACGCGAGGTCACGTGGTTTAAACCTCAGCCAATCATCAGCCCGAATACATGGCTGGTTAACTACTTAATCATTGATACTGAGATACGTTAAGGCTTGTAATATAAGTATGGCACACGGCCATTCAAAGGTGTCCTATAATGCGTCTCCCTAAAAATATAAAAAAGGTAGATAGATATAGACATGAGTAGAGATAGATATTTGTATTGATAGATATTACTAGAGAAAGATAGATATTTGTATTGATAGATATTACTAGAGAGAGATATTTGTATTGATAGACATTACGAGAGATAGAGAGATAGATATTTGTATTGATAGATATTACTAGAGATAGAGAGATAGATATTTGTATAGACAGATATTACTAGAGATATAGATATTTGTATAGGTAGATATTACTAGAGATAGATATGAATAGATTTAGATAGGAAATAAATGACAGACGAAAAGGGTTGTGTAAATCGACCTTAAATAATATCCGCTGTTTGCGAATAAAAATCAGAGGTAATAGCTGACCAGTGTAACCTGCTAAGAACAGCTTTCAAACCGACACTCATATAATATAACTACAATCAAATAAGATACGAACAAACGAGGCTAATCTGATCTGACAGTTTGTTTTTTTTTCAGATGATGTATTGTTACGATTGGACAATGAATAACCTTTTATTTGTGAACCACGTGATCAACTGAAGGGTTTCATAGAAATTTCGTTGAAGGTTTACCGATAGCGACTAGCATCTAAGAAAGGCTAGATGCCAAAAATGTGCAATAAAAAAATGCGGAAAGCCGTTCGAATGTAACAGTATATAAATTATAATAGATATTTATACTACACTAGAATCGGCTACACGGCGTTGCCTGGGTAAAAATGATATATATATATATGTGTGTATGTGTGTGTGAAATGATATATATATATATATATGTGTGTGTATGTGTGTGTGAAATGATATATATATATGTGTGTGTATGTGTGTGTGAAATGATATATATATATATATATATATGTGTGTATGTGTGAGTGAAATATATATAATATATATATATATTATATAGTGTGTGTGTGAAATGATATATATATATATGTGTGTTGTATGTGAAATGATATATATATATATATATATGTGTGTATGTACTTGTGAAATGATATATATATATATGTGTGTATGTACTTGTGAAATGATATATATATATATGTGTGTATGTACTTGTGAAATGATATATATATATATGTGTGTGTGTACTTGTGAAATGATATATATATATATATGTGTGTATGTACTTGTATGATATATATATATATGTGTGTATGTACTTGTGAAATGATATATATATATATGTGTGTATGTACTTGTGAAATGATATATATATATGTGTGTATGTATGAAATGATATATATATATATGTGTGTATGTACTTGTGAAATGATATATATATATGTGTGTATGTACTTGTGAAATGATATATATATATATGTGTGTATGTGTGTATGTACTTGTGAAATGATATATATATATATATGTGTGTATGTACTTGTGAAATGATATATATATATTATGTGTGTATGTACTTGTGAAATGATATATATATATATGTGTGTATGACTTGTGAAATGATATATATATATATATATGTGTATGTACTTGTGAAATGATATATATATATATATGTGTATGTACTTGTGAAATGATATATAATATATATATGTGTGTGTGTGAATGAGATATATATATATATGTGTGTGTGTGTGTGAATGAGATATATATATATATATATATATATATATATATATATTATATATATATATATAAGAATTTGAAAAAACAAGTGTTCCGAAAATGGGATGAATTTAATTATCGATGTTTAAAACATGATAAAAAGTTAGTCTCGCAGATCCATTCATTGTTTTGATCTTACATAATTGATTTATGTTTTTATCACAAATACAACCAATGATTTTCTCTTCTTTTACTATTCAAATCCTAATTTTTAAATATTTTTCCAGATATAAATAAAATCTTCATTATTTTTGCACAAAAAGCAAGCTCTGCTGGTAGTGAATATTTATATATATCTATATTGTCGTTAATTGTTTTATTTTCGTAGTTTCCTCCGTACATACATACACACAACTGCTCTTTATATAGTTCAAGAGCAGGTATAATATATAGATTTTAAATATTTCTCAAGCTTGGCATAAGGCTATAATAGTGGGTACTAAATGGGAATCAGTTGTTTCTGAGCAGTTTTCCTCATAGAAGGTCAAGTCCCATCGTACATACTTTTTGGACAAAATAGACCTTCCAATTTTCAGCATAAATGTTTTCAGTAACCCCCTCAACACACACACACACACACACACACACACAATGAAAACAATTCTTGAGTACGAAGAAGTTTACATACCATGTACAGGAGTTGTGTGTGAAATGATATATATATATGTGTGTGTGAAATGATATATATATATGTGTGTGTGTATGTGTGTGAAATGATATATATCATTTCACACACATATACACACTTATATGTGTGTGTGTGTGTATTAAAGGATGTGTGTGTATGAAAGATATGTGCGTGTAAAATATATATATGTGCATACGTGTGAAAGGATATATAGAATATATATGTGTGTGTATGTGAAATCACGAGTGTGTGCGAAAGGATATATACATATATTTGTGTGTAAATGTTTGCGGGAAAGGATATATATATATATATATATATATATATATATATATATATATATATAAAATGTTTGTTTGTGTGTTTGTGTGTAATGAAAGGTCAAACAATTTTGGGAAAGCCAAATTTGAACTTCTAGATGAATATATGGAATAACATGAATAAATGGGTGGGTCATAAACTTTCACCACCCACGCGAATCGAGCCACAAGTTTTCGCATATCTTGACTTTAACGGAATCAACCAGTTCGCAAAAAAATAAAAAAAGTGCTCGTTTCCCTGTTAACATAACCTGCTTCGAATCCAATCGTGACCTCTTACCCTTCGTTGATGAGTACTTCGGCTAGTTTAGTTTGGTTTGTTTTGTTTTGTTTTACGGCATATCAACCTCAGTGGGTCATTTAATGCCGATAAAGTTTAGAAATAAATCAATTCTTAATGGATAAAACAATTTTTTTATAAATACATTTTTCTATTTAACCCATAGATGGGACCCTAACAGGTACTACCACTCCGGGTCAGAGTGGACCAGGGAGCAGTGGTGATGAAGGAGTGCTCCACATTCCCCAAACCTCCAAAACTGGAACCTCACCATCAGATAGAGTTTAACGTCATTCCAGGACATGCAGACCCGCAGTCACCGCCTTCTAGCACCCATATGATAAAAAGGGATTGGGGCTTACCATAAGGGCAATAGGGTTGGGAAAATCATATAGGTGCTAGGGCTTGACGTGACCAGCCGATTGATCGGAGGGGGCCTCTCCAACCGCCCGTCTAGCCCAAGATAGGACCAAAGTGGAGTATTGCATGTCATGAACTGCTCATCCACCTGGGCCCTATCCTTAAGCATCACAGGTCGCCACCTACGGCCAACAAGGGGCCCCATTGGGGGAGTCTTACCCCTCTGCAGAGGTGCAGTCGGTGCATTCTAACGCCCCAGCCGACAGGGCGGTCGGCTAGTTTAATCTAAACTAGTAGACCTGGGGACATACTACAGTATGATAATTTGATATGTTTACTTAAGAGCTATTGCTAAATAGTTCAATATGTAAAAAGTATAATAATCTTAATTAGTAGAACCATTGGATATACGACAGTATGAAAATTTAACTATTACAAAGTTTGATATGTTTACTTAAGAGCTATTGCTAAATAGTTTCATATGTAAAAAGTATGATAATCTTGATTTAACCCTCCTCTCTCTCACTCTCTTAAATGAAGGGTTGTAGAATATTAACATTGATTTGCCGATAAAAATCTGGGAGGAGGCGTTTAAAATATTTACAATAATTTGCCGACAAATAAGTGACTTGCAAAATATCCAAGTTGGGTCGGAAATTTTCCTGACGCTGGCTCGCTAAAACATAGCGTAAATTGAAGCCGAAGTCCGGGACGATAATAAGATCAAAATTACCAAAATGTATTCCCCGCCTTGTCGGCTGGGGCGTTAGAATGCACCGACTGCACCTCTGCAGAGGGGTAAGACTCCCCCAATGGGGCCACCTGTTGGCCGTGGGTGGCGACCCGTGATGCTTAAGGATAGAGCCCAGGTGGATGAGCAGTTCATGACATGCAATACTCCACTTTGGCCCTATCTTGGGCTAGACGGGTGGTCGGAGAGGCCCCCCTCCGATCAATCGGCTGGTCACGTCAAGCCCTAGCACCTATATGATTTTCCCAACCCTATTGCCCTTATAGCAAGCCCCAACCCCTTTTTATTGTTCCCTGGTCCACTCTGACCCGGAGTGGTAGTTCCTGTTAGGGTCCCATCTATCACAATTTCAATATTACAAAAAAAACAAACATGGAACTTCTTTTTTTTTCTTTTTTTTTTTTTTTTCAATTTCTTTTAATTTTACGTTGGGTATTTAAGCGATAAAAGATCATTTGGAATGTTTCATTTTAAGAATTGGGACAAATAAAATGGGACAAATAAGAAATCTGCAATTAAGCGATACCAGATAATCTGGATTTATATTTTTGCATTGCTTCTTGAACAATTTTGACGGTCTCATTTTTTAACCAGAGGGTAGACTGGACTCTTTCACCATTGCTACGTAACTAGTCTAGAAGGAAAACGTAACTAGTCTAGAAGGAATTCAAACCTGTTAAACTCCGCTTAATAAATTGACCTTGTGTCGCATCCTGCTCGTGAAGAGGGGTTGGTATATATATATATAATCCGACAATTCTAATGCATATAGTGGCATCCATCAGTCTTGTGAGACTATGGTCCAATGCACCGGCATGGACACGGTTATATGGAATATTTCAAAGATCCTTCCTAATCCAAACCTAATGAGTTAGATATAGCTACTAATAGTGTCGCTTAGTAACTCATCGGGGCAAGTATATATATATATATATATATATATATATATATATATATATATATATATATATATATATATATATATATAGGTATCTAAAACTTGGTAGTAAGGGATGATTCTATATGTGATTTCTAAGATACACTGTATTATTATTGTATGATCCAGTATGTATAAATACAGTGAATCTTTAAATCACCACAGAGAGCTCAATGTATAATAATCTTTTTAGATTATATACAGAGCAACATTTATCTTAGAAAGGAAGGAAAAACTCAACACCGTTATTCCATAATAAATTTATTTCGACCAAAATTGGGGCCTTTATAAATCTAAGTTGATTTAACAAAGCTCCCCAAAATCAAGTCTCATCAGATGGATAATCATCAATAATTTGAATTGCATAACAGAAAAATTATTGATGATTATCCATCTGATGAGACTTGATTTTGGGGAGGTTTGTTAAATCATCTTAGATTTATAAAGGCCCCAATTTTGGTCGAAATAAATTTATTATGGAATAACGGTGTTGAGTTTTTCCTTCCTTTGAAAGCTATATATATATATATATATATATATATATATATATTATATATATATATATATATCATCATCATGTCAGGCAATTTGCACAGATATCCATGACGATCTCTCGCCAACCCTCCCTATCATTTATCGACTCTGGGAGCTCCTCCGCCCAGCATCCTTACATAGTTGGTCGATGTAGGTCTTGGTTGGGCGGCCCACGTTAGCATGTCCATGTGTTGGCCTCCACAGTAATACGTCGCTTACGAGCTCATCCTTGCTTCTCCAGCAGTGTCCTGCATGCCTAACCCTCCTTACTCGTATGGTTTGTAATATGGGAGGCAGGTGGCCATACAATTGCTTTTTTGTGGGGTGCTGTTTCCACGACTTATTCAAGACCGCTCGCAGCATTCTTGTGCAGCTCCCATCTAGCTTATTCTCAAGGCGCTTCGTTAGGGTCCATACAGCAGTACCGATATAACCACAGCCTGGAAGAATCGTCTCTTTAGCTTGTCAGAGAGGTCGGATTTCCACACGACTGATAATTTGTTGATGGCCAACCATGCCTTTCCTATTCGTGTTATATATATATATATATATATATATATATATATATATATATATATATATATGACCAGATAGTAACTTTTCTATTATTCTTTCAGTACCCAGGGGGAGAATATTTGGATACATACATTTACCAAGAAAGTTAGCGTAAAGTGAATCGCAAACAGCCTTGGCCATAATTTGAACTCCGTTTGAGTCCGTTTTATTCGACAATAACCGTTACGCCACCCCCGCATCCAATTCAGACTTTTACAACCAGATATCATCGTTACATTTACGAAGACACGAAGAATTGCATTTGTTTTTGTTTTTATCAAAGGAATCTCTACCTGTGCGTGGATATGTGTGTTTATAGCCGTTTTGTATTTATTGCTACGGGTGTTACAGCCATTTTCTTTAAGAGAAGGAAAGAACACGGGCAGATGCCGAAGCCATTAAAAGAATTCCATACCAAAGTCAAAGAAGACGCTGTGTCTGGAGAAATCATTGCCAAACCGTCAAAACTCTGAGATTTTACAAGTCTGAGAATTATTATTATTATTATTAGACATTTTTTGTCGATCTTCCCGTTGTGATGGCGTCTTCGTTATTTCTAGAACGTTGAATATCTGCGGACAAAAAGAAAGTTCGTGAAAGTTAGTGAGTTAATTAGCCAGTCAGCTTATTTAACGGCATATCAATTCCTTACGGGTTATGTACGAAAGGCATGGAGTGCTATAGACGGATTGTCGATCTTATTGAAATCTGATAAAATAAAGCAAGAATTCAAGCTATAGCCGTGTCAGTGCTATTGTATGGCTGCATCACTTGAACTCTAAGGAAACAATTTCTCGTTTTTTATTTTTTATTTTTAGATGAAGCTTGATAATTAGTATTATTTGGATTATTCGGACTATTGTCTTCATCGTTATCTTTACAACGTTTCGGCCGATGTGCTCTCCGACCTTCTTCAGGTATTTCTTGTCGGACTCGGGAACCTATTCAGATTCGGGAAACTTCTCGGACTCTGGAACCTTCTTTCAAACTCGGGAACCTTCTTGTCGTAATGGGGAACCTTCTTCTCGTAATAGGGAGCCATCACGGAACTTTGAACCTAACCCTTTATTCAATCACGGGGGTATCCTGTTCTTATTCAGCTAATCATAGCTGGGGTACAATTGTTTGTCCTATTTGTGGGATGTTCTCAGAGGTTTTAAAACTGTGACCACAGCGTTGGTTGATTGATTGATTTTAACGGCATATCAACTCCTTATGGGTTATGTAGGAAAGGCATGGACTGCTATAGACGGATGATCTGACGGAAATCTGATTTCTAATACTAATAATCTATACACAATTATATCATAATCATTCTCATCACCAAGACATGTCGGCATTACGGATTCTCTCTCTCTCTCTCTCTCTCTCTCTCTCTCTCTCTCTCTCTCTCTCTCTCTCTCTCTCTCTCTCTCTCAGCTTCCCAACATATCAAAGGGAGATAAATTGGCCAATGAAATAAGTGGATAGAAAGCATTTAAGATCGTTTGCAACTGCCTTCAAATTAATTACTGGTTGAACTTTCTGCCAAGAAGATCTATATTTGGGATTAACACCATATGAAACCTACACACTAGGATTATCAACTCACTACAGACTTGGACTTATATATTACAGAGGAAACCTACACACTAGGATTATCAACTCACTACAGACTTGGACTTATATATTACAGAGGAAACCTACACACTAGGATTATCAACTCACTACAGACTTGGACTATATATATTACAGAGGAAACCTTCAGGCTAGGATTACCAACTCACTACAGACTTGGACTATTATATCACAGAGGAAACTTACACACTAGGATTACCAACTCACTACAGACTTGGACTTAAATATTACAGAGGAAACTTAAACACTAGGATTGCCAACTCACTACATAATTGGACTTATATATTACAGAAGAAACCTACACACTAGGATTACCAACTCAATGCAAACTTGGAATATTATATTACAGAGGAAATCTACTCACTAGGATTATCAACTCACTATAGACCTGGACTTGTATATTATAGAGGAAACCTACAGACTAGGATTACCAAATGGAGTCTGTGAACAACAGAACCCCTACAATGGCGACAAGGAATTTAATAAACTCTCTCTCTCTCTCTCTCTCTTTGAAATTTACATATAGTGCCAATGACTTGAAGCAACCATTGGTATAAAAAAAATTAAAGAATTTGTAACCCAAAAACAAATTTTATGGAATGTTTTTTTTAAAGATTTCATATAATGGAAAATAATAAAACATTACTAGCAGGACCTGTGGATATACTAATTTGATAATTACGGGTGATAGGTTTATCTAAGAGATATTGAAAATAGTTCAATATATAAAAAGTATAATAATCTTCATTTAACTCTCTCTCTCTCTCTCTCTCTCTCTCTTGATTTAATAGGGCTGGGTTTATTGCCCAGCGCCTGAGGCACCCACCCACCCTCGAGGGGGAATGCCGACGGGATCGACGCATTTTTTGTGCCTACTACCCATGAGCTTCGGCTTGTGAGTGGGCCCACATAAAAATGTCCTTGTATCACGTATCGTCCTAGGATTTTTCTTTATTTGGAATTTTTGGAATATAATACGGTGTTAAGGGTTGGAGCATCGTAAGAATTTCCAATGAGTCTTCATCAGATCGATTCCCAACCTGCAAACGTGGTTTCGGAGCGTTACATCGATGATCACTCGGTTTTTGGGCGCTCCAGCGACATAACAAATTATGTTGCTTAACTTATTGGAAAAAATTACACACACACGCACACATACACACACTTATATATATATATAATTATATATTATATTTTTTTTGCTTGAAGGCAGTTACAATGCGTATATCGTATAAAATCATAATTATATACTAACGATGTTAGGATTCAATCTGGTGGTTAAATAGATGTGTTTACAAATTATTTGTGTTGATAAGAATATCATTAGTTAGACTAGCAAATATATGCTCCCTCCGGGTGCAAGTATTTAAGTTTTAATGTAATAAAATATTATATTAAATTACAAAGACTAACGAAACTAAATAAGAATGCAGATAAAAAGATTTGAAACAGAGGGGAGTATAATTTTAAAAAACAGAACAACTGAACTTTACTCTTCTATCACTCCCGTCTTTTAATGCTAAATTTTCCTACTTTAGTTATTTAGTTAAAATAGGAAGTAAGAATAAAATTACTGTTAATTTTCTTATCTGATTTCTTTAAGATTTATTGAAGAGACCATTGCTCATATTCTTTAAGATAAAACCAAACAATTAGAAATCAATAATAAGCACATATTTATTTAAATCAATTTTTTTATATCAATATGCAAATTAACCTTTCCGTTCACACTGTAAACCGCTATTTTGTTGTATATATAAATACAATTGCATAAAAATTGTTGTGTATATATAAATACATATGCATAAAAATAAAAAACCTAACATTAATAAAATAGCCTTTAAAGTCGGAGACAACGTATTAAATATCTTCAATAACTAACACTTACCTAACCCCCCTCTTAAAAATAATAGACTCTCCGAATTTGATAAAAGCATAGATAACAGAACTAAAAATTAACTAAAAACCAAATTACATAACCCCTTGAAGACGACTGGAGAAACAGTCGAAAGCGCTCGGGAAATTAGTATGCAAAATATCACGAATCAACTCGATCCAGATTCAAAAAGGATAGCCAGAAGACTGGAAAAAATATCCATACAACAAATGAAAAAAGAATAATCCGTGTTGTTCAATAACACATGCCTTGCGAATATAGTTTGTTTTGTTTTGTTTTACGGCATATCAACCTCAGTGGGTCATTTAATGCCGATAAAGTTTTGAAATAAATCAATTCTTAATGGATAATACAATTTTTTATAAATACATTTTCTATTTAACCCATAGATGGGACCCTAACAGGTACTAACTCCGGGTCAGAGTGGACCAAGGAGCAATGGTGATGAAGGGGTGCTCCACATTCCCCAAACCTCCAAAACTGGAACCTCACCATCAGATAGAGTTTAACGTCATTCCAGGACATGTGCCTTCTAGCACCCATATGATAAAAAGGGGTTGGGGCTTGCCATAAATATAAATACAATTGCATAGTATTAGTATGTAGATAAGACGACCAGTATTAATAATATAAAACAATTTTATTAATAATTGAGGTTTAAATAAAAATTAAATCATGAAGAATGTGACATAAATAATTAAGGGAATTGTGACTTGAATGGTAATATAGTTTCGGTTACAAACACATTATCTCCATTATAATAAGATATATCATACAACCGTAGACAAAAAAAACTGTAAGAAGCAACAACACAAAAAATATAAATATAAACGTACAATGTACGCAATTATATAACCCTAGGCATAAAATAACCCTTGACGGGTTGACATGTCATTAAAATCAATCAATTTTCCAGCAAAGTGCCCCATCATCAGATAGTATGACAAAATATCCTGTCTTTAGCGTGCCACAGAGATTATTCCAGAAGAATGCGGGGAATGGGAATTCTGTCGAACCAGTCTACCATAACTACCGCCCAGGGAAGAATGATTATGAAGAAAAAGTTCTCATTGCCAACATCAACAGGGTTTCACACGAGTATATATATATATATATATATAGATATATAGATGAGAGGTATCCAAAACTTGGTAGTAAGGGATGATTCTATGTGTGATTTCAAAGATATACTGTATTATTATTGTATGATCCAGTAAAGTATAAATACAGTGAATCTTCAAATCACTAAAAAGAGCTCAATGTATAATAAACTTTCTAAATTATATACAGAGCAATATCTATCTTAGAAAGGAAGGAAAAACCCAACACCGTAATTCCATAATAAATTTATTTCGACCAAAATTGGGGCCTGTATAAATCTAAGTCGATTTAATATAACCTTGGGAGCTATATCAAATCAACTTAAATTTATACAGGCCCCAATTATGGTCGAAATAAATTTATTATGGACTTACGGTGTTGAGCTTTTCCATCCTTTCCAAGATATATATATAAAGTTAGGGTAGCGCGGGCATGAATTTAACGGTACTTAGTAACTGACAGTTTCTCGCCTATGCGATTCTCAAGCCAACGTGAGTGTATATATCTATATATATATAAAGGAAGTTTGGTATGTACGTGTCACTTACCTCTTATCACACAAACCAACCAAGACTTGCGATTACACTAGGCAACACAATTTTCTGATACTTGTTTTTTACTATTTTCTTACCTATGAATCCAAAAATGATCCCAGTTTTTCTATATCACGTCAACTTTTCGATTTTTTATTTTGTAGATAATAAAAAAGATGAGGACAATAGTCCGAATAATCAAATAATATTGACTTCCTCGAGTCTTAAAATTCGTTTTTTATTCTTTTTTTTTTATTGATTTTTTTAGATGTGGCTTGATAATTTGTATTATTCAGGCTATTGACCTCATCTTTATTTTTATATATTACAACATTCCTGAGTTCGAGAAGAAACACCTGAAGAAGGCCGGAGATCACATCGGCCAAAATGTTGTGTATATAACAATAAAGATATACACATCTACATACGTACACTTCCACACACATTATTATTGAATATATCATTTTCAGACGAAGCCAGAGAAGTTAATGTTATAGTTGGATGCCTACCTTTCCCAAGGGTATTAGCTCTGTGAAATACAAACAGCTTCGTCCAAGATTTGAACTCTGGTCGACGAGTCCATTTCCTACGACTCTAACCATTACACCACGCGCCTCCAAAAGCCAAGTATATATGTACTAAGAATATTGGTAGGGAGACTGCATAATGATGGGTGGGTGGTATGTTTTATGAACACCGGGGATTCCTTACCTTATCTCTGACAACTATATAAACCTATCATCAACATTTATAATTAGTGCATCTGGCAGCTTTTATAACATCTAGGTACATCCGCACACTTTTGACAACCAGATGATCTGTGTGTCGATAATAATAAAAAACACTTTTTATTACTCTTTGTGTTCATACTCCAAAAGACACAAGTGGTAGAGGCACTATTATTACAACTTCCGACAGGAAGTATTCGACTTACGTCAGAACTGGCTTATTAGGATTGAAATATATAATAATAATAATAATAAGAAGAAGAAGAACCAATATGAGAAAGGCATGAGGATTTCCTTGCATGAACGTCAAGATTCCACTGAACGAAACGAGACAGAATTTCGGGACCATATCACCAAAGTAAGTCATTTAGAACAGCCATTTTTATATTTCAACTGTGGTGATTTTTTGACCAGTGAAAGAGATTTTTTTCTTTTGCTTTTCATATTTAGATAATCTATAAAGATACCATCTTTTTTATTTCCTTCAACAAATTTTCTGTCTGCCCTGTTGGTGAGGCTTAGATTATACTAATTGTATCCCCTGCAGAGGGGTAAGACCCTCCCCAAAACAGGGTATCCTGGGTATGATACTAAACTGCATGGTAAGTTTCTAGTTCTAGATCTGGGGAGTGCAGAATACTTATTTATTATTAGGATTGAAAATATAATAATAATAATAATAATAATAATAATAATAAGCAGAACCAGACCTAGTGTTGATTAACTAAAACAAGAAAAAGAAGAAAACGGAAACCAGACCCGAAGTCCTCAATAGAAGACCAGACCTTAGAAGATATACCAGACCAAGATGTTAGAAGATAGAACCAAAGCCAGCCAGAAAAATAGATGACCAAGATGTAGAAGAAGTAAAGAAAGGTATATAACGTTATATAGATTTGGGTTAGTGAAAACCCCAGTATGCAACATTTTGGAGTTAATGTGCAAAGCTATGATATCAAGTATTCCAATTCAATACAAATAATTTGCACACAGCAGTATGGTTTTAAGTATTCCTATCTAATACTAATAATTATATGGTTATAAAGTCATGGGAAATGGACTACTTAGCGCTAATACCCTTGGGAAAGGTATTAATCCTACTCTCCCTTCAGCTATGGACTTTGCGGTTCCAGCAGATCACGGGGCGGAGTTGAAAGAAAACTAAAAGATGGACAAATACCTGGACCTTGCCAGAGAATTTAAAAAGGTTGTGGAATATGAGGGTAAAAGTGATACCAATTGTAGTTGGTGCACTTAGAACAGTCCCAAAAGGCTTGGAAAAAAGACTGGAAATCAGAGGAAGAATTGAGATCATCCTGACTACTGCACTGCTGCAGAAGAGTCCTGGAGACATGAGGAGACGTTGTCACCCAGACTCCAGTGAAATACCATCAGCTGACGCTGATGTGAAAAACTAAAAAGGAATGAAAATGATAAAGCAAAGAAAAAGCGATTGCAATATACAGACAAGTAGAAATACAAGAAAAACATGGAAAAAGAAATGGTAAGAAAAACAACTATATGGATACTTCAAGAGACAAACTGCAGAGATCGCACTTGAGAATACATTGATATGACTAAGATGGGGAAACCTCAAAGGAAAAACTGAATCTCTCATAATCGCAGCACAAGATAATGCCATAAGAACAAACTATATAAAAGTAAAAAAACAGATATGACGCAACAGAATAGTAAGTATAGAATGTCTAGAGACAAAGATGAAACGGTTAAACATAATTAGCTAGAAACGGTTTGTTAGGAGGGGATTGAAATGGAACTGTAATACCACTCTTATTATAAGCGAGATTCGGTGTCTGTAACCGAAAGTGTGCCACTTCTTACACAATTCCAGAGGGTATTGTAACGTAAGTTTATCAATGTCAAAAATCATTAATACATAGAATAAAGAACAACCCTGTATGATATATACTGAGAAATTATGTATGCAACATTAAACGGTTCATATTAGTGTTATATACAGCTCTTTTGTGAAGAAATCTAGCTTCAAATAACTATTCTTAATACAAATAATTTGCACACTGTTATATGGTTTCGAATATTCCTATCAAATACTAATAATTTTTCAAGATATCTATTTCACCCATAGGTAGGACTGATATTATATATATACGTTTAAAAACGAATGGATTAAAATTACGGACTGCACTTTTAAATCGTTTTTTTTTTCATCAAGAAGTAAATATATTTGCTTGGATTTGAAGGTAATTGTATATATATATATATATATATATATATATATATATATATATATCTCCGCACGAGTAGGATGCGACACAAAGTCAATTTTCCTTCTTCTAGACCGGTTGCCTAACCAAAGTTAAAGAGCCCAGTCTGCCCTACTATTTACCCATAGCTTGAGGGAGAGTAGGAATCATGCCTTTCCCAAGGGTTTTAGCGCTATGTGAAATGTAAACAGCCTAGTCCAGGATTTGAACTCGAAGCGACGAATCCATTTCCCATAACACTAACCATTACACCACGCACTTGGTGGTGGACTGTTACAGATACGGTCACTTTGGGGTCAGAGTGTACCTAAGAGCAATGGCAATGATGAATTGGCACTAGACTCCCGAAAATACCATAATTGACAAGAATGAATTCTAAGAACTGGATACATATGTATGTATATTGCATCACCAGAATTGGCCGGCAGAATTGACAAATATATATATGCATACATACAATTTACTAGTTACGGTCAAGTCACTTTGAAAGCACTGGTTCCCGCTAGATTACCGAAGTTAAGCAACAATGAGATGGGTGGCCATTTGAGCAAGAGCAGGTACTTTGAGTGACCTGATATCAAAATGACTTGATTCGGAATTAAATGACCCAAAAAGGGTTGATATGCCGTAAAACAAGCAAGCAACCAACCAACCAGTTTCATTTTAGTTTCAAGATTAGTCGTTGGTGTTTCATATGATTATATATATATATATATATATGGGTGTGTGTGTGAGTATATATAGTGTGTATAATATGTGTATGTGGGTGTGTGTGAGTATATATGTGTGTGTGAGTATATGTGTGTGTGTGAGTATATATATAGTGTGTGTGCGTGAGTATATGTGTGTGTGTGAGCGTGTTTGCATATAATGTGTGTTTGTGTGTGCATGTGTTATACATGTGTGCATATGTATGTGTGTGTGTGTTCGTGGGTGCATGTGTATATATATGTGTGTGTGTGTTCGTGGGTGCATGTGTATATACGTGTGTGTTCGTGGTTCATGTGTATATATGTGTTCGTATGTGTATATATATAGAGATATACGTGTGCGTGCGAGCGTGTGTGTGTATATATATGTGTATGCGTGCATATATATATATATATATATATATATATATAAAGTGTGTGTGTGTGTCTGAATGAGTGCATGTGTGTACATATATGAGTGTGTGTGTGAATTTGCGTGCATATATATGTGTGTGTGTGCATGTGTTTATTATATATATATATTATATATATATACACAGCACACTATGCGCACACACGTATGTATATATACATGCACACACAGAGACATATATATGTCTCTGTGTGTGCATGAGTATGTACATACGTGTGTGCGATGGAACTCTTGTGTGTACAAACACTTTGGGTCAAGTGTACCTTAGAGTAACGACAACGAAGAAGTGACCCTCCACACCCCAAGGATCCACAATTGACAAGAATCTATTCTAAGGTCTCACTGGAACTTGAGATATTCGTGCTAATGAATACAGATAACATTCATCCTTTGCTATAACTCAATCGAAACCTGCAACCCCTTAACACACTGTTCTAATATAATGTTTGATTATCAAGCTGAAAAGAAAATGTAATCACCGAGCAGAAGATGCGACCTGATTACTTCCGGGCAAAGTACAGAACAGACATGCGCAGACCACACCGTTTTGCGCACGGCAGTTTTTAATCTATTTTGCTGGACGATGAGCTTGTCATTCAGTACGCATGCGTAGTTCATGAAACCATTAGGCATTCGATTATACCACAGGACAGTTCGGAAACCGAGGTCCGTCATTAGAGAGTAGTCTAGTAACCTATATAATAATGATATGGTCAAGTATTTGATTGAAATATAAAAGGTAGATATCCCCCCATAAGAGGGTCGGCTGAAAAGTTCATAGGCTAACCAAGATACTCTTATTGAATGTCATTTAATGAAATCAAGTATTTGATTGTATAACAGAAAAAGTAGATATCACATCATAATAGGACCGGCTGAAAAGTTCATAGGCTGACCAAGATACTCTTATTGAATGTCATTTAATGAAATCAAGTATTTGATTGGATAACAGAAAAAGTAGATATTACATCATAAGAGGACCGGCTGAAAAGTTCATAGGCTGACCAAGATACTCTTATGAATATCATTTAATGAAATCAAGTATTTGATTGCATAACAGAAAAAGTAGATATGACATCATAAGAGGGTCGGCTGAAAAGTTCATATCCTGACCAAGATACTCTTATGAATGTCATTTAATGAAATCAAGTATTTGATTGCATAACAGAAAAAGTAGATATGACATCATAATAGGACCGGCTGAAAAGTTCATATCCTGACCAAGATACTCTTATGGAATGTCATTTAATGAAATCAAGTATTTGATTGGATAACAGAAATGGTTGATATTGTTACATAATTCAAGGATAGCCTACGAATTATTCTGTAAGTGTGGTAAAAATTCAAATAACGGTATAGTAAATGGAAAGTTACCATTGACCGTTGTAAAAGTTGTAAATGTGATTGACAAGGGAGTTCACCTTCTTTGACCTGGACGCCGATTGTTGATTGGCTGAAAGGAAAATGACTTTTTTAATTTAGAAGGAAGAAAATCAGACCAGAAGAAGAGGATGGGAGCGACAAAGCAGAACCAGTAAGCGCCCATCACCTCTCGTCTTGTCATTTATATACCCGATGTAAATATCACATCATAAGTGGGCCGGCTGAAAAGTTCATAGGCTAACCAAGATACTCTTTGAAATGTCATTTAATGAATCAAGTATTTGATTGGATAACAGAAATGGTAGATATCACCTCATAAGAGGTCGTCTGAAAAGTTCATAGACTTCTTATGGATATCATTTAATGAAATAGTATTTGATTGGATAACAGAAAAAGTAGATATGACATCATAGAGGGTCGGCTGAAATCATAGGCTGAAAAGTTCATAGGCTGACCAAGATACTCTTATGAAATGTCATTTAATGAAATCAAGTATTTGATTGGATAACAGAAAAAGTAGATATCACATCATAAGTGGGCCGGCTGAAAAGTTCATAGGCTGACCAAGATACTTTATGAAATGTCATTTAATGAAATCAAGTATTTGATTGGATAAAAGAAATGGTAGATATTCCCTCATAAGAGGGCTGGCTGAAAAGTTCATAGGCTGACCAAGATACTCTTATTGAATGTCATTTAATGAAATCAAGTATTTGATTGGATAACAGAAATGGTAGATATTCCCTCATAAGAGGGCTGGCTGAAAAGTTCATAGGCTGACCAAGATAAGCTGAAAATTTCATAGGCTTACCAAGATACTCTTATTGAATGTCATTTAATGAAATCAAGTATTTGATTGGATAACAGAAATGGTAGATATTCCCTCATAAGAGATCGGCTGAAAAGT
Source organism: Doryteuthis pealeii (assembly GCA_023376005.1). Classification (NCBI taxonomy): domain Eukaryota; kingdom Metazoa; phylum Mollusca; class Cephalopoda; order Myopsida; family Loliginidae; genus Doryteuthis; species Doryteuthis pealeii. Next base: position 15,484,799 of record CM042172.1, read on the forward strand.
TCATAGGCTAACCAAGATACTCTCATGGAATTGAATATCAACCAATGAAATGCCCGGTGTAATTAACTTGGTGAATCGTCTTTTTTCATTATAAAAAGCTGAATGAGTGTTACATGGCGAGGTCCATCCTCTAATTCGAATTCAACCATAATACACCAGGGTCGGCTGAAAAGTTCATAGGCTGACTCTCATGGAATATGACCAAGTGGGGGCTTATTTTTCAACATAGTTCCCCTCGGGGGATCAAAGTGTCGGTACCGGACATGTATACCGGAAAGGGGGTCTCCCTTAAGAAAAAATTGTGATTTTGTAAAAAGAACCAGGTACCTCTAAAGTAGAGGCATTCCCAACAAACAAAGCGAGTACCCGGTATTATTAGTATTTTTGTAATTTAACCATTGTAGTTCTTTTAACAATAACAAAATTGATATATCCGGGTTAAGGTATATATTATGAAGTTGGTATTTGGTATATTATCGCAGTAGTAGCTGGTGCGTCGAATAGCAGTACGTCTTCCGAGCAGTCGTGGTGGTATTCTGACTGGTAGGCGAGTAAACTTAGACTAGTAGGCTTAGGCGCTTGTACCACCACAGTGTCGAATATTTATAGATGACACTGTCCAATCAGATTATAGTGAAGGGGTACCAAGGTATTTACATATTCATTACATCAAAAATAGATGAAACCATTCTAATTAATTATTATTATCTGGATATATAGATAAATCATTTATATATACATCTCGATAATAGATATTATGCTTGAGTAATAGGTATCAGTAATGTTTACAATATCACAATTTGTTCTCCTTTTCTCGGTTTACATGTCCGCTATCTAAACTTTAGCCCCTCTCTGTGTCCATATCATACGACAATAATCGTTACGCATACGCGCCTCTGTGCATCTAGTCGATTATATTTCAACTTATTATGCATAATGATTTACAGGATAGTGAAACGCAAATATTCTTTAATAATAACGCGTCTTTGAACTGACAAAAGTAAGAAGTTTAATGAATATATATAAAGCTTTATTATCTGTCTTTTCATATCCTCTCTATCTATCTATCTATCTATCTAATTTTGTTCAGAATATCTATCTATCTATCTAATTTTGTTCAGAATATCTATCTGTCTATCTAATTTTGTTCAATATCTATCTAATTATCTATCTAATTTTGTTCATATCTTTTTTATCTCTAATTTTGTTGTATCTTTTTATCTATCTAATTTTGTTAATATCTTTTTTATCTATCTAATTTTGTTCATATCTTTTATCTATCTAATTTTGTTCATATCTATCTATTTTTATCTATCTATCTTTGTTCATATGTTTTATCTATCTAATTTTGTTCATATGTTTCTATCTATCTAATTTGTTCATATGTTTCTATTTCTATTTTGTTCTATCTCTAATTCATATGTTGTTCATATGTTTTCTAACTATCTAATTTTGTTCATATGTTTTCTAACTATCTAATTTTGTTCATCATGTTTCTAACTATCTAATTTTGTTTTCTAACTATCTAATTTTGTTCATATGTTCTAACTATCTATTTTTTCATATGTTTTCTAACTATCTAATTTTGTTCATATTTTCTAACTATCTAATTTTATGTTTTCTAACTATCTAATTTGTTCATATGTTTTCTAACTATCTAATTTTGTTCATATGTTTTCTAACTATCTAATTTTTGTTCATATTTTTCTAACTATCTAATTTTGTTCATATGTTTTCTAACTATCTAAATATTCTAACTATCTAATTTTGTTCATATGTTTTCTAACTATCTAATTTTGTTCATATGTTGGTTTTGTTCATATGAACTATCTAATTTTGTTCTAACTATCTAATTTTGTTCTATCTAATTTTGTTCATATGATCTATCTAATCTATCTAATTTGTTCATATGTCTAACTATCTAATTTTGTTAACTATCTAATTCATATGTTTTCTAACTATCTAATTTTGTTCATATGTTTTCTAACTATCTAATTTTGTTCATATGTTTTCTAACTATCTAATTTGTTCATATGTTTTCTAACTATCTAATTTTGTTGTTCATATCTTTCTAACTATCTAATTTTGTTCATATCTTTTCTAACTATCTCTATTTTGTTCATATCTTTTCTAACTATCTAATTTTGTTGTTTGTTCATATCTTTCTAACTATCTATTTTGTTCATATCTTTTCTAACTATCTTCATATTTTCTAACTATCTAATTTTGTTCATATTTTCTAACTATCTAATTTTGTTCATATGTTTTCTAACTATAATTTGTTCATATGTTTTCTAACTATCTAACATATGATTTGTTCATATGTTCTAACTATCTAATTTTGTTCATATCTTTTCTAACTATCTAATTTTGTTCATATCTTTTCTAACTATCTAATTTTGTTCATATGTTTCTAACTATCTAATTTTGTTCATATGCTATCTAATTTTGAGAACTATCTAAATCTAATCATATAACTATCTAATTTTGTTCATATGTTTTTAACTATCTAATCTATCTATTTTGTTCATATGTTTTCTAACTATCTAATTTTGTTTCATGTTTCTAACTATCTAATTTTGTTCATATATTTTCTAACTATCTAATTTTGTTCATATCTTTCTAATATCTAATTTTGTATCTAATTTTTTCATATCTTTTTCTAACTATCTAATTTTTTCATCTTTTCTAACTATCTAATTGTTCATATCTCTAACTATCTTTTTTGTTCATATCTTTTCTAACTATCTAATTTTGTTCCATATCTTTCTAACTATCTAATTTTGTTCATATCTTTTTCTAATTTTGTTCATATCTTTTCTAACTATCTAATTTTCTTCATATCTTTTCTAACTATCTAATTTTCTTCATATCTTTTCTAACTATCTAATTGATTTTGTTCATATCTTTTCTATCAAATATGTTCATATCCATCTATCTATCTCTCTATCTATCCATCTATCTCATTCTCTTCATATTCTATCCATCTATCTCATTCTCTTCATATTCTATCCATCTATCTCATTCTCTTCATATCCATCGATCCATCTATCTCATTCTCTTCATATTCTATCATCATCTCATTCTCTTCATATTCTATCCATCTATCTCAGTTTCTTTATATCAATCAGAATTCTGAGACAAGCATAAACTGGATCTTTTCACCAGTTACGTGTTGAGTTTTTCCTTCCTTTCAAAGATAAATATTGCTCTGTATATAATCTAAAAAGATTATTATATATTGAGCTCTCTTTAGTGATTTAAAAATTCACTGTATTTATACATACTGAATCATACAATAATAATACAGTGTATCTTAGAAATCACATATAGAATCATCCCTTACTACCAAGTTTTGGATACCTCTCATATATATATATATATATATATATATATATATATATATATCTTATTATAATGGAGATTGTGTGTTTTTCTGTCTGTAACCGAAACTATATTACTACTCAAGTCACAATTCCCTTAGTTATTGACATCACATTCTCCATGATTTTATTTTTATTTTAACCTTAATTATTAATAAAAATTCTTTTACATTATTCATACTTTTAACTATATCTACATACTGACAACGTGCAATTATATTTATATATACAACAGAATAGCGGTTTACAGTGTGAACGGGGAGGTTAATTTGCATATTGATATTAAAAAATCGAATTTAATAAATGTGCTCAGTGTTATTGATTTCTAACTGTTTGGTTTTATTTTAATGAATATAAGCAAAAATCTCTTCAATAAATCTTAAATGAAATCCATTAACAAGAAAAAAATAACTGTCATTTTATTCTTTACTTCCTATTTTAACAAAATACTTAAATTAGAAAAAATAACAAAGACGAGAGTGATGGAAGAGTAAGTTTCAGTTGTTCTATTTTTCGATTATACTCCCTCTGTTTCAAATCTTTTTATCTGCATTCTTATTTAGTTTAATAAGCCTTTCTAATTTAATAAAATATTTTATTACATTAAAACCTAAATACTTGCACCCGGAGGGTGCATATATTTGCTAGTGTATATATATATATATATATATATATATATATTTTTTCCAGGTCAAAATTGATCAACTGATTTTTTTTATTCAGGGTTGCCAACCTGAAATCTATTTTTTCATATCATTCTCATTACTTTCCAAACTAACTTCGTAATCAAGATGAACTCAATGGTGGTTCAGTATGTCATGCAACGGTAAAAAAGAAGATACAAATGTTTGAATCATTATTGATTGTCAATGTTCGATGCTGAATTATTTCGCTCTGCTTGAAATTCACTCATCCGTGTTGAACGTTCCGGTTTCCTATAAAAACAGAAAACAAAGCGAAACGATGAAATAAAAATGAGACAGATGAGTCAGACAAGAGATTGATGCACTGATATGGTAAACATAAAAAAACTGGAATCGAGATAGAACGTTGCTTAAAACAAAGAGAAACAAATAGATGAGATAGTCCAATTAATTATACACCCTATGGGACCGTAGAATACGGCGACTGCTCCCTGCAGAGGGGTAAGACTGCACTGTCGGCTGGTGCTGTAGAATACGCCGACAGCTGCCCTGCAGAGGGTAAGACCGCTCTGTCGACTGAGACCGTAAAATACGTCAATTTCGTCCCTGTAAAGGGGTTAAGACTGCTCTGTCGGTTGGGACTGTAGAATACGCTGACTGCACCCCTGAAGATGGATAAGACCACCTTGTCGGCTGCTGTAGTAATGGTAAGACCACTTTGTACGCCGACTGTACCTTGCAAAGGGTTAAGACCGACCTGTCGACTGGGACCGTAGAATACGGCGACTGCTCCCCTGCAGAGGAGTAAGACTGCACTGTCGACTGGTGCTGTAGAATACGCCGACAGCTGCCCTGCTGATGGATAAGACCGCTCTATCGGATGGTGCTGTAGAATACGCCGACTGCACCCTTGCTGAGAGTTAAGACCAACCTGTCGACTGGGACCATAGAATACGGCGATTGCTCCCCTGCAGAGGGGTAAGACCGCCCAGTCATCTGGGGCTGTAGAATACGCCGATTGCTCCCCTGCAGAGGAGTAAGACCGCCCGGACGGTTTGTGCTATAGAATACAAAGACTACACTTATAAATAGGGATAAAATCTCCACCATCTAAATGGGGGTCACTTGCTGACCGTGGGCGGTGACCTGTGATGCTTAAGTACGGAATCCTGGTGGCTGAGCAGTCCGTGGAATGCAGCACTCCACTTTGGCCCTTAATTAGGCTAGACGGTCAGAGGTGTTGCATTTATATTTTCTCGATTTTTTTTCTCTGCAGTGAAGATTACAGACGTATAGATTAACTTACATGTAAATATAGTAATACTTTTTACAATAGAAATTTTAACTGGCCGGTTTAGCTCAGTCGGTAGAGCGTCTGCCTATGGAACACAAGGTTCTAGGTTCGATACCGGCCCCCGCCCACTCACCGTATGAGTAGCACATGGACCTGTGCGGTAAAGTAAGATGATGGTAGGTGTTGGTGCTTCGCCTCAGACGCCAAAACAATCTCCTTGTAGCGCAAGTGAAAAGCAGAGAGTGGACCTGGGAGTAATGATGATGAAGGGGTACTCCACATTCCCCAGAGCTCCAGAATTTGAACTTCATCATCAGATCGAGTTCAACGTCATAGCAAGGACACTAAGACCCTTAGCCACTACCTTCTAGCACACATATGATAAGAAGTGTTGGGGCTTGCCATAAGGGCAATAGGGTTGGGACAATCATATAGGTTCTATGGCTTGACGTAACTAATCAATTTATCTGAAGGGGTATTATATGGATACTTCAAAGGAAAAAAAAAGAAGAGGTTGCACATGAAAAGACTTGAACATGGTTAAGAAGTGGATACCTCAAGAGAGAAACTGAATCACTAATAATTGCTGCACAAAATAATGCCATAAGAACAAATAATATCAAAGCAAAAATTGATAAGACACAACGAAACAGTAAATGATCTACTGGGAATTATGGAGAAAACTAAATTTTGACCATACAACAAAATGGTATATGCATAAACCTTGCATCCGTTCTTGAGAATGAAACACATAAAATTATCTGGACTTTGAGATAAAGACGGATCACCTTATCCTAGCCAGAAGACCAGACCTAGTATTGATTAACAAAAAAAAAGAGAACTTGTCAACTGGTAGATTTTGCAGTTGCAGTAGATCGTAGGGTAAAGATGAAGGAAAACGAAAAGATAGACAAATACCATGACCTTGCCAGAGAATTGAAAAAGCTGTGAAATATGAGGGTGAAAGTGATACCAATTATTGGTACACTTGGAACGCTCCCAAAAAGATTGGAAAAAAGATTGAAAGAACAGGAAATCAGAGGAAGAATTGAGACCATCCATTACTGCAATCGGCTAGTCCTGGAGACCTGAGGAGACTTGTCACAGACTCCAGTGAAATACCATCAGCTAACGCTGGTGTGAAAACCTCTCATAATAATAATAATAATAATAATAATAAATGAAAATGATAAACATTGAAGACAAGATAATATTACTAATATTTACTAAATGATAAATAAATAATGTTAGACAATGCTTCATCTAATAATAATAGTAATAATAATAATAATAATAATAATTAATAATAATAAATAAGATACTCAGGACCATTCTTAAAATGGACAAAAGAAGAAGACAAAGAGACAAGAAAGTTAATGCATGCACAAGGCTTCAAGAGACGAGAGAGATATGTATCAAGAAAGGAAGGGGAAGAGGTCTTGGAACTGAGAACTTGAGGAAGAGCAAAGACAACAAAATAGAAGTGACAACAAACAAAAAAAGAAAAAAAAAAGAAAAACAATCATATGGACACTTCAAACGACAAATCGAAGAGGTTGCACATGGAAAGACTTGGGCATGGTTAAGAAAGGGAAACCTCAAAAGAGAAACAGAATCATTAATAATTGCTGCACAAAATAATGCCATAAGGACAAACTATATAAAAGCGAAAATTGATAGACCCACAAAATAGTAAATGTAGACTTTGCGATAATAGAGATGAGACTGTAAACCATATACTCTGCGAATGTACCAAACTAGCACAACGAGAATACAAAACTAGACACGACTGGGTTGGGAAGGTGATCCACTGGGAATTATGCAAAAAATTAAATTTTGACCACACAACAAAATGGTATATGCATAAACCAGAATCTGTTCTTGAGAACGAAACGCATGAAATTCTCTGGGACTTTGAAATAAAAACGGATCACCTTATCCCAACAAGAAGACCAGACCTAGTGTTGATAAACAAAAAAGAAAGAACTTGTCAACTGGTGGATTTTGCAGTGCCAGCTGATCACAGGGTGAAGCTAAAGGAAAATGGACAAATATCTGGACCTTGCCAGAGAACTGGAAAAGTTATGGAATATGAAAGTGAAAGTGATACCAATTGTGGTTGGTGCACTTGGAACAGTCCCAAAAGGATTGGAAAAGGGTCTGAAATGTTTGGATATCAGAGGAAGGATTGAAACCATTCAGAATACTCAGAAGAGTCCTGGAGACACGAGGAGACTTGCTGTCATTCAGACTCCAGTGAAAGACCATCAGCTAATGCTGATGTGAAAACTCAAAAGGAGTGAATAATAACAATTATAATGATAATAATAACAATTACAATAATGATAATAATAACAATTACAATAATAATGATAATAATAACAATCACAATAATGATAATAATAATAATTACAATAGTAATAATAATAATTACAATAGTAATAATAATAACAATTACAATAATAATAATTACAATAATAGTAATAATAATTATAATAGTAATAACAATAATAATAATAATAATAATAGTAACAATAATAATAATAATAATAATAGTAACAATAATAATAATAATAATAATAATAATAATAATAACAATAATAATGATAGTAACAGTAATAACAATTACAATAATAATAATAATAGATCACAGAGTGAACAATAATAATAGATCACAGAGTGAACAATTCAATAATAATAATAATAGATCACAGAGTGAAGTTAAAGGAAAATGAAAAAATAGACAAATATCTGGACCTTGCCAGAGAACTGAAAAAGTTATGGAATATGAAAGTGAAAGTGATACCAATTGTAGTTGGTGCACTTGGAACAGTCCCAAAAGGATTAGAAAAGGGCTTGGAAAGTTTGGATATCAGAGGAAGGATTGAAACCATTCAGAACACTGCACTGCTGCAATCTGCCAGAATACTCAGAAGAGTCCTGGAGACCTGAGGAGACTTGCTGTCACTCAGACTCCAGTGAAAGACCATCAGCTAACACTGATGTGAAAACTCAAAAGGAGTAAATAATATTTATAGTAACAATAATAACAATTACAATAATAATAATAATTACAAAAATAACAATTACAATAATAATAACAATAATAACAATAATAACAATTATGACAATAATAATTACAATTACAACAATAATAATAATAATACAATAATAATAATAATTACAATTACAACAATAATAATTACAATTCAACAATAATAATAATAATAATTACAATAATAATAATAATTACAATTAACAAAAAATAATAGCAATTACAACAACAATAATAATAATAATAACAATAATAATAATAATAATAATAAACATTAAAGACAAGATAATATTACTACTTGTTTACAAACGGCCGTAGAAACTTAATGGTAAAATAATAATCCTATCCTTTTATCGTGACGAATATTGGTAACTAAATGTTCCATGATAGTGAGTGATCTGATTCTAATAAATATTGTCTGAAGTTGGATATCAAGAAGAGATGAAAGCACATTCCGCTCTAAGTTGGAACGGAGGTTACACTGACAGGCAGCGTTTCCCGCAGAGATATTCCTAAGATCAAACGGGCCGCGCATATGGTCTGTGCCAAAAATAGCAGATGCAAAAAGGTGCAAAACTCTAACACCATATGGAAAGAAGCTGTGGCGAACGGGAATTAATTTGGAGCAATTAAGCTATCTCATAGCATGGAGGGCGACGCATGGTTAATTATCACACGAGAAATTAGACGTTCGAGTGTCTGTCTCGCGAGCCCGAGATTTCGACACTCAGATCTCGTTCACTTCCAATTCTTGATGTCATATTATCTGTCTACTATCTTCCAATTGTTATTATCACTCCTTGTGCATTTTTCACAGGAGTCTGAGTGACAGCAAGCCTCCGCGGGTCTCCAGTACTTTTCTGTGTATTATTCTATACATATATAAAGTACTATGTATGTCCGGATGAAATCTATACATATATAAAGAGCAGTTGGTGTGTATGTATGGGCAGGTGTATGTATGTCTGGAGGAAACTAGGAAAATAAAACAACGACAAAATAAATATATATACACATTCACCATTACCAGATCTTGCTTTTTGAGCAAAAATACTGAAGATTTGATTCATATTCGTGAAAAAAATTAATAAAATTTAAATAATAACTGCATGGACTTTTTAAAAAACAGAATGTATGCATAACATCATGACTTGGTATTTCTCTGAATTTGGGGGGAAATTTTTGTACCGCAGTTATGGTTAGCGGAATGAGAACAGGATACCCCCGTGGACTGAATAAAGGGTTAGGTTCAAAGTTCCGTGATGGCTCCCGATTACGACAAGACGGTTTATGATTACGACAAAAAGGTTCCCGAGTTCGACAAGAAATACCTGAAGAAGGCTGGAGGGCATATCGACCGAAACGTTGTACAGATAATTATGAAGATGAGGACAATAGTCCGTATAATCCAATACTAAGGACTACGGATAAGATTTTACTGCGTCCTTTTAGATTTTTTGTGCGTCAGGGGCACAGGACGCGTACCTATCAGCATCCATGGTATGGCACATTTCATGGAAAAATTCACTAGATGTTTAGCATAACGTTGAAAAAGAATTGTTAAAGCATTTTTAACGAGTTCCGTGATGGCTCACGATTCCGACAAAAAGGTTCCCGAGTCCGAGATGGTTCTCGAGTCCGACAAGAAATACCCGAAGAAGGCCGGAGGGCACATCGGCCTAAACGTTGTACAGATAACAATAAAGATGATGTCAATAGTCCGAATAATCCAAAGAATACAAATTATCAAGCCTCATCTCAAAAATCCAGAGAAATACCATCTTGGCGTTGGAATATTAACCCTTTTTGGCAATAAGCCTTCTTTGTGATTTTCAGCCATATCTGTGGGTTGAAATAATTTCTTGTAGCAATATTATCTTATTTCTATCAAGACATCTCCTTCCACCTTTCACCTTTGCCTCGTCTATATATAATAGTCCACTCTGATGAAGATTCCAAAAAAACGATGGAAGTTAGGCAGTTGAAGGTTCCTGAGATCGAGAAGGCTCCCGAGTCTGACAAAAAATGCCCGAAGAAGACCGGAGGGTACATCGGCCTAAACGTTGTACAGATAACAATGAAGATGAGGACAATTGGGCACTTCGTAATAAGAATATGGTGTTATATACCTTACCTATGAACAATAATGGGTATGTCCCAATACTCATTAATACGGAAGTATTATATATATTTCCAACCACTCTGCACGAGTAGGATGTGACACAAGTTCAATTTCTTAAGCGGAGTTCAACAGGTTTAAATTCAGAGTTTTCCTTCTCCTAGACCGGTTGCCTAACCAAGGTTAAAGAGCCCAGTCTGTCCTATTTATCCATAACTGGAGGGTGAGTAGGATTCATACCTTTCCCAAGGGTATTAGCGCTAAGTGAAATGCAATTACCACATCCAGGATTTTAACTCGGAGCGACGAGTCCATTTCCCATGACTTTATACGAGTCTTATACATCTAAAGAAGTCTTATACATCTAGAAGTGGTTTACCTTCTTCATACTGCTGGCGAGTATTGTATTTGTTAATGTTATAAAGATTCAATATCATTTCCAACCTCCCTTTTGGTCTCATTTAATAACCTTTGTTATTTATAACAACGGGTGAGCACTGAAACGTTCTTGGCATTTGTGCAATGGGAATTAAATAGTAAAAACTAAATATTTGAAATCACATTACGTGCCCGCCCGGTCGGTGGGGCGTTAGAATGCACCGACTGCACCTCTGCAGAGGGGTAAGACTCCCCCAATGGGGCCACCTGTTGGCCATGGGTGGTGACCCGTGATGCTTAAGGATAGAGCCCAGGTGGATGACATGCAATACTCCACTTTGGCCCTATCTTGGGCTAGACGGGCGGTCGGAGAGGCCCCCTCCGATCAATCGGCTGGTCACGTCAAGCCCTAGCACCTATATGATTGCCCCAACCTTATTGCCCTTATGACAAGCCCCAACCCCTTTTTTATCATATGGATGCTAGAAGGCGGTGGCTGAGGGTCTATATGTCCTGGGAATGACGTTAAACTCTATCTGATGGTGAGGTTTCAGTTTTGGAGGTTTGGGGAATGTGGAACACCCCTGCATCACCATTGTTCCCTGGTCCACTCTGACCCGGAGTGGTAGTACCTGTTAGGGTCCCATCTATGGGTTAAATAGAAAAATGTATTTATAAAAAAAATTGTATTATCCATTAAGAATTGATTTATTTCAAAACTTTATCGGCATTAAATGACTCACTGAGGTTGATAGGCCGTAAAACAAAACAAACCAAACATTACGTGCTTATTGATTGGCTGAAAGAAGTCACATGACATAGAAAGAGAGGGAAAAAGTCTGCGTTTTTTTTGGGGGGGTAGGGATCTTGTTTGTTTTGTTTTGTTTTTATCTATTTTTTTAGTTTGGGGGTTTTGAGAACCACAAAAACAGCCGAGGTCGGAATTTGAACTCAATTTGCCCATTCTATTTAAAGGCACCGATAAACAGTACCTCAACCGCACCCCTTTCTTACACGCACACAGAGAAATGAAAAGAACATTACTATATGCACCTAACTGACATTACAGATGTAAGATTGTTCTACGATTAAGCTTGGGATGAAAGATAAAACCCTCTTGGCTGCCTGTCTCTTTTTCTAACTAATGTAATCTTCAGTGTTATGTAATCTCCTCAGCCGATATTTTTATTTCTAAAAAGAAAACAAAATTTAACCAACCACCATTCATCTACAAGTTGTTACCTTGGCGTGATTCGAACTCGCAATCTGGTGATTCGAAAGTACACGGCCTTTAAATAAATACCCGGTATTATATATTTATATATAGTTTGTTTTATTTTAATATCTTATTATTATAATGGAGATTGTGTGTTTTTATGTCTGTAACCGAAACTATGTAACCACTCAAGTTACAATTCCCTTTGTTATTTACGTCACATTCTACATGACTTTTACTTAAACCTCAATTATTAGTAAAATTGTTTCCCATTATTAATACTGTTGTCCTTACCAACATACTAATAACATGCAATTGTATTTATATATACAACAAAATAACGGTTTACAGTGAGAACGGGAAGTCTAATTTGCATATTGATATTAAAAATTTGATTTTAATAAATATGTGCTTAGTATTATTAACTTCTAATTATTTGGTTTTATCTTAATGAATATGAGCAAAGATTTCGGGGATAAATCTTAAAAGAAATCCATTAACAAGAAGAAATAACTGCAATTTTATTCTTTACTTCCTATTTTAACTAAATAGTTAAGTTAAGAAAACTTAGCAATGACGTAGTGATGGAAGAGTAAATTTCAGTTCTTCTATTTTTCGATTATACCATTTGTTTCAAATCTTTTTATCTGCATTCTTATTTAGTTTCGTTTGCCTTTTCTAATTTAATATATCATATTACATTAAAACATAAATACTTGCACCCGGCGAAGGGTGCATACATTTGCTAGTATATTTAAAGTTATCAGAAGTACATTTCTGTTTCAAATTGTTTTATTTTTTTTACTCCTTTAATAGATTTGATGGTTTTACTTATGGTACAGGGGCCGGGTTAGCTCAGTCGGTAGAGCGTTCGGCTAGAAACCACAAGGTCCCTCGTTCGATACCGGTCCTCGCCAACTCAGCGTATGAGTAGCACAGGGATCTGAGCGGTAAAGTAAGGAGCTGATGGTAGGTGCGGCGCTCCACCTCAGATGCTAAAAACAATCTCGTTGGTCTAGCGCTATTGAAAAGGGGATTGACTCCCTGGCTGATACCGACTTTAGGCCGCCCTGTCGACTTTATTTTTTTACTTACTTATGGTACAAACTCTCTGACATTGAATTTTTAAGTCCCCACCCCCAGGCAATATCTTTCCCAAAAAAATATTTACACCGCCCGGGGCGGGGGTTGCTTTTGTTTTGTTTTTGTTTGTTTTTTTTTTTTTTTGGGGGGGTGCTAGTACACATAACGAAATGTCTGGTTAATATTGTATCTCAAATTCTGGTCCCGAATGACCTTCTTTATTTGAAGACTAGAAGCGGCTACCCGGCGTCGCCTGGGTAGAGGGAGGGGTATAAAAGGTAGTCTCACAGATCCATTATTGTTGAATTGCAAGATGGATCCTCTCAGGATGCCCCATTAAAATCCATATGTAAAAAAGACAACCTGAAAAGAAAATTAATGTCTCCTATTTAAAATACTAATGTTATCATTTAGATTTTTTTTTAATTATCTTCACGAATATGAATCAAATCTCAAAAACCAAGCCCTGATGATATTTAATGTGTATATATATTTACTTTGTCGTTAATTGTTTTATTTTCGAAGTTTTCTCTGGACATACATATACGCACAATTGCCCTTTATATATGTACTAGCAGCGGCTACCCGGTGTCGTCTGGGTAGAAGGGATTTTTTAAAGTTAGTCCCGCAGATCCATTATTACTGAATCGTGAGTTGAATCCTCGTGTGATGCCCAATTTAAATCCCTATGTAAAAAAAAAAAAGACCTTGCATTAATCCAGCTACTCAAAAAAGAAATGTTCAGGTCTATTATCTAAAATATTAAATGAAAAAAAAATCCATGCTGCTATCATTTAAATTTTATTTTTTAATTATCTTCAAAAATATAAATCAAATCTCTATTATTTTTGCTCAAAACCCAAGCCCTGGTGATATTTAATGTGTATATATATTTACTTTGTCGTTAATTGTTTTATTTTCGAAGTTTCCCCCGGACATACATATACACACAACTGCTCTTATATATGTATAGATGGTACAAATTCTCTGACATTGGATTTTTAACCCCCACCCCAGACAATATCTTTCAAAAATAAATATTTACACCGCCCAGAGGGTGTTTTTTTTTAGGAGGAGGCTAGTACATATAACGAAATTTCTGGTTAATATTGTATCTCAAATTCTGGTCCCGAATTACCTCTTTTATTTGAAGATGAAATGGAACACTATATGAACTCTCCCGAATCTCCACTGGGCATATAAGGGAACTCCTCGAAGCACTCACTGAACTCAATATATTTTCTTTCTACTGCGTCCGGTATGAAGTGAATAACTCCTTATTTATGTTTTATTGGTATTGATTAAATGGAGCTTAATTGTCAAGTAGCCAAAGCTGTAGGTGTAATTAGGAATTCTAAACGATACGAGGCGTTCGGATAAAGTAACAAATAAAAAGAAAAAACATTAAAAGCTGTAAAAAAAATGTTCAGAATGATCTCAACTTCTGTTCATTCTGTGATACCGTGTTTCCCCGAAAATAAGATCTACCTGCAAAATAAAACCTAGTGTGATTTTTTTCAGGGTGATTTTAATATAAGCTCTCCCCTTCCACTCTGTCGGCTGGGGCGTTAGAATGCACCAACTGCACCTCTGCAGAGGGGTAAGACTCCCCCAATGGGGCCACCTGTTGACTGTGGGTGGCGACCCATGATGCTTAAGGATAGAACCCAGGTGGTTGAGCAGTCCATGACATGCAATACTCCACTTTGGCCCTTTCTTGGGCTCAATGGGTGGTCGGAGACGCCCCCTCCGATCAATCGACTGGTCATGTCAAACCCTAGTACCTATATGATTGTCCTAACCATATTGCTCTTATAGCAAGCCCCAACCCCTTTTTATCATATGGGTGCTAGAAGACGGTGACTGAGGGTCTACATGTCCTGGGAATGACGTTAAACTCTATCTGATAGTGAGGTTCCAGTTTTGGAGGTTTTGGGGAATGTGGAGCACCCCTTCATCACCATTGCCCCCCTGGAGTTTCACTTTTTTCCTGGAAAAAACCCCCCGGTGGGGTGTTTAGTAACCTGTTAGTCCCATCTATCTCTCTCCC
>CM042172.1:15500120-15520120 GCA_023376005.1 Doryteuthis pealeii
CCGCAACCCCAAGGCCAACAGGTGACCCTATTGGGGAGATTTTACCTCTCTGTCGAGGTGCAGTCGGTGTATTCAACTGCCCCAGCATACAGGGCGGTCCATTTTAGAGATTTCACACAACTTTTACCAATTATTTGGCTGGCCACATAAACTGGTATTTATTGAGAAAGCTCATTCATCCTTAACCGTTATTTAAAGATTATCTGTTGGAATATTTGTTGATATAAGATGTGCTTTAATTTCTCATCTCTATTTATAGACTAGCCATGGTCACGTGGGTTGTTCTTGCAACCAATCACTAGCAATAATGCGGGCCTGAGAGAATACTTAGAGCCCCCACATTGGTCATAATTTAAATTGCACTCTTTGAGGATGGACATAGGATTACCGGATCTTTACCAATACTCAGGAATTATACGATTACTTGTGTAAACAAAGGATTCATTATCGAAGGACTCTATACCAGGAACTGAGAACACGTTAATAACCAAGGGATTCATTATCGAAGGACTTATACCCGTACCAGAGAACACATTAGTAACCAACAGGATTCATTATCGAAGGACTTATACCAGTAACTGAGAACACTTTAATAACCAAGGGATTCATTATCGAAGGACTTTATACCAGTAACTGAGAACACATTAGTAACCAACAGATTCATTATCGAAGGACTTTATACCAGTAACTGAGAACACTTTAATAACCAAGGGATTCATTTATCGAAGGACTTTATACCAGTAACTGAGAACACATTAGTAACCAACAGGATTCATTATCGAAGGACTTTATAACCAGTAACTGAGAACACATTAGTAACTAACAGGATTCATTATCGAAGGACTCTATACCAGGAACTGATAACACTTTAATAACCAAGGGATTCATTATCGAAGGACTTTATACCAGTAACTGAGAACACATTTAGTTAACCAACAGGATTCATTATCGAAGGACTTTATACCAGTAACTGAGAACACTTTAGTAACCAAGGGATTCATTATCGAAAGACTTTATACCAGTAACTGAAACTCTTTAGTAACCAAGGGATTCATTATCGAAGGACTTTATACCAGTAACTGAGAACACTTTAATAACCAAGGGATTCATTATCGAAGACTTTTATACCAGTAACTGAGAAACACTTTAGTAACCAAAAGGATTCATTATGAAAGACTTTATACCAGTAACTGAGAACACTTTAGTAACAAAAGGATTTCTTATCGAAGGGTAACTTCACTTTATAACCAAGGATTTCATTATTGAAGGACTTTATACCAGTAACTGAGAACACTTTAGTAACCAAGGGATTCATTATTGAAGGACTTTATACCAGTAACTGAGAACACTTTTAACCAAGGGATTCATTATTGAAGGATTTTATACCAGTAACTGAGGAACACTTTAATAACCAAGGGATTCATTTATCGAAGGACTTAATACAGTAACTGAGAACACTTTAATAACCAAGGGATTCATTATCGAAGACTTTATACCAGTAACTGAGAACACTTTTATACCAAGGGGATTCATATCGAAGGACTTTTATACCAGTAACTGAGAGCACTTTAGTAACCAAAAGGATTCATTATCGAAAGACTTTATACCAGTAACTGAAAACACTTTAGTAACCAAGGGATTTCATTATTGAAAGGACTTATAACCAGTAACTGAGAACACTTTAATAACCAAGGGATTTCATTATGTAAACAAGCAAAAGTTATTTGTGAATAAAAAGGCCTTAAATATCATGGGTATCGTGATTATGGACCATTTCCACTCGTGGGTATCTAGGGCCCACAGAGCCTCTTCAGACCACGTATATCTTTTATTTAGACATGTCTAAATAAAAGATATACGTGGTCTGAAGATGCTCTGTGGGCCCTAGATGCCCACGAGTGGAAATGGTCCATAATCACGAAACCCATGGTATATATGGCCTTTTTATTCACAAATATATAATATATATACATATCTTATTATAATGGAGATTGTGTGTTTTTCTGTCTGTAACCGAAACTATATTACTATTCAAGTCATAATTCCCTTAGTTATTTACGTCACATTCTCCATGATTTTATTTTTATTTAAACCTCAATTATTAATAAAATTGTTTTTCATTATTAATACTGTTGACAATATCTACATGAGAATAACATGCAATTGTATTTATATACACAACAAAATAGCGGTTTACAGTGTGAATGGAAAGGTTAATTTGCATATTGATATAAAAAAATCTGATTTTAATAAATATGTGCTTAGTATTACTGATTTCTAATTGTTTGGTTTTATCTTAATGAATATGAGCAA
Source organism: Doryteuthis pealeii (assembly GCA_023376005.1). Taxonomy (NCBI): domain Eukaryota; kingdom Metazoa; phylum Mollusca; class Cephalopoda; order Myopsida; family Loliginidae; genus Doryteuthis; species Doryteuthis pealeii. Next base: position 15,502,434 of record CM042172.1, read on the forward strand.
AAATCTCGTGGATAAATCTTAAAAGAAAACCATTAACAAGAAGAAATAACTGTAATTTTATTCTTTACTTTTTATTTTAACTAAATAGTTAAATTAGGATTATTTAGCAATGAAAGACGGGAGTGGGGGAAGAGTAAGTTTCAGTTGTTCTATTTTTTGATTATACACCCTCAGTTTCAAATCTTTTTATCTGCATTCTTGTTTAGTTTCATTAGCCTTTCTAAATTAATCTAATATTTTATTTCATGAAAACTTAAATACTTGCACCCGGAGGGTGCATACATTTGCTAGTATTTATAATATATATATATATATATATATATATATATATATATATGAGAGATTGAGAAAGAAAGAAATATTACATCACAGTATTTTGTCTCTTTTTGCCCAGAAAAAAAAACGCCGGGTAAATCAGCGACTTGTCTATCGTATAATTTCTTGTAGTATTAGTATTAGTAGTGACATGAGATGTTTGTCTTTGTAACTGCGGCCATTAACGATATTATTACTACTGCTACTGATATTTATTGTTGTTGTTGTTTTATTATTTTTACCCACGCTAATAACACAGGCGCACATATCAACTTGTTGATCGATACGCGTGCGTCTATGTTCGAAGCACAAGAACACTTCCCCCCCCCCTACTAAATCAACTATATTCATTCGGTTCGCTGCACAATTATGGTGTAATGTTCTGTAAACGGCTACACTTAGGAAAATGTCGGGAAAGAATAATTTTCTTTCGTCTGCCAAATAACGCATCGCGAACGCTACAATATACTTAATTGAAATTCCTTCAATAAATGCATGCTGTGTATTGGCATGGGCGCCTACATTGGTGTGATTATTAGACCACAAGGTTCCGGGCTTCGAGTACTAATGCACAACAGCTTGCAAGAGATGATATTAGATTACGTATAAAAAGCATTACATTTCACGGAAATACCCGAAACCCTTGAGACGCTAGGGTTAAGGTAATATTTAGGGTTAGTATTAAAGTTAGGGATAGGCTACTTCGGAAGTTTCCGATATCTAATGCTATTTATACGTAAAATGCAATTCTAATGATATTATTTCTATTATGATATTATTTCGCTGTTGTGCATTTGTGCCGGCCTTCGATACCGGTCCTCGCCAATACAGTGCAATCTGATCTGTGCTGTAAAGCATCTGGGAGCTGAGGGTAGGTGTGTTTTAGGGGAAAAAACAATCTCCCTGGTTTAGCGCAAGTGAAAAGGGAATAGACTTCCTCGCTGCCCGGCTGATATGGGCAATTGGCCACTCTGCTTATTCATTAGCAAGCTCGTCCCTCAGACTTATTTAACCAGCCTTGTCGACAGGGTTTAAGATACGCTGACTGTATCGCCTGCAAAAAATTATCCACCCACCCACCACACACAACACTTAAAAAGATGAGGAAAACAGTCAGAAAAATCTAAATAATAATAAGTTCTCGTCCACTTTTTTTTTTTTCATTTTTTTTTTTTTTTTTTTTTTCAATTAGATGCAGTTTAACGTCATACCCAGGACACAAAAAGATAAGGACAACAGTCCGAAAAGTCTAAATAATACAAAATTCTCATCCACTTTTTTTCATCTATTAATTTATTTATTTTTTTATTTTATTTTTTTTTGCAAACCAAAGTTCCGACTTCATGGACATTGCTCTAACACTTGGGCCCTTCTTGCAATTCCTAAATAATAATTCAAAAATATTCTTTCTTAATTATTTCGAAATCTATATACGCCGCCTGGAGATATGAAGCCGACTAAAAAGTAAAACAATTTTCCTAATAATTCCCAACAGATAATTTTAGATAATAATCATGCACGACTGAAAAAAACGCCTCGTCTTCGAAAATGGTTGAATTGGGAACATTTCGGAATTCGCAGACAATGGAATCAACACGCTCACAAGAGGTGATTTACGCTAAACTGTGGAATCAGAAATTGGTCGCGTACGTAATTAAGTTTAGCATCCTGTTAACAATCTATACTTTGAATCTACAAAGATAACGAGATTGATTTGAACAGAGATGACAATTTAAGAAAGCCTCTCGCAGACAGAGACAAATGGATTCGTATCAATTTTGACTGATATACAATGGCAAGGATGCCTATACTTGCGACCTTCTGTCACATCATATTCAACATTAATAATTTGAACACAATTATATAGTTTCAAGTGACTAATTTCATCTAATCTATACATATATAGATAAAAGGTATGAAAACACACAATGTTGTTAAAATGAATATATGTTTTATATCATTTTCATAGCTAATATTGAACAATATTTCGATTTATAAAAAATCATCATCAGAGCATAATGATAATTAGGTCCGTTTTTAGATGTAAATGTTTTTAAACCGGACTCATCGAGAGAATATGCTCTGATAGTCTCTCCTCTTTTGGCGTCTGAGGTAGAGCGCTACACTTACCATCATCTCCTCACTTTATCGCACAGATCTCTGTGCTACATATATGCTGAGTTGGTGAAGGCCGGTATCGAACCCAGAACCTTGTGATTCCTAGTCGGACAATCTACCGACTGAGCTAAAGCAATTATGCCCTAAACAATTAGTGGTGTAATATCTTACTAAACAACACTAGTTAGTGACATCTTCACATGCCAAAAAGAAGGAAAAAAAGACGAGTCACTGATATATCGAACAGCCAGCCATCTTGGAAACGTTGCAATATTTATGAGTTGAGTAACGATAATTTCCATTTTAATTAACTGACTGAAGGAGTTAGGCAATTTCTTTTGAACAAAAAAAAATTAAAAATGAAAATTTCGAGACACGCGGACTATTTTCTCTTTTCTAATCATAAATCCAAAAGGAAGTGATACTTCTGCTACTACAACACAAAATAATAATGGAACAAGTTTATATGATGTCATATCTGCTGTTGATTACATTTTTACCAACAGAATTTGAGCCCTGCAACACTGATGGAATAAATGTATTGACCTTCAGGGGACTAGTATTATTAGTGTTATTCGGATTGTCCCCATCTTCATTGTTATTTGTACAACGTTTCGGCCGATATGCCCTCCGGCCTTCTTCAGGTATTTCTTGTCGGACTCGGGAACTTTCTTGTCGTATTCGGGAGCCATCACGGAAATTTGAACCTAACCCTTTATTTATTCCACGGGGGTATCCTGTTCTCATTCCGCTAACCAAGAAGGTTCCCGAGTCCGAGAAGGTTCCCGAGTCCGACAAGAAATACCTGAAGAAGGCCGGAGGGTATATCGGCCGAAACGTTGTACAAATAACAATGAAGATGGGGACAATAGTCCGAATAACACTAATAATACTAATCTTACAAGCCTCATCTCAAACATTCAGAAAAATGAGGAGGAGTATATTCAAAAATTGTGTCACATTCTGCTAACCATGCTGGGTTTGGGTAAAATAAATGCCCAATGAATTATGGATAAGGCTTATGTTGTTACATAATTATTAGATACTTAATATTTATGTACAGTAGTGTAGAAATCAAAATGGCTGTTATAACTTGCAGCCCACGGCCTTGAAGGATGAGTGACAAGGCTTGACCTCATCCTGATCCTTTCCGGTGGATACCGTGAGAATCGGTGGAGGAGACCCTCTTCCAGTTTAGATTAGAAATAAATTTTAGTCAGTCGGCCAGAAATCACGACGGCGGTGAGTCGTTTATGCACGCTTCGACTCGATCTGCGCAGGTAGTCTGGTGGGGTTTCGAAATAAATATGATCTGAGTTAAATCGAAGTCTTCTGTTATTATCTAAAAACTACCAATGACACAGGGCTTCTGATAAAGAGAAATCCCCAATGGAAGACCAGACACGAAATCCCCAGGACGAAGTCCAGATGCTAGAAGAGATGTTAGAAGAAGACGTAAGATAGAAAAGACGTCAGAAGAAGAATAGAAGTAAGTAAGTAAAGAGGTATACAACAATGTCTATCAGCAAAAACTAATTATTTTTCCAAATTTTTAAAATGAGGCTTGATAATTTGGGACTATTGTCCTCATCTTTATTGTTATTTACACAACATTTCGGTTGATGTGCTCTTCAGCCTTCTTGAGATATTTCTTTCTGTGTAGATAACAATAACGATGAGAGAAATATTATAATAGATGAATATTATTATAATTAAATACCCAATGAATTATGGATAAGGCTTATGTCTATAAGCAAAAACTAATTATTTTTCCAAATTTTTGTAATGAGGCTTGATAATTTGTATTATTTCTAGGAAGAAATCAATTATATGGATACTCCAAATGAAAAATTGGAAAGGTTGCACATTAAAAGACCTGGACATGGTTACGAAGAGGAAACCTCAAAAGAGAAACCGAGTCACTAATAATTGTTGCTCAAAACAATGCCATAAATTATATCAAAGCAAAAATTGATAAGACACAACAAAACAGCACGATGAGAGACAATAAACCACGTATTAAGCGAATGTTGCAAACTAGCACAACAAGAATACAAAGCTAGGCCTGACTGGGTTAGAAAAGTGATCCACTGGAAATTATGCAAAATAACTAAATTTTGACCATACAAAAAAATGGTATGTGCATGAACCAGAATCTATTCTTGAGAAAGAAGCAAATATAATTCCCTGATACTTTGATATAAATACGGATTACCTGATGCCAACCAGAAGACCAGACCTAGTATTGATTAATAAATTATCACAAAGAGAATTTTATGACTCTCAATTCCCTGGTACTTTGAGATAAATACGGATTACCGGATGCCAACCAGAAGACCAGACCTAGTATTGATTAACAAATTATCACAAGAGAATTTTATGACTCTCAATTCCCTGGTACTTTGAGATAAATACGGATTACCTGATGCCAACCAGAAGACCAGATCTAGTATTGATTAACAAAGTATCACAAAAGAAACTTTATGACTCTCAATTCCCTGGTACTTTGAGATAAATACGGATTACCTGATGCAACAAGAAGACCAGATCTAGTATTGATTAACAAAGTATCACAAAGAGAACTTTATGACTCTCAATTCCCTGGTACTTGAGATAAATACGGATTACCTGATGCCAACCAGAAGACCAGATCTAGTATTGATTAACAAAGTATCACAAAGAGAACTTTATGACTCTCAATTCCCTGGTACTTTGAGATAAATACGGATTACCTGATGCCAACAAGAAGACCAGATCTAGTATTGATTAACAAAGTATCACAAAGAAACTTTATGACTCTCAATTCCCTGTACTTTGAGATAAATACGGATTACCTGATGCCAACTAGAAGACCAGACCTAGTATTGATTAACAAAGTATCACAAAGAGAATTTTATGACTCTCATTCTCTAGAACAGATTCTGGTTTGTGCATATATTATTTTATTATAGGGTCAAAGTTTAGGTTCTTATACAATTACCCGTGGATCACCCACCCATAATGGCGTGCCCAGTCTTGTACTTCCTTTGTGCTAGTCTGCTGCATTCGCGAATAATATGATTAACCGTTTCGTCTCTGTCTCCACACTTCCTACGCTAGCTATTCTGTTGCATCTTATCTATTTCCGCTTTGATATAATTGGTCCTTATGGCACTGTTTTGTGCTGCTGCTATTTATTATTATTATTATATTATTATTATTATTATTACATCGATTACTAAATTATAGAAAGAATGTGTAGATATGTATTATTTATTGTAAATGTTTTCTCTTTGGAATGTTGTACATGCTAATAAATATGGCGCCCTCGGGAATTGATAATTGAGTTCAAACGTTTTTAGCGCCTTTTTTTAGATAAGCATAAAACCAATTATATATATATATATATATATATATATATATATAAGATGTATCAAAAAAGTATCGTGATTGAAGCTGTATTTACCAAGATAGAAATTAAGAATGAATGGAATTTTTTTTTTTTTCAGAATACAAAGTGTGTCAAAAAAGTACCAAGTTTAAAGCGGTATTTACCAAGATAGAAATGAAGAATGAATGGAACGTTATATTTTCAGAATACAAGGTGTGTCAAAAAAGTATCAAGATTGAAGCTGTATCTACCAAGATAGAAATGAAGAATGAAAGGAACGTTATTTTTTCAGAATACAAGGTGTGTCAAAAAAGTATCAAGATTGAAGCTGTATTTATCAAGATAGAAATGAAGAATGAATGGAACGTTATTTTTTTTCAGAATACAAGGTGTGTCAAAAAAGTACCAAGTTTAAAGCGGTATTTACTAAGATAGCAATGAAGAATGGGACGTTATTTTTTTTTTCAGAATACAAGGTATGTCAAGAAAGTACCAAGTTTAAAGCGGTATTTACCAAGATAGAAATGAAGAATGAATGGAAGTTTTTTTTTTTCAGAATACAAAGTGTGTAAAAAAGTACCAAGTTTAAAGCGGTATTTACCAAGATAGAAATGAAGAATGGGGCGTTATTTTTTTTTTTTCAGAATACAAGTTAATTTTTTCAGAATACAAGGTGTGTCAAGAAAGTACCTAGTTTAAAGCGGTATTTACCAAGATAGAAATGAAGAATGAATGGAACGTTATTTTTTCTTCAGAATACAAGGTGTGTCAAAAAGTACAAAATTCTCGATAATTTTTTGACACACCTTGTATATATATATATTTACTAACCCCTCTGAGTTTTTGTTTGTGCGTGGTTCCCCACTATAAGGATCCCTATGTTCGGTTGACATGGTGGAACGTCAGTACATACTTCTAAAATCCGTGTCTTACCTTCTAGCAATATTGAACGATTTGTTTGTCACCGGAAGTGACGCGTAGTTTACAGGATTTGCTTCCGCTGCAACCGTCTTTATTTACTTCCCTTTTCTGTATCGTTTGCAGACATTTTCATTTCGTAAAGAAGACAAATAAAGATGAACGGCGTAAACAACTCTAAGAAATATCTTCCCAGCCAACCTCCAATTACGTTGTTCTCTAGATACAATGCTATTTTATCTCAGACGTTAGAGAGCGCCTCACTGTCAACAAGCTCGCCATTTTTATATATATATATATATATATAATCTTTGCGAAGAGCATAAGGCCCGGGTTTGTTAATATTCATTCAACCCCTTACCTCATATGGTAGAGAAGTATCAGGTATCAGTATCATTTGACAGGTTAATTTCGCAAGAATTGTCCGTGCTGTATCGTAGCAGTATATACTATCCTGCCGAAGTCCCGGTTTCGATTTCTGTCGGAGGGAATCGTTAGTATACATCGCTGATGAGACTAATAAAGTTGAAACATACGATGTTCTACACACAAATAAATCCTTAGAAATTCACTTGTCACTATTATCTTCTATAATATTGAATTGTATGCGATATACGCATTGTAATTGCCTTCAAGCAAAAATATAAATAATATAATATATATATATATTATATTTTATATTAAATATCAATACACTGTTTTAATACACCGCTTAGTATGCAAGACATAGTGCCATTATATAGAGAGAGCGTTGCGTTATAACACACTATATATATATATATATATATTATATAAATAAACTAACATTATATAACGAGGAGGTAATCAAAAGATACACAGAGGGGAAGAAAGTGATATGCAGAAAGTAAAGTAAGGGACTGGTCAGTTTTTTACTTAATTTGCAAATTACGACTAATTAGAACCAATTAAAAACGGATTTTTTTCAAACATAAATCAATCCTAAAAGTAAGGAATAATTTAGTATAATGTTCGTGTCAATAAACTAAACATAAAAAAGCCTTTAGGTAATAAAAGTCGATTAACTCAGCCTTAGTATAATAATAGATAATGTATATATGGCTTCGTACTTGACTAATTTTAGTAAATATCAGGAAGACTTCACTGTTGGTTAATAAGGTAGTCTATCGTTAGTGTAGTTACTTTCAGTCGCGCTGGGTGACCCATGCTTGTGATTTTGGATCGGCCTAAACTAAACTTCTTAATTAGATTATGCTGATAAATCTATCTATGATTGACTCTTTAAATAATAATATTGATCGATACTGAGAGGTTTACAGACGTCAGAATAAATCAAAATTAATACCGGTGATTATATATGAGGAGGTCAATGTCAAGGTCATTGCTTGTGTAATGGTTATCGTTGTAGCGAATATATATATATATATATATATATATATATCTCATTTTTATTATTTATAATTTTGAAGGCAGTTACAATGCGTATATCGTATAAAATTCGATAATTATGGAAAATAATCATGACAAGCAAACTCGGCGAATAACGTGCGCGGCTTGGAACACCGTACAGCTGTTTCAACTTTATTAAGTCTCATCAGCGGAGGTCTCATCATCGGAGGGAGATCGTAGGTATACACATTAATGAGACTTAATAAAGTTGAAACAGCTGTACGGTGTTCCACGTCGCGCGCATTATTTGCAGAGTTTGCTTGTCATGATTATTTTCAATAATTATCGAATTTTATACGATATACGCATTGTAATTGCCTTCAAAAATATAAATAATAATAATATACTTTACTTAACAATGCTTCAAAAGCAAATTATCAAATTCCATTTTATATATATATATATATATATATATATATATATATGGAGAAAATTTACAAACAAACACGTGATGTTAAGATGGATGAAAATATATAGTCGATGCTCTAACATTTCTGTTTACAATTGAAACCTTCTTCAGGATTATGAAAATGATAAGAATTTTTTCTAATTCAACGCATACAAAACATCCATCATTATCCATATAATTCCTTGTTTTCTTCTCATTTTCACACTCCTGATGAAGGTTTCCATTGTAAACCGAAATGTTCGAACATCGACTATAAATTTCCATCCATCATAACATCCCGTGTCTGTTTCTACATTTTCTCCACATACTGTCGGATTAATTTCCTCATCTTAATCATCTAAAAAGGATGCGTTTAAAAATTGAGTCTAAAAAAGATCAAGTATGAATAAAACACAACGTCTCCGGCATAAAATAACCCAACAAGTGTTGACATGTCGTAAAATCTATTCAACTAACCAACCCACACTTGTGTCCTTTTTCAGACCAACATACACTTATAATTAGGTCTCTGTTATCCGTTCAGTTTCTTTGGCGTTGACGTTTTTATGACTGTGTTAACCCGTTTCCCCTTATAACAAACACCCAACCCTTTTTATCATATATGTACTAGAAAGCGGTGACTGAGGGTGTTAGTGTCCTGGATATGATGTTAATTTGGAGCTCTGGGGAGTCTGGAATACCCTTTCATTGCCATTAATCCCAGGTCCACTCTTACCGGGAGTGTTAGTACCTGCTCGCACCCCATCTATTGGTTAAATAGAAAAAATGAGTTAAAAAGGATGTTTAGTATTATCTGCGTTATTCGGACTATTGTCCTCATCTTAATTGTTATATGTACAATGTTTCGGCCGATATGCCCTCCGGCCTTCTTCAGGTATTTTTTGTCGGACTCGGGAATCTTCTTTTCAGACTCGGGAACTTCTTGTCGTAATCGGGAAACTTCTTGTCGTAATCGGGAGCCATCACGGAACTTTGAACCTAACCCTTTATTCAGTCCACGGGGGTATCCTGTTCTCATTCCACTATCCATAGCTGGGGTAGAGGCGTTAAGCTGTGTTAATCATTATTCTATGTAACTGCTGCCCTTGATCAGGATTGAACCTGCAATCTAGAAACGTTGTACCGATAACAATAGTACGAATAACGCAGATAATACTAATCATGAAGCCTCATCTCAAACATTCAGAGAAATAGTAAAAAGGATGTGTTTAAAAATTGATTCTAAAATAACCCAACAAGTGTTGACATGCCGTAAAATCTATCCAACTAACCAACCTACACTTGTGTCCTTTTTCAGACCAGCATAAACTTATAATTAGGTCTCCGTTATCTCTTCAGTTTCTCTGGCGTAGGCGTTTTTATTGCAATAACGAAAAGAGGGAAAATAATCAATTTTAATAAAATAAATAAATATACGGCTAAAAAAAAAATGGAGAATAACTAATGCAAGAATAGTTTAATAAATAATAGAGGAATTCTTTGGTTGATTCATATTTACATAAAAAAGCAACAAAAAAAAAAGATGGCCGCCCTCGGACATGTTTAAATACTTTTAATGACGTCAGTATTCACGCTAAGCAAATTCTCTTTTTCGTTATTGTGTTAATTTAGGTATTGTTTGGGTTTGTATTTTTTTATTGAATTCATATTCCTTCGAGTGGGTGTTAACAATCTACTTTACTCTAGTTGCGCTATTAATTTCCCATTCAGGATAATAACCTTTTTAAATAGGACTACTACTGTTCTTCTACAAGGATGGCTTGGACATTTAGTAACCCAAGAAGGTTTATATGCCATTAAACTATGACACCAAACTTTGGTTAAAGAGTACAGTCTTCCTTACTATTTTACAATAGCGTTATGACGTTTACTTTAGGACAAACACCGTTAGGAAAAGTATGAACCATTCATCCCCCAGTATGGGTTAAATAGCATTACAAGTTCTTTTTGGTATTTAATAACCCACGAAGGTTGATATGTCATTAAACTATGAAATCAAACTTTGGTTAAAGAGTGCAGTCTCCCTTAGTATCTTACAGTAGCGTCATTACGTTTATTTTCGGACTAATACACTTGGGAAAAGTATGTGACCCACTCATTCACTCCAGCTATGGGTTAAATAGTAATACTGCTGTTCTTCTTCAAGGATACCTTGGCATTTAATAACCCACGAAGGTTGATATGCCACTAAACAATAAAACCAAACCATATTCAAAGACCCCAGATTTCCTTACTATTTTACAGTAGCGTTATTGCCCTCTGGTAAGTATGAACTCCTTCATCCCCCACCTATGGGTTAAATAGTACCATTAGTTCTTCTTCAAGGATATTTTTGCATCTAATAATCCATGAAGGTTTATATGTAATTAAACAATGAAACCAAATTATGTTTAAAGAGCCCAGTCTTCCTTATTATTTTACAGTAGCGTTATTACGTTTACTTTCGACTAATACTCTTGGGAAAAGTTTAAACCCACTCACCCCAACATAGAAATGGGTTAAATAACACTACTACTATTATTCTACAAGGATGGCTTTGGCATTTAATAACCCAATAATGTTGATATGTCGTTAAACTATGAAACCAAACCATGGTTAATGAGCCCAGTCTCCTTACTATTCTACAGTAACGTTATTTCTTTTCTTTTCTTTTTTTTACCAATCATGTTTGGCTTTTTGACTTCACGTGTTCCAATAACATCTTTATTTTCACTTTCGCATGTACCAATCACGTCATTAACATTCAATTGTGAATGCTAATCAACGGACGGTTATGAACCTTTTCTATATATTTTCCAAACTTAACTCATTCAAATCATCCTTTCTTTCGGACTAATACCCTTGGGAAAGGTATGAGCCCCCTCATCAGACCAAACTAAGCTTACTAAGTTTGTTTTTTATCATACCCAGGAACCTCTCTCCTTCTTTAGAGGTTCTTACCTCTCTGCAAGGGATACAATTAGCGTATTCTAAGGCTATAAGTATTATTATTATTATTATTATTATTATTATTCTAATCTGAGTCCTTCTCAATTAGAATGAACCAATCATCAGTTTTCGTACTTTGCTTGGGTGAGAGAGCCGCTGTGAGCGGCATAAAGCAACCAAATAGTTAATGCAAATAGTTTACAGTTATAGGGCATCAAGTATTCTTAAGTAATACGAATAATTTCTAAACAGATATATTCGACTCATATTGGTGAATCTATGATTAAAAAATGTTCGTTCTCATTTCATGGCACGCTGGTATGATGCTGTTTCCGATAGAAAGTAGATACTGTCACGGTTTGAAAATGATATCCGACCTAGCATCATTCCAATGAAACATGAAATGTTTCAACAGCAAATACACGGTGTGCACTGGTCCAAGCTATAATCGTAACTGATAGTATATGAAAAAAAAAGATGCTGGTTGGTTGGTTGGTTGGTTGGTTGGTTTTTGCAGTATAATTTACGGGTCATTTAATGCCGAATCGAATCATTTTGATAACAAAGCACTCACTTTTCTAACAGTATCTGCTATTGCTTAAGTGGTCACACAGTTAAGTATTGAACAGGATCATCGCTGCTTAACTTTTGTGATATAGCGGGAACCGGTGCTTTCAATGGGACTTGACCATGATCAATTTTAATATATATCTAACTATAAAAATGAATGGAATTTAAGAAATAGGGGGATCAGTTTACAAAATGGTTATAATACTAAAATGATCCCTAACTTTATATCCAGAAACACAAATGGTTAATTTTGTTTTGTTTTATGGCATATCAACCCTTTTTGGGTCATTTAATGCCGAATCAAGTCATTTTGATAAATAGGGACTCAGGTTGCTTACAATACCTGTTGTTGCTTAATTGGTAACCCAATTAAGTATGGAACAGGCTCATGTATTGTTGAGTATTTGGCCGCCATCCTTGGCCAGTTGTAAAAGGACTTAAAGTAAATAAGTAAGTAAGTCAATAAGTCCTGTGGTATTGTTTCCTTTAGGTCCGACGTCCAAGAAGATCCTAGTAGCAATGTTCTAAGATTAAGAATCAGGTTAGTATAAATACAACAGCAGCAGCAGCACTGCCAGTGTTTGGACAATAGGAATCTTTCCCAGGTCACGTGCTTATAGGCGAGTCTATAAGTAGAGGTGAACATCCGTCACACGCCTTATATCTAAGAAAAATAGGGCACCTCATGTGGTGTAATGGTTAGCAAGCTCGCTTCGCAAACCATTGTTAGTGAGTTCGATTCTCATTGGGAACCCCATACTTCTGGCCTTGTGCTATATCTAAGCAAAGCTTAGTAAGTAATTATATCTAAGAAAAATTCCAACATGTATGAATAAAACTACGCGTCTCCGCCATAAAATAACCCAACAAGGGTTGACATGCCGTAAAATCTATACAAACAGTCAACCTGGATTTTTGTCCTTTTCATACCATAATCAATCTTAATATATACCTAACTATAAAAAATAAGTGAATCTAAGAAATGGGAGGGTCAGTTTATAAAATGGTTATAATACCAAAATAAATTTATAATTAGGTCTCCGTTATCTGCTCAACCCTGTTGAGGTTACCGACTCATTGAGATTGTGTCGTATCCTGCTCGTTCGGAGGGGTTGGTAAATATATCTATGAAGTAGGTTCAATTGTCCCTAAATACCGGATGTTTGCGACCTTCTACCAGGCTAAGATCAGCTGTTACTCAAACGGGGAAGGAGTTGGGTGCCTCCGTTTGTCAACCATGCTAACAAGTGTGTGTGTGTGTGTGTGTGTGTGTTGTTATCAGTGCATTAGAATTATTGGTCTCTAAGCATTGCGTGTTGTGTTTATTTTGCGTAATCGAGACGATGTGGCTGGCAGAGAAAAGAGATTAAAATCGCTTTTTCTTCTTGAAGATCCAAATGTAATTTTTTAGCTGTGGGCAGAAAGATATGAAATGATTATGATCTGGTGAGTAAATAGGAATATGAATGGGAAAGAGGGAAAGGCAGGAAGGAAAGGGAAGTGAAAGAGAGAAAGAAAGGAGAAAAGGAAGTAAAAGAGAGGAGAAAGGAAAGAAAGAAAGGAAGAAAGAGAGGAGAAAATGAAGTAAAAAAAGAGAAGATAGGAAAGAAAGAAAGAAAGGAGAAAAGGAAGTAAAAGGAGAGAAGGAAATAAAGGAGAAAAGGAAGTAAAAGAGAGAAGGAAAGGAGAAAAGAAAGTGAAAGAAAGAAAGGAGAGAAGGAAGTAAAAGAGAGAAGGAAGTAAAAGAGAGAAGAAAGAAAGTAATAGAGAAAAGAAAGAAACGAGAAAAGGAAGTAAAAGAGAGTAGAAAGTAAAAGAGAAAAAGAAAGAAAGGTAAGAGAAAAGGAAGTAAAAGAGAAGAAAAGAAAGAAAGGTAAGAGAAAATGAAGTAAAAGAGAAAAAGGGAAGAAAGAAAGAAAAGAGAAAAAGAAGTAAAAAAATGAAAAGGAAGTAAAAGAGAAAAGAAAGAAAGAGGAGACAGATGACGAAGAAGAAAAAGATGAAGAAGAAGAAGAATTGTAAATAGAAAGAAAAAAAGAAAGAGGGGACGGAAAAAGAAAGAAAGAAGAAAAAACATACTGGAAGAAGGAAGTAAAAAAGATAAGAAAGGAGAGAAAGAAAGGACAAAAGGAAGTAAAAGAGAGAAGAAAGAAAGAAAGAGGAGACAGATGATGAAGAAGAAGAATTGTAAATAGAAAGAAAGAAAGAAAAAGAAAGAGGAGACAAAGAAAGAAGAAGAAACATACTACAATAAGGAAGAAGGAAGTAAAAGAGAGAAGAAATGAGAGAAAGAAAGAAAGAAAGAAAGGACAAAAGAAAGAGAAAAGAAAGAAAGAAAGAAATGGGGGTATTTTAATGGGGCATCCAGTAAGGATCCAACCCCCGATTCAGTAATAATGAATCTGTAAGACTAACTTTTTGTAACCTCCCTCTACCCAGGTGACGCCGGGTAGCCACTTCTAGTAATTACTAAAAGAAAGTTAAAGTTAAAGAAGAAGAGAAATATAGAATGATTATATGAAATAAATAGGATTAATTTTTTTTCGTATCAAAGATATTCAAAGACTTTTTTAAATGGAGGTAGGTAGGGATCCAAATCAATATTGAGTAAAAAATGATGATGAAGGACAAGATGAAGATGAAGTAGAGGAAGACACAAAACAACAATAAAATTGTTACAATTCAGAACAGGAACCAAGTATCCAATAGGCACACCAAATCATCAACTTAATGAGGTTAATATTTTAACTCATCACCGGTAATTTCGACTTTCAAATATCTGAAAATAAACGAACATGATTTTTTTGGACATATATTATATCTGACAAAAACAAATTTTACAAATTTTGTGATACTATTTCTGAACAGCATTCTTTTATTTAAACAAACATAAAAATACTTTGCAAATAAAAACTGTATTTTTATTTAAATAAACATAATTGCATTTCTCTTCTGATTAAGTAAAAACTATTTTAGTATAATAACGTATTTCGTCTTTTTTTTTTAATTTATCATAAGTGTTGAAAATATTCATAAATTTCTGATTAAAAAGTATTTATCTAAAAAAAAGATTTTGCTATTCAAATTTAATTTGATTACTTGTACCAATCATCTATTTATTTAATTTATCATAAGTTCGACATCTCCATAAACTTCTGATTAAAATCATTTGTTTACAAAAATTTGGAAGCGGAAGTTACCGGTGACGTGTTAAAATGTGAACCTTTCATTAAGTTGATGATTTGGGGTGCCTATTGGATACTTGGTCAATGAACAGTCCTAAAATGTGAACGTACATATTGTTAGAATTTGAATTAACTTAAAACCATGGGATCTATGACAAATTACCGATATTTGTGGCGGTTAATAACCTTTGCCTCCTTTAAGGCGCGCGATTGGGTGCCTTGAAAATAAGTTACTTTAGTCATAGATGCCACCCGATTTTGAAGGAGTGCAGACGCGATTGTCGGCTCTGGTGGGTCGGTCTATCCCCCCCCCCCGCTCAGCGGAATCAATATGGCAGGGTTGAAAATAAAAGCTTGATCAAGTAACACCAAGTCTTGTTGTTAATTTATTATTAAACAAGCAAAGAAGAATGCACGAACAAGAAAGAAAATCAGCCCAGAGAAAATGGCCGACGTCCTAGACGAAGAAGTAGAAACAATACGCAACAAGTCAGTAACCGGAAGTTTAATTATCTAAGAACTTTTGGTTATTTGTTGGGATTTTGCTGCTGGTGTTGCTAGATTATTTTAAAACTCCATCTATACATATGAGGTGAGGTAAAAGGAAAAGTGACCAAAAATAATGACTCAAACAAGTACAAGTAGGAGAGAAATATTTCGTCCTTCTCACGTGAAGACTGAGAATGTTCTTCGTGTCAGAGGGACGAAGTATTTCTCTCCTACTTGGACTTGTTGGTGTCATTATTTTTGTTTTACTTTTCCTTTTACCTCACCTCATAGTGTCGGATTTTACTCCAGCCCTCCTATCTTCATCTATATATATATATATATAAAGGGCAGTTGTGTGTATATGTATGTCCGGAGGAAACTTCGAAAATAAAACGATTAACGACAAACTAAATATATATACATTAAATATCACCGGGGCTTGTTTTTTGAGCAAAAATAATAGATTTGATTTATATTCATGAAGATAATTAAAAATTTAAATAATAACATCATGGATATTTTTTTCATTTAATATTTTAGATAGTAGACTTTACAGAATCTCCCTCTATTATACACCCGAGATGACTCTTATGGCGTAGTAAGAGGTTTGAGTGTTTTAAGGTTTAAAATACTAGCTGAATATTATCGGTGTGTGTTCTTTGGGTTTTCGCTTTTGGTGGTCGCGCTGAAAAGGAAGGAATTTAAGGAACGGAAAGGAAAGAGACATACAGAATGTGGTTTTATGGTTTAGGCCTTATTTACCGACCATAGTCGCCTGTGGCAAGAGAATATCTCTCTGACCAGTAAGAGCGACTAGACCCAGTTACGACCTAAACTAGAATGCCCGAGATATTCTCTTGGGAGTCGGAAGTCGGTCCCTTTTCTCGCACATGCGCGGAGGTTTTTCCCGGTGAAGGCCCATGGAAATTTGTTGTTTGTTTTTTAAATTTTATTTTAGTTTTATTTTAATCCCCAAGCTCTCCCCGTTGATGTACTCGATGAGGAACGGGTATATAACAAAATGATGTAGATCGATCAATCAATCAATCAATTAATCAATCATTGCTGTCCATTGTATCCGATGATGACACCACACGAATCATTTTCCACCAATTTAATCGGTCTATGGTTGCGTCTTGCCAACTGCCTATGGAGATATTCAAGTCCTTAAGGTTTCTCTTGATGTTGTCTTTGTACCTGATCTTTGGTCTACCGATTCCACGTGATCTCTCTCTTAGTTGAGAGTACAGAATCTGCTTTGGTAGTCTGTCATCCCCAAGTCTGTTTAAGTGGCCAGCCCATCTCAGTTGCGTTGGACAAGTATTTCATGCACACGGCAGTTCAGTTCTCTTCGGGTGGCCCTGTTTGAAACATGTTGCCACCACTTGACATTTGATATACTGCGCAAGTGATGCATGTAGTAGACATAGGCACCCGCTTTGTATATCGCCCAGGCTTCCCCACCGTACAGGAGGGTTGAGAGAACTATGGCACGGTATACTGCACATTTAGTTATCAAGGAAATATCTCTGCTGAACCAGACTCACCTTTTCAACCGGCCAAATGCTTTGGAAGCATTTAAAGGACCAAGTTACCTTTAAGCACCCCAGGGGCGACCTGGATTCAGAAGGACGTGTCTCGCTTTGCACCGTCAACATCCAGTTGTTTGTTAGGGTTAGGGGTTAGAGTTATAACTTTTTTTTAAATGCGTCTAAAAATCGTCTGGTAACAAACAACCAGATGTTGACCGTGCAAAGCGAAACATGTCCTTCTGATTCCAGGTCACACCTGGGGTGCTTATAGGTAACTTGGTTCTCCTTTGAAATTCGGAGATCAAGCTCTGCATTGAGTCTATTGTTGATGGCATCTGTGGAGCCCGGGTACCTGAAGGTATTTACCTGAGCTAGAATCTGACCTTCTATCATTATGTCTTTTCCAGTGTCATGTGATGTCGGAG
>CM042172.1:15527620-15532620 GCA_023376005.1 Doryteuthis pealeii
TTATTTAATTGTTCATTTCAATTTTTTTTAAATTATGCCATTTAGTGCTAAGTTTCATGGTAACAGCCACAGAAAAAGAATTCTGAATCCAGAGTTGTATCGGCCCTGTCAGCTGTGACTTTAGAATACACCGACTGCACCTCTGCAGAGGGGTAAACTCCCTCCAATGAGGCCATCTGTTGGCCGTAGTTGGCTATCAGTGATGCTTAAGGATGGAACCCTTGTGGCTAAGCAGTCCCGGTCATGCAACACTCCACCTTGACATAGTTACATAGATAGATAGATAGATAAAAGAAGAAGGAAATAAATAGAGGTTCACAGAGATAGATAGATAGATCTAAAAAGATGAAAGAAGGAATCAAAGAAACAAATAGGTTGACATAGATAGATAGATAGATTGTTGTAACTCGAGTATTCGAGTTAACAGAGAAAGTAGGAAGAAAACACCACGAGTATTTAAGGTAAGGAAAAAAGGTTTACAATATAGAAGTGGAACGTGGAATCACTAAGTGATAGATAGATAGATAGATAGATAGACAGATAGATAGATAGACAGAAAAATAGATAGATAAATTTAAAAAGACAAAAAAGATGGAAGCAAAGAAACCAATAGGTTGACATAGATAGATAGATAGATAGATAGACAGAAAACAGATAGATAGATAGATAGACAGAAAACAGATAGATAGATTTAAAATGACAAAAAAGAAGGAAGCAAAGAAACAAATACGTTGACATAGATAGATAGATAGATAGATAGATAAAAGAAGGAAATAAATAGAGGCTCACAGAGATAAATTATCCGGCGGTCGGATAGGCCCAACGTGATTAATCGGCTAATCACGTCAATCCCTAGCATCTATATGTTTGTCCCAACCTTATTGCCCTTATAGCAAGCCCTAACACTATGGATAAATAGAAGGACTGACTAGGCTCTTTAACCTTTGTTAAGCAACTAGTCTAAGAGAAGGAAAACTCTGAATTAAAACCTGTTAAACACCGCCTGTGTTACATCCTGCTTGTGTGGAGGGGTTGGGTAAATTCACATATCAGATCTACTGTCTATATATTTTTAAAATTTTTTCAAAAAATCTTTATTCACCTCTTATGACCCAGAGGGCTTTCTGACCATAGGCACTTCCCCTGAAAAAATAGCTGAAAATATGAAATATTGGAAAAAAAGACGTTATGAGCCATGGTGTCAAACCTGTTAAAGAAATCGACCGTGTGTCACATCCTACTCATGTGGAGAGGTTGGGTAAGGTTTGGTTTGTTTTGTTTTACGGCATATCAACCTCAGTGGGTCATTTAATGCCGATAAAGTTTTGAAATAAATCAATTCTTAATGGATAATACAATTTTTTTATAAATACATTTTTCTATTTAACCCATAGATGGGACCCTAACAGGTACTACCATTCCGAGCCAGAGTGGACTAGAGAGCAATGGTGATGAAGGGGTGCTCCACATTCCACAAACCTCCAAAACTGAAACCTCACTATCAGATAGATTTTAACGTCATTCCCAGGACATGTAGACCCTCAGTCACCGCCTTCTAGCACCCATATGATAAAAAGGGGGTGGAGCTTGCCATAAGGGCAATAGGGTTGGGAAAATCATATAGGTGCTAGGGCTTGACGTAACCAGCCGATTGATCGGAGGGAGCCTCTCCGACCGCCCGTCTAGCCCAAGATAGGGCCAAAGTGGAGTATTGCAAGTCATGAACTGCTCATCCAGCTGGTTGGTTGGTTGGTTTATTAATTTTAACGGCATATCAACCCGTCCAGGGTTATATCATGCCTAGCGGTTGGGGTGTTATACATATTGTGCATTCATATATATACTTTTAGTAATTGGTTTTAACAATGGGTTAGCATTATTGGGAATTATATTGTATGGCATTGATTTGTTTCATGTCTATATTCTCTGGTATAATTTTATTTCCCTCAAAAAGGAGAAAATATCCCCAATGTTAACATTTTCAAACAGATCCTTCATATTGTTTGCTTTAGAATAATAGTTTCTGATGGGAGCAAAAAATCTGCATTCCATCAATAAGTGTTTAACTGTCAGGGGTGTTTGACATGTTTCCCATTGTGGTTGTTGTTCTTGTTTGAGTATATAAGAGTGCGTTAGTTTTGTATGACCAATGCATAATCGGGACATAATGACTTGTTCCTTTCTAGACTTCCTTAAAATTGGTCTGCAGCCTCCCAAAGTGGGTTTGATTAGGAAGAGTTTATTGTGGATACAATTATTCCAGTGTTGCTGCCATTTTGTATGAAGCTGGGTTCTATACTTAAGCATCACAGGTCGCTACCCACGGCCAACAGGTGGCCCATTGGGGGAGTCTTACCCCTCTGCAGAGGTGCAGTCGGTGCATTCTAACGCCCAGCCGACAGTTCTTTTCTCCCCCCCCCCGCCCCGACCCATTCCCGAAAATGATTCTTTGTCCTCAGGTCTATTGATCTCTGCTATCACATATTCGATTTTCTCCCTCACACACCCCCTCCAACATTTCAAGTGGCTCTCACAGAATTGACCTGTAATATTCCCCAGTCGATATGACGTGAATGTCAGCGGTACATCGTTTTCTGCTCTTCGGTCAGTTTAAAAAGAACGAATATTATTGGCTGTTCAACCCCCCCACACACACACACACTCTCTCTCTCTCTCTCTCTCTCTCTCTCTCTCTCTCTCTCTCTCTCTCTCTCTCTCTCTCTCTCTCTCTCTCTCTCTCTCTGCTTATTGCCTCTTCCTTCTTTATCTCTTCATTTGTTGCTTTTGTGCCTTTCTTTCGAATCTCTTTTTCGTTCTTCCTTTCGAATCTCTCTCTCTCTCTCTCTCTCTCTCTCTCTCTCTCTCTCTCTCTTCTCTCTCTCTCTCTCTCTCTCTCTCTTGTTTCTTTATTTTCCTTTTTTCATATCTCTTTTTCGTACTTTTATTTATTTATTTATTTATTTCTTTGTCTCTTTACTTCTTTGCATTTCATTCCTTTTGTTTTTAGTTCTTTTCCTTTCTTTTTTTTTTTTTTTGGCTACTCTCTCTGTTTCTTTATTTTTTATTCTCTCTCTCTCTCTCTCTATATATATATATATATATATATATATATATATATATATATAATCATTCACACATACAAACACACATACACTCAAACACGGTCTCTCTCTCTCTCTCTCTCTCTCTCTCTCTCTCTCTCTCTCTCTCTCTCTCTCTCTCTTTCATACACACACACTTTCACTCATAAAAAAAGACAATATCGAAAATTAAATTGACATGTCTCGCTTTAAGGATGGCTACAACAGAAATGTAATTTTACTCGTAATAACAATGTCTAGCGCCAGTATTGATTTCAAGAATCCTTCTCAATTCGGAAAGAAACACACCGAAAAATGGCAGCACCCAGCAAAAATTATTCTTGTAATCATTTTTTCCCTGACTGAATAAGAACTATGCTTGCAATATAATCTTCCCCGGGACTGAATAAACTCTTTGTTATACCTTATAACGTGTGTATGTACAAGTGTGTATATATATATATATATATATATGTGTGTGTGTGTGTGTGTGTGTGAGAAGTAAATACACAAACGATGTGTTTTGATATGGCTTTTTTAGCCGACAATTTTTGGGAGAATATGTGCTTAATTGTAGTCGTACCTAATTTTTAAAGTTAATTAATTAATAATTAATTAATTAGGCGGTCATACCTATTCAAATATAAGGCTAAACAAATCGAGAAAAATCAATCTCTGGCCGAAATGTACATACAGAGATTGATTTTCTCGATTTGTTTAGCTTTACATTTGGATAGGTATGCCCGCCTAATTAATTAATTATTAATTAATTAACTTTCAAAATTAGGTATGACTTCAATTAAGCACATATTCTCCCCCCCCCCCAATATATATATATTATATATATATATATATATATATATATGAGATTTGATAATTTGCTTTAGAAGCATTTAGAAGCGAACTCGATTTCAGTCGGAGGGAAATCGTAAGTATACATCGCTGATGAGACTTAATAAAGTTGAAACAGCTGTACGATGTTCTACGTCGGGCGCGATATATGCCGAGATCGTTTGTCATGATTATTTTCAATAATTATCGAATTTTATACGATATACGAATTGTAACTGCCTTCAAGCAAAAAATATGAATAATAATAATAATAATAATATAATATATATATTATATATATATATATATATATATATATATATATGTGGTTATTTTTTAATTTGGAGGAAGGACAATATAGTGCTCGATTACAATTGCTAGAGCTGTATTTATTATCTTCTATACATTACTGGCAGATTATTACTGTTGGTTTCAAAGCATCATACGCCTTTCGTCAGATAAATCAAATATATTCAGAGCTTGTTCACACAGAAAGAAATTTTTATTAAGATCTTGGACTGAAATAGTAACAACAGACGATCAACCACCTTAAAAGGAAAATCTTTCCGAACATTATGTCAACATCACGAACGTACGAGAAATACACGCGTTGAAATAAAGCGAGAACGCGGTTTATAACGGATATTTATTTAGATGTTACTTCCAAGGCGATTTATCTGACGAAAGGCATATGATGCTTTGAAACCAACGGTAATAATCTGCCAATAATGTAGAGAAGATAATAAATACAGCTCTAGCAATTGTAACGGTAATAATCTGCCAGCAATGTACAGAATATATATATATATATATATATATATATATATATATATATATATATATATATATAAACAGAAAAAATTACAGAAACACGCATAACCTATGTATATATATATGTATATCAATATATGTAGCGTATGTGAAATAAAAAGAATAAAGCATTTTTCTGAGAACGATACATTTTGCGGACCTTCTTTTTTTAGAGATATTACATTTTCTCCCGTTGGAACCAGAACAACATTATATATATATATATATATATATATATATATATATATATATATTATATATAAAAGGGCTGTTGGTGTT
>CM042172.1:15537620-15542620 GCA_023376005.1 Doryteuthis pealeii
TTTTTTTTTCCTTAACAACTAGTGTGCAATGGCTTGTGTGTTTGTATGTCTGGGCGAGATGTTGGGCTATAGATTTGAGTGCGTGTTTCGTATTAGTCTTCTCGTTGTAGATTTGTTTCATTAGTAATTCTCCATTGTGCATGTGGGTATGTGTTTTGTGTGTGTGTGTGCATATACTGTTATATGTGTGCGTTGGTTGTGGGTTTATTGTATGATGAACTCTGCGCTGAGTTCACTCCTGTTATTGATCTCTGGGTGTAATCTAGCGATTAGCAAGGCCTCTTTAATTCCTCTGATAAAGGAAAAGAGTTCTGCATAATCCCTAAGGATACGTACAACAACTTGGCATTCGAACACCTTAACAACAACGAACTCTATACAGAGGTCACAGATACAACGCCTACCCAAATAGAAAACCGCATAAACACCACATGGACCAAAATCTGCAAAAAATAGAAAACTCCCCAACAGATACAAGAACAACTTCACTAGCAAAAATAGCACCCTACCAAGGTTTTACCATCTAATAAAAACACATAAAACCAATTCAACACCGCAAATTAGACCAATAGTCTCCAGTGTGGAAGGACCACTATATAAGACATCATGGCTCCTTTCAAAAAATACTGAAACCAATATTAGCGACTCTCCCTGGACATGTCAGCAACTCTGACGAAGTCATTCACAAACTGCAACAAACCCAATCAAATATACTCGAAAATAATAAATACGCATTTAGCTTGGACGTTACCGCTCTATACACATCAGTACCAGCTCAACCAGCGGTCGACCTGTTTGACTGAACGGATAGCATCATCCGGCCTATACTGCTACAACCTCACCCTCAAGACATACACCAACTTCTATCAATAATCGTAGACAACACATACTTCACGTTTCAAGAACGAACATATAAACAAATAAAGGGCCTGCCGATGGATCCAGCCTCTCGGGCTGGCCATCTCCTACATGGACAGACTTGAACGCCAAGCACTTAATATTTGCCGCTCTTGTGCCTTCTTCACCAGGTATATAGATGATATTCTCATCCTCACATCTTCCCGTGAAAAGCCAACAAAATCGCATCAACATTCAACAACATAGACAACAACATACATTTCACCATAGAACATCCTGACTGCACAGGATCATTATCACTGTTGGATTTCCGACTTAAGGTATTAAACAAGGGAGAAATCCACACCGACTTCTATAGAAAATCGGCCAGCAGAGACTTGTTTGTCCACCACAAATCGGCACTCCCCCTTGGGGCAAAGACTGGATACATAAAGAACGAACTTGCCCGTATCCGAAACAAATGCAGCAAGAAGCAGGACCAGATCACACACACCAGACATTTATATCCACACTAAAAGACAATGGTTACCCCACTTCAATCAAAAACGACTCAAGCAAACAGAATCCACAAAACACCATCTCACGTCCAATGCCTGTTTTTTAAGGTTACCACATTTCAACGAAAATATAACCACAGCAATACGTAGGGCGATACGGAAGGAGGGCCTGGATATACAACTTGCCCATTACGGACCATCACTCAGAGAAAACTCTCCAAAAGCCGCCATAAGGAGGCCACTAGTTGTACACTAGCGAACTGCCCCATCCGCGACACAGGTATGTGCACGAAGTGAATGTGGTATACCGCACAAAATGTAATATATGTAACCAATTTTACATAGGTAGCACCACAAGACCACTACACATTAGAATCAAAGAACACTTACACACACAAGCATCCACTTTCCGTAAACACTTAGTTAAATGCAACAACACAGAAAGAAATATAACAGTCAAATATAGAGGCTCGAGAGAGAAATTTGGTAATCTCAGAATTAAAGAGGCTTTGCTAATCGCTAGATTACACCCAGAGATCAATAACAGGAGTGAACTCAGCGCAGAGTTCAATGATACAATAAACCCACAACCAACGCACACATATACAGTATATACACACACACACACAAAACACATACCCACATGCACAATGGAGAATTACTAATGAAACAAATCTACAACGAGAAGACTAATACGAAACACGCACTCAAATCTATAGCCCAACATCTCGCCCAGACATACAAACACACAAGCCATTGCACACTAGTTGTTAAGGAAAAAAAAATTAAATATAAATAAATATATATATGTATATATATATATATATATATATATATATATAATTTAAATATTATAAATATAAAAAGATAATTGAATTAGATAAATAAAGTAAATAAGCAAATAAATATGATAATATTAATAATAATAATAATATTAATAATATTAAATGATTAAATTGATGTAAAATCCAACAGGAAACGTCACAAAACACAAATACACTTTTTCATTCGCACATACCCACGTACAAAATCCGCGCTAGGATACAGTCTTAACGTCACAGCCAACACGCATTTTCAATGTCACGCACATTACAACATACGCACACGTACAAAAAAAAAAATAAAATAATAAAAATAAACGCATTCACGCTCACACGGGAATACAGTTATTTCAAAATAACGTCATTTTCAAAAAAGAAAAAAATTCATTTAGGAAGAAAATCCCTCGTGTGCCAAGCTGTAACTGCTTCAGTTCAATTTCTTTTGATAAAGAGGTATTACCTCGAAATTAAGAAAAATAAAATAAAAAAATCAGGTCAACACACACCACCATTGTTACCGTATATTATTTTTTATTTATTTCCAAACTGCATTGTGGATGGCCCTTCTAAATTAACCTCCTAACCAATACATACACAATGCTTCAAGCAAATTATGAAACCTCCTTATATTATATATATATATAATATATATAAATGTATGTATATATAAGTAGATCACACGATGTATTTATGATATGGCTTTTTTTTAGCCGACAATTTTTGGGAGAATATGGTGCTCTGCTGATGAGGCCTAATATGCGAAATGTTACATACAGAGATTGATTCTTCTCGATTTTGTTTAGCCTTACATTATAGGTATGCCCGCCTAATTAATTAATTAATTAATTAATAATTAATTATCTTTCAAAAATTAGGTACGACTTCAAATTAAGCACATATTCTCCCCCCCCCAAAAAAAAAAAATATATATATATGATAGAAACAATATGTTAAAAAAAGATGATTTTATTATGTTTATGTAGATGTTTAAAACGTTTCGGGTTTATATAATACCTATTAAAAATGACGTTCTGAATATTCTACTATTCTCCAACGCGCACAACCATCGATAAACATCAATTCGTACCCCTTTCTTTGTCTAAGGCATCCCATGGAAATTTTCCCCTTCTTTCTTAGAAATGAATTTTACCTGAAGTGATAGTAAATATTTTATTGACATTTTCACCTTTAGTATTTGGCTATCTAGCAAAGTTTTCTGGGGAGTGTTAAAGATTAGCAAATAAATCGGATTTAGCTTATTGACTTCCGCAATTTGAGGTTGATGAGCAACATAAAGATGTCGCATGGATACTTTGTTGTATACTCTCTTTCTTTATTTACTTCTATTCTTCTTCCAGCGTCTCTTCTAGCGCTCTGGACTTCGTCTTGGGGACTTCGTGTCTGGTCTTCATTGGGGATTTTTCTTTTATCAGAAGCCCTGTGTCATTGGTAGTTTTTAGATAATAACACAAGACTTCGATTTAACTTAGATCATATTTTATTCTGAAATCCCCACCAGACTACCTGCACAGATTGAGTCGGCAGCGTGCATAACACGACTTACCACCGTCGTGGTCTTGGCCCGATCTGACTAAAAATTCTTTCTAATCTAAACCGGAGAGGGTCTTCTCCACCGATTTTTCACGGTATCCACCGAAGGATCAGGACTGAGGTCAAGCCTTGTCATTCATCCTTCAAGGCCGTGGGCTGCACCTTATAACAGCAATTTTGGTTTCTACACTACTGTACATAAGTATTAGGAATCTAATAATTATGTAACACCTTCACCAGAAAGTTTATTCTCTTTATGCTCATATCTTCAAAGGAAGATAGAGAATAAGCTTGGCTCATATAAGTGTCTATCGTTCAGAATCTATCTAGGTATTTTTCTCTTTTGATAATCATAAAATACTAGCAGGAACTGTGGTATACCACAGTATGATAATTTAAATTATAACAACGTTTGATATGTTTACTTAAGAGCTATTGTGAAATAATTCAATATGTAAAAGCATAATAATCTTGATTTAGCTCTCACGCACTCTTTTTTTCATCATCTTCTTTCATCTTTCATTATGTTCGATTGTATAACAGATTAGCGTATCACTTCCACGGACTCACCCCTTAAAAAAGAGAGAATGATATTTTTGTTGTTCGACCGATTCCTCATTGCTTAGTATGTTTTCTTTTTTAGGGGGAGGGTGGAGTGGATTTTTTGTTTGTTTGTTTGTTTGTTTGTTCGATGGAGATGCACTCTGTAAGAACGGTTCTGGAGATTGCCCGTGTTTTGTGGAGTACGGATTCCTCCTATCGGCACCGTAATTGGCGGCTGATGTAGTTGCGTAATTCACTTCGTGACAGTATTGGTGTTTGAACATTGATTAATTGATGAATAGCCAACCATTTCGAACCTTTCCTTTTCAAGACTGACATGTTTTGTGCATCCAAAATAAGTAATGCACAACTATATCCCCTTACATAACATTTCTCGTTGTGCAAGACCAAGTAAGATTTTGTAAAGATCTATACACACGTACACACAAATCCTTCATATATATATATATATATATATATATATATGTGTGTGTGTGTGTGTTTATATATAAGTATGTGCATATATATCTGTGTGAGTGTGTTTATATATAAGTATAAGCATATATATCTGTGTGTATGCGTGTATTTATATATATATACCATGTGTTGTGTGTGTGAGAGAGAGAGTGTGTGTTTACATATAAGTATGTGCATATATATCTGTGTATGCGTGTTATTATATATATATAATATATATGTATATATATGTGTTTGTGTGTGTGTGTGCCCG
>CM042172.1:15547620-15557620 GCA_023376005.1 Doryteuthis pealeii
GTCTCTTACACATCAATGTAACGAATTGACATATTCATCGGTTCTTGACCGAAACTCAAAGTTGACTTTGCGGAAAGTTCAGGGTCATCAAGAAATAAGTCACTCTTTTTACAAGATCTCTCATGTGTATATCTTAAAAGATGGGTTAGGAACTTTTGTTATGACAGTTCGATAAAATATATTAATAGACTTAGATGATGGGTATGAATGAGAGAGAGAGAGAGAGAGAGAGAGAGAGAGAGAGAGAGAGAGAGAGAGAGAGAGAGAGAGAGAGAGAGAGAGAGAAGAGAAAAGAGAGAGAGGGAGATCTTAATAGACGATGACATAGATAGATAGATAGATACCTGAATAAACTGGGATAGATATTTGAATAAACCGGGATAGATAAATAAATAGATAGATAGATGTCTGAATAGACTAGCATGGATAGAGATAGATAGATAGATATTTGAATACACTGAGATAGATAGATAGATATTTTAATACACTGAGATAGATACATAGATAAATAGATATTTGAATACACTGAGATAGATAGATAGATAGATAGATATTTGAATACACTGGGATAGATAGATAGATAGATATCTGAATACACTGAGAAAGATAGATAGATAGATAGATATCTGAATACACTGGGAAAGATAGATAGATAGATAGATATCTGAATACACTGAGAAAGATAGATAGATAGATAGATAGATAGATATCTGAATACACTGAGATAGATAGATAGATTGATATTTGAATACACTGAGATAGAGAGATAGATAGATAGATAGATATTTGAATACACTGAGATATAAATAGATAAATAGATACATATCTCAATAGAATGAGATAGATAGATATCTGAATAGAATTATATATATATATATATATATATATATATATGCGCGCGCGCGTGCGTGCGTGTGTGTGTGTGTGTGTGTGTTTGTATACACTGATATAGATATCTGAATAGAATGATATATACAAGCACACACACACACACATTATATATATTATATATATATATAATATATAATATATATATATATATATATATATATATAGAGAGAGAGAGAGGGTGGAATGAAATAGATAGATCGGTAGATCGATCGATAGATAGATAGAAAAATACATGGTAAGATAAGATTACAAATCAATACATAACCAAAGATCTTATTGTAGATTACCAGGGAAATAAAAGATATGCATTACATATTGATTTCAATTGTACATAATGTTCATTTCTACTTAAGCAGTGAAAATAACCAACAATTAAGCCTCGTTTTCCTTTCATTGTTAATGAATTCCAAAACCAGAAAGAGAAAGGATAAATCGAAAAGTTTCGGACCATATGACCTTTAGGCACCCCTTTTGCGATTTTGATTAGTGGGGACATTTTTTTCATTTACACCGTCAAAATCCGGTTAATTGTTTACAGAGGATTTTTAGTTTGGTTTTTTTTTAATTATAAAACTAATCCCTAACCCTAACCCCAAACAAACAACCGGATTTTTACGGTATAAATGAGAAAAGTGTCCCTACGAGTCGAGATCGCGGAAGGGGTGCCTTAAGGTCATATGGTCCAAAGTTTCTCTCGAAATGATATTTTCTTCTAATTGAAAAATTCGTCAATCCCAAACTAGCTGGATGGCCATATTTACAATCTTGTGTCTCATGCTACTCGTGGCAAGTGGGTTGGGGAAATACCTACCATTCATTTAAACTAAATCTACTAATAATGGAGATTCGGTTGCCATTTGTCTATAACAAAAACTACGTCACTGCTTACGTCACAATACCGAAAATCTTCAATACATAGAATAAAGAACAAACCTGTATTCAGATTTTAAAATTATTTTTTTATTCTCGCTCTTTTTTCAGTAATAACAGATTAAATAATCGGGGGTTCTTGGATTGCAATGATGGTATACTCGAGTCTTTAACGGACAAATAAAGGAAGGAAGGGTCTCTTGGCTTTAACAATCTCTTCTTCAAATAGTTCACATAGCGCTAATGCTCCTTGCGAAAGGTATGAATACAACTATTCTCCCTCCAGCTATGGGTAAGTAGGGCAGACTGGGCTCTTTAAATTTAGCTTGGTAACCAGTCTAGGAGAAGGAAAGCACTGAATTCAAACCTCTTAAATCTCCGCTTGGGGTGATCACTACTAGAATAGGCTCAGGTCTACTTAGTGATCTATTTCAACTTTTAAAAAATTATGCCATTTAGTGATAAGTTTCATGGTAACAGCCACAGAAAAAGAATTCTGAATCCAGAGTTGTATCGGCCCTGACAACTGTGGCTTTAGAATACACCGACTGCACCTCTGCAGAGGGGTAAACTCCCTCCAATGAGGCTACCTGTTGGCCGTAGGTGGCCATCCGTGATGCTTGATGGAACCCTGGTGGCTAAGCAGTCCCGGTCATGCAACACTCCACCTTGACATAGTTACATAGATAGATAGATAGATAGATAAAAGAAGACGGAAATAAATAGAGGTTCACAGAGATAGATAGATAGATCTAAAAAGATGAAAGAAGGAATCAAAGAAACAAATAGGTTGACATAGATAGATAGATAGATAGATTGTTGTAACTCGAGTATTCGAGTTAACAGAGAAAGTAGGAAGAAAACACCACGAGTATTTAAGGTAATGAAAAAAGGTTTACAAGATAGAAGTGGAACGTGGAATCACTAAGTGATAGATAGATAGATAGATAGATAGACAGAAAACAGATAGATAGATTTAAAAGGACAAAAAAGATGGAAGCAAAGAAACAAATACGTTGACATAGATAGATAGATAGATGGATAAAAGAAGGAAATAAATAGAGGCTCACAGAGATAAATTATCCGGCGGTCGGATAGGCCCAACGTGATTAATCGGCTAATCACGTCAAACCCTAGCATCTATATGTTTGTCCCAACCTTATTGCCCTTATAGCAAGCCATAACACTATGGATAAATAGAAGGGCTGACTAGGTTCTTTAACCTTTGTTAGGCAACTAGTCTAGGAGAAGGAAATACACTGAGATAGATAGATAGATAGATATTTGAATACACTGAGATAGATAGATAGATAGATAGATAGATAGATAGATATTTGAATACACTGAGATAGATAGATAGGTAGATAGATAGATAGATATTTGAATTCTGAATCCAGAGTTGTATCAGCCCTGACAACTGTGGCTTTAGAATACACCGACTGCACCTCTGCAGAGGGGTAAGCTCCCTCCAATGAGGCTACCTGTTGGCCTTGGGTGGCCATCCGTGATGCTTAAGGATGGAACCCTGGTGTCTAAGCAGTCCCGGTCATGCAACACTCCACCTTGGTCCTTCGGCTAGACTGACGGTCGGATAAACCCAACCTGATTAATCGGCTAATCACGTCAAATAAACAAAAATTACGACGAGCTGGGGTCGTTATTTTGATAGTCACCGGGTAACAATTTTTGAGGCAGGAGACCGGGACGCACTTCCTCATAAATTACCAAAACAGACACTCTATCATGATGTTACTTAATCACTAATGAGATACCATTAACTAAACTTGTGTTACAAAGTAAGAAAAACCTCTTGGCATTTTTGCTATGCCTGTAAGCATGGCAAAAATGCCAAGAAACATGTTTCTCATGTTGACAAAGGCACAAGGAACTTGTCTTCCTCCTCCTTCAC
Organism: Doryteuthis pealeii; assembly: GCA_023376005.1. Classification (NCBI taxonomy): domain Eukaryota; kingdom Metazoa; phylum Mollusca; class Cephalopoda; order Myopsida; family Loliginidae; genus Doryteuthis; species Doryteuthis pealeii. The sequence goes on from CM042172.1 coordinate 15,551,291, forward strand.
AATAAAGTCTGGTTCCTTCAACTCTATCTTTCAAACCATATATTCTGAATTCAAACCTGTTAAACTCCACTTAAGAAATTGACCTTGTGTCACATCCTACTCAATCAACATTACATCATTAACAGAATTAAGAGACATCTATATGTTTGTCCCAACCTTATTGCCCTTATAGCAAGCCCCAACACTATGGATAAATAGAAGGGCTGGCTAGGCTCTTTAACCTTTGTTAAGCAACTAGTCTAGGAGAAGGAAAACTCTGAATAAAAACCTGTTGAACACCGCTTGTGTTACATCCTGCTTGTGTGGAGAAGTTGGGTAAATACATATATCAAATCTACTGTCTATGTATTTTTAACATTTTTTCAAAATATCTTATCTATTCACCTCTTATAACCCAGAGGTCTCTCTGACCATAGTCACTTCCCCTGAAAAAATAGCTGAAAATAGGAAATATTGGAAAAAAAGACATTATGAGCCATTGTGTCAAACCTGTTAAAGAAATCGACCTTGTGTCACATCCTACTCATGTGGAGAGGTTGGGTAAGGTTTGGTTTGGTTTGTTTTGTTTTACGGCATATCAACCTCAGTGGGTCATTTAATGCCGATAAAGTTTTGAAATAAATTCATTCTTAATGCATAATACAATGTTGTTTATCAACTCATGTTTTTCTATTTAACCCATAGATGGGACCCTAACAGGTACTACCACTCCGAGTCAGAGTGGACCAGGGAACAATGGTGATGAAGGGGTGCTCCACATTCTCCAAACCTCCAAAACTGGAACCTCACCATCAGATTGAGTTTAAAGTCATTCCCAGGACATGTAGACCCTCAGTCACCGCCTTCTAGCACATATGATAAAAAGGGGTGGGCCTTGCCATAAGGGCAATAGGGTTGGGAAAATCATATAGGTGCTAGAGCTTGACGTGACCAGCCGATTGATCGCAGGGGGCCTCTCCGACCGCCCGTCTAACCCATGATAGGGCCAAAGTGGAGTATTGCAAGTCATGAACTGCTCATCCACCTGGTTGGTTGGTTGGTTGGTTTATTAATTTTAACGGCATATCAACCCGCCCAGGGTTATATCATGCCTAGCGGTTGGGGTGTTATACATATTGTGCATTCATATATATACTTTTAGTAATTGGTTTTAACAATGTGTTAGCATTATTGGGAATTATATTGTATGGCATTGATTTGTTTCATGTCTATATTCTATGGTATAATTTTATTTCCCTCAAAAAGGAAAAAATATCCCCAATGTTAACATTTTCAAACAGATCCTTCATATTGTTTGCTTTAGAATAATGGTTTCTGATGGGAGCAAAAAATCTGCATTCCATCAATAAGTGTTTAACTGTCAGGGGTGTTTTGACATGTTTCCCATTGTGGTTGTTGTTCTTGTTTGAGTATATAAGAGTGCATTAGTTTTGTATGACCAATGCATAATCGGGACATAATGACTTGTTCCTTTCTAGACTTCCTTAAAGTTGGTCTGCAGCCTCCCAAAGTGGGTTTGATTAGGAAGAGTTTATTGTGGATACAGTTATTCCAGTGTTGCTGCCATTTTGTATGAAGCTGGGTTCTATCCTTAAGCATCACGGGTCGCTACCCACGGCCAACAGGAGTCTTACCCCTCTGCAGAGGTGCAGTCGGTGTATTCTAACGCCCCAGCCGACAGGGCGGAGAGGTTGGGTAAATGTGTATACCTAAGCCAAAACTGGAGATATTAGTAATGAAAGAAATAGTTGTCTTTTCCAAATGAGCAATAATCCCTTCCCCGTTTATCCAACTGGAGAATAATTGAGAATCTGTTTATCACTCTCGAGGCACAAGTGGGGGTGGTGTGGGGGTGCGTGGGATGGGGTGGGTGGGGACCGTACCCAGCTTTACAGTTCTTTTCTTCACACACACCCCCCAGCCCTGACCCATTCCGAAAATGATTCTTTGTCCTCAGGTCTATTGATCTCTGCTATCACATATTCGATTTCTCCCTCACCCCACCCCCACCCCAACATTTCAAGTGGCTCTCACAGAATTGACTGTAATATTCCCCAGTCGATATGACGTGAATGTCAGCGGTACATCGTTTTCTGCTCTTCGGTCAGTTTAAAAAGAACGAATATCATTGGCTGTTCAATCTCTCTCTCTCTCATCTCTCTCTCTCTCTCTCTCTCTCTCTCTCTCTCTCTCTCTCTCTCTCTCTCTCTCTCTTCTCTCTCTCTCTCTCTCTCTCTCTCTCTCTCTCTCTGCTTATTGCCTCTTCCTTCTTTATCTCTTCATTTGTGTAATTTGTTGCTTTTTGTGCCTTTCTTTCGAATCTCTTTTTCGTTTTCTCTCTCTCTCTCTCTCTCTCTCTCTCTCTCTCTCTCTCTCTCTCTCTCTCTCTCTCTCTCTCTCTCCTGTTTCTTTTTTTTCCTTTTTTTCTATATCTCTTTTCGTACTTTTCTTTCTTTCTTTCTTTCTTAACTCTTTACTTCTTTGCATTTCTTTCCTTTTCTTTTTAGTTCTTCCTTTCTCTTTTTTTTTGCTACTCTCTCTGTTTCTTTATTTTTTATTCTCTCTCTCTCTCTCTCTCTCTAAATACTATATATATATTATATATAATATTAATATCATATATAATCATTCACACACTACAAACACCACATACACTTAAACACGGTCCCAATCTCTCTCTCTCTCTCTCTCTCTCTCTCTCTCTCTCTCTCTCTCTCTCTCTCTCTCTCTCTCTCTCTTTCATACACACACACTTTCATTCATAAAAAAAAGACAATATCGAAAATTAAATTGACATGTCTCGCTTTAAGGATGGCTATAACAGAAATGTAATTTTACTCGTAATAACAATGTCTAGCCCAGTATTGATTTCAAGAATCCTTCTCAATTCGGAAAGAAACACACCCGAAAAAATGGCAGCACCCAGCAAAAATTATTCTTGTAATCATTTTTTTCCCTGACTGAATAAGAACTATGCTTGCAAATATAATCTTCCCCGGGACTGAATAAACTCTTTGTTATACGTTATAACGTGTGTATGTACAAGTGTATAATATATATGTGTGTGTGTGTGTGTGTGTGTGTGTGATGTGAGAAGTAAATACACAAACGATGTGTTTTGATATGCTTTTTTAGCGACAAATTTTTGGGAGAATATTTGCTTAATGTTAGTCGTACCTAATTTTAAAGTTAATTAATTAATAATTAATTAATTAGGCGTCATACCTATTCAAATGTAAGGCTAAAACATCGAGAAAAATCAATCTCTGCCGAAATGTACATACAGAGATTGATTTTTCTCGATTTGTTTAGCTTTACATTTGGATAGGTATGCCCGCCTAATTAATTAATATTTATTAATTAACTTTCAAAATTAGGTACGACTTCAATTAAGCACAATTCTCCCCCTACAACATATATATATATATTATTATATATATAATTATATATACATATATAAATATATGAGATTTGATAATTTGCTTAGAAGCATTTTAGAACGAACTCGATTTCAGTCGAGGGAAATCGTAAGTTATACATCGCTGATGAGACTTAATACAAAGAATTCTCTCTTCTACATAAATTAATGCAATAGCAATATTACCCCTACAGGTTTTTTAGCGACAAATAAATGTAAATATTTTAGCCCCTCTTTTTGATATTATTTTTTATGCAAAAAAATGTCACATTTTTTAATAAATATCAAGTTTCAGAAAATAAAAACAATCGATCACATTAAACAAATTGTTTTGTGGGACCTACAAAAATAGATTTGCTCCCCTTTTTACAGTAGGGACTGATGGGAACACGGATATGGGAATTCCGCCGTGTTACTTTGGACTGTAGGTAGTGCATCAGCACGGTTGACTAGTGGACCACGTGCACAGCCGGTTGAACCTAGTTGACACGTGCATCAAGCACGTGCAGGACCACGTGCGTCAGCACGTTGGGTAGTTTAAGTCATTTTAGGCGTAGAAGCACTTTTCTACCCTGTATGTTAAATAAAGAACTTACAAGTAAGTCGGCAGACAAGACTCGCGGTCCATGTGAAAACACGCACCCCTATACAATCTGTGAAATTCTATCTAAAACCATTCCCACGTATTCCTGGACAGTTGAGAAAATAAATAAAACAAATATTGTTATTTAAACATATTTCGCTGTTTTTTTTTTTTTGTTTTTTGTTTTTCTTATCAATTTATTACTATCTATGTAATAATGGAGATCTGTAGCTTCTGTCGGGTAAAACAAAAAAAACTTCATAGCTCTGTCACAGTACGTCACATATTCTTATGCTAATACACCCAAAATTTGAAATGTAACAATATTAAAAATTGTTTTTACTCTTAGTTTTTTAAAAATTTTTATTTATACAGTAATAAGTAACTAACTTTACAAATAAATAACCTACGATTTTTGTGTTGTAAATGATGTGGAAAATTATTCAAAATATTTGATTATTCATGCACGACGCATTTTATTTGAGGAACGGGGCTCAGTTTTCATTTTCGAATTGACTTATTTATTATTTTTTTTAAAATTTTTTTTTTTTGTTTTTGTTTTTTTTTTTTTTTTTTTTATTATTACTCCTTTTAATAAATGAGGATTTTGCTTACTTAGTGATACAAACTCTCTGACATAAAAGTTTTTTAACTCCTACCCTCTTAGGCAATGTCTTTCAAATTAATTTTTTACGACTGCGGCCGGAAGGGTGTTTTCTTTTGCTAGGCTTGGGAATAATTATAAATTAAAAAAACCCTCAATATTCTCGATATGTAAAATATTGCTATCTTATTGCATTAATGCGTACGAATAAAAAAAACCAAAAAAAAAAAACAAACTTATCATATGCTAAAAAAAGATTTTAAAGGTGGAGGTAAAATATTTTACATTACTTGTTTGATCAAAAACTGGGGGTGGGGCTATAAATATTGCTTAGTCGCAATTAATTTGTCGATTTAAAAAACTATCAACTTGCATACAATTCATAACTGGCACTGGTTACTTTTGGCATCAGGTGCTGCCCAGCGTTATTTTTAGGCAGGCGATGGCGATCCGTTGCGCATCCGAAATGAAACTTTTCTAAGTGTCTTAAACTGACCACTTTATGATCTCTATCGTAAAATATTGGTGTTAATGATTTCTAATATTTGTATCTCTACATTTTACTGTAACTCTTAATATCCTATTCCGCCCAGCTGGAAGTCATTCATTTTCCTAATCCACCTAAATGATAGCCTTTGTTTTTAAATGTAATATTAACATACTTTAGAAGTCTTTGACTTTAAGGGAAATAACTTACTTTTAAATTTAAAAAAGGCCATTTTAGCATTTTTGATAGATCCTTATAGGATGAATGGGAATCATAACAGGATGTTAAGGAGTGGAAAAATCAATTAAATAAAACTTTAATTTTTAGGTTTTCTAATTAAAAAAAAAAAAAAAAAAAAAAAAAAAAAATACATTTAAGCTGGAATACTTGGGAGCCAGAGGTTGCAATTTATTATTCCTAATGAAAATAAATTAGAATTATATTAAAAAAAACAAAAAAAACAAAAACTACTTGATTAGTTGTGTAAAGTATTACCATAAATCCATTCCACCAGGCAGATTTAACAGGTAGATCTGAAAAGATCGCGTAGGTTGTGAAACTCTGAACCAGGTGTATCCATGTCCACACTACCTTAAATTTAATTTAATGCCTCAATGATATTGGAGCACTATCTGCTTAGAAATAAGCACCATATTATATATCATTATATCATGAAGTCTATTACTTGCAATTCAATGTGGAGCACACATCATCAGGCACGATGATTGTGCGACTCCATGGAAACTTAAGTACAGTCAGTATTTGCCTCCTAACACAAGATTCCGCTTTGGGGTTTACTAACTCTCACCAACTCCGTGAAGGAACATGGCTTGGATCTGTGTGCGGTAAAGTGAGAGCGGTGGGTAGTGTGGCAATTCCACCCTCAGACTACGAAAAAAACAAGAAACATCTCCTTGTCTAAGCTAGTGAAAAGGGCATAGACTCCTTCGCATTATGTGATATCGATAATAGTCAGTTATGCCTATTTACACTGACGCTATTCACACCTCTGCCATAATAGAATCTAGATTTTTTTTTTTTTTTGTTTTTTTTTTTTTTTTTGCTTTATCTAAAACAAGGGTGGCACTCCACTCGGAATGCAAAACAATCTCTTGGTCTAGCGCTAGTTGAAAAGGGGAGAGACTCCCTCGCTAACTAGCTGATACGACATTAGGCCACCCACGATGACCTTTTTATATCATAAACACAAATACTTTTCAGAAAAGTTTTTCTTTCTT
>CM042172.1:15562620-15590120 GCA_023376005.1 Doryteuthis pealeii
TACAACGCCTACCCAAATAGAAAACGCATAACACCACATGGACAAAATCTGCAAAAAAAGAAAACTCCCCAACAGATACAAGAACAACTTCACTAGCAAAAAATAGCACCCTACCAAGGTTTTACCATCTAATAAAACACATAAAACCAATTCAAACACCGGCAAATTAGACCAATAGTCTCCAGTGTGGAAGGACACTATATAAGACATCAATGGCCTTTCAAAAATACTGAAACCAATATTAGCGACTCTCCTGGACATGTCAGCAACTCTGACGAAGTCATTCACAAACTGCAACAAACCCAATAAATATACTCGAAAATAATAAATACGCGATTTAGCTTTGGACGTTACGCTCTATACACATCAGTACCAGCTCAACAGCGGTCGACCTGTTGACTGAACGGATAGCATCACCAGGCCTATACTGCTACAACCTCACCCCTCAGACATACACCAACTTCTATCAATAATCGTAGACAACACATACTTTCACGTTTCAAGAACGAACATAAAACAAATAAAGGGCCTGCCGCGATGGAATCCAGCCTCTCGGCTTACTGGCCATTCCTACAATGGACAGACTTGAAGCGCCAAGACTTAATAATTTGCCGCTCTTGTGCCTTCTTCACCAAGGTATATAGATATATTCTCATCTCTAATCTTCCGTGAAAGAAGCAACAAATCGCATCAACATTCAACAACATAGACAACAAACATACATTTCACCATAGAACATCCTACTGCACAGGATCATTATCACTGTTGGATTTCCGACTTAAGGTATTAAACAAGGGAGAAATCACACCGACTTCTATAGAAAATCGGCCAGCAGAGACTTGTTTGTCCACCACAAATCGGCACTCCCCTTGGGGCAAAGACAGGATACATAAAGAACGAACTTGCCGTATCCGAAACAAATGCAGCAAGAAGCAGGACCAGATCACACACACCAGACAATTTATATCCACACTAAGACAAATGGTTACCCACTTCAATCAAAAACGACTCAGCAAACAGAAATCCACAAAACACCATCTCACGTCCAATGCGTTTTTTAAGGTTACACACATTTCAACGAAAATATAACCACAGCAATACGTAGGGCGATACGGAAGGAGGGCTGGATATACAACTTGCCCATTACGGACCATCACTCAGAGGAAACTCTCCAAAAGCCGCCATAAGGAGGCACTAGTTGTACACTAGCGAACTGCCCCATCCGCGACACAGGTATGTGCCACGAAGTGAATGTGGTATACCCACAAAATGTAATATATTGTAACCATTTTACATAGGTAGCACCACAAGACCACTACACATTAGAATCAAGAACACTTACACACACAAGCATCCACTTTCCGTAAACACTTAGTTAAATGCAACAACAACAGAAAGAAATATAAACAGTCAATATAGAGGCTCGAAGAGAAAATTTGGGTAATCTCAGAATTAAGAGGCTTTGCTAATCGCTAGATTACACCCAGAGATCAATAACAGGAGTGAACTCAGCGCAGAGTTCATGATACAATAAACCCACAACCAACGCACACATATACAGTATATACACACACACCACACAAAACACATACCACATGCACAATGAGAAATTACTAATGAAACAAATCTACAACGAGAAGACTAATACGAACACCACTCAAATCTATAGCCCAACATCTCGCCCAGACTACAAACACACAAGCCATTGCACACTAGTTGTTAAGGAAAAAAAAATTAAATTAAATAAATTAAATATATATATGTATATATATATATTATATATATATATATATATATTTAAAAATATTATAAATATAAAAAGATAAATTGAATTAGATATAAATAAGTAAATAAGCAAATAAATATGATAATATTAATAATAATAATAATATTAATAATATAAATGATTTAATTGATGTAAAATCCAACAGGAAACGTCACAAACACAAATACACTTTTTCATTCGCACATACCCACGTACAAATCCCGCGCTAGGATACAGTCTTAACGTCACAGCAACACGCATTTTCAATGTCACGCACATTACAACATACGCACACGTACAAAAAAAAAAATAAAATATATAAAATAAACGCATTCACGCTCACACGGGAATACAGTTATTTCAAAAATAACGTCATTTTCAAAAAGAAAAAAAATCATTTAGGAAGAAATGCCATAGCTGTACTGCTTCAGTTCAATTCTTTTGATAAAGAGGTATTACCTCGAATTCAAGAAATAATAAAAAAAATACAGGTCAACCACACCACCATTGTTACCGTATTTATTTTTTTATTTATTTCCAAACTGCATTGTGATGGCCTTCTAAATTAACCTCCTAACCAATACATACACATGCTTCAAGCAAATTAATGAAACTCTCTCTATATATATATATATATATATATATATATATATGTATGTATATGATAAGTAGATACAAAGCGATGTATTTATGATATGGCTTTTTTTTAGCCGACAATTTTTGGGAGAATATGTGCTCTGCTGATGAGGCCTTAATATGCGAAATGTACATACAGAGATTGATTCTTCTCGATTTTGTGTTAGCCTTACATTTAATAGGTATGCCCGCCTAATTAATTAATTAATAATTATATTTAATTAATCTTTCAAAATTAGGTACGACTTCAATTAAGCACATATTCTCCCCCCCCCAAAAAAAAAAATATATATATATATGAGAAACAATATTGTTAAAAAAAAGATGATTTTATTATTTTATGTAGATGTTTAAACGTTTCGGTTTATATAATTACCTAAAAATGACGTTCTGAATATTCTACTATTCTCCAACGCGCACAACCATCGATAAACATCATTCGTACCTTTCTTTGTCTAAGCATCCCATGGAAATTTTCCCTTCTTTCTTAAAAATGAATTTTACCTGAGTGATAGTAATAATATTTATTGACTTTTCACCTTTAGTATTGTTGGCTATCTACGCAAAGTTTTCTGTGGGGTGTGTTAAAGATTAGCAAAAAATCGGATTTAGCTTATTGACTTCCGCAATTTGAGGTTGATGAGCAACAGAAGAATGTCGCATGATACCTTTGTTGTATACTCTCTTTCTTTATTTACTTCTATTCTTCTTCCAGCGTCTCTTCTAGCGTCTGACTTCGTCTTGGGGACTTCGTGTCTGGTCTTCCATTGGGGATTTCTCTTTATCAGAAGCCCTGTGTCATTGGTAGTTTTTAGATAATAACACAAGACTTCGATTTAACTTAGATCATATTTTATTCTGAAATCCCACCAGCTACCTGCACAGATTGAGTCGGCAGCGTGCAAACACGACTTACCACCGTCGTGGTCTTGGCCGATCTGACTAAAAATCTCTTTCTATCAAAACCGGAAGAGGGTCTTCTCCACGATTTTCACGTATCCCCGCGAAGGATCAGGATGAGGTCAAGCCTTGTCATTCAATCCTTCAAGGCCGTGGGGCTGAACTTATAACAGCAATTTTGGTTTCTACAACTACTGTACAAAGTATTAGGAATCTAATAATTATGTAACACCTTCACCAGAAAGTTTTATCTTTATGCTCATATCTTCAAAGGAAGATAGAGAATAAGCTTGGCTATATAAGGTCTATCGTTCAGAATCTATCTAGGTATTTTCTTCTTTGATAATCATAAATACTAGCAGGAACCTGTGGTATACCACAGTATGATAATTTATATTATAACAACGTTTGATATGTTTTACTTAAGAGCTATTGTGAAATAATTCATATGTAAAAAGCATAATATCTTGCATTTAGCTCTCACGCACTCTTTTTTCATATCTTCTTTTCATCTTCATTATGTTCGATGTATAAACGATTAGCGTTATCACTTCCACGGCTCACCCTTAAAAAAAGAGGAAGATATTTTTGTTGTTCGACGATTCCTCATTGCTTAGTAGTGTATTTACTTTTTTGGGGAGGGTGGAGTGGATTTTTGTTTGTTTGTTGTTTGTTTGTTCGCAGGAGAATGCACTCTGTAGACGGTTCTGAGAGATTGCCCGTTTTTGGAAGTACGATTCCTCCTATCGGCACCGTAATTGGCGGCTGATGTAGTTGCGTAAATTCTACTTCGTGACAGTAATTGGTGTGTTTGAACATTGATTAATGATGAATAGCCAACATTTCGAACTTTCCTTTTCAAGACTGACATGTTTTGTGCATCAAATAAGTAATGCACAACTATATCTCCCTTTACATAAACTTTCTCGTTGTGCAAGACCAACGTAAGATTTGTAAAGATCTATACACACGTAACACAAAATCCATTCATATATATATATATATATAATATATATGATGTTGTGTGTGTGTGTTTATATATAAGTATGTGCATAATATCTGTGTGTGAGTGTGTTTATATATAAGTATAAGCATATAATCTGTGTGTATGCGTGTATTTATATATATAACATGTGTGTGTGTGATGAGAGAGAGAGTGTGTGTTTACATATAAGTATGTGCATATATATCTGTGTGTATGCGTGTATTTATATATATATATTATATGTATATATAGTGTGTGTGTGTGTGTGTGCCCGTGTGCGTGTTTACAGATAAGTGTGCTATATATCTGCGTGTGTATGCGTGTATTTATATATGTATCTGGTTTAATATATATTTTTATGTTTTTTTTTGTTGTTTTTTTTTGTTGTTTTTAAGTTGGGCATTATTACGAAGCATTAAAATATATAAATGAATGAACTCGATATTATGGAGTATTGGATTCACTTATTTTTTATTATTATTTTTTGTCATAAATTTTCAGGTTCGTTAGATACCCTTTATCAAATGAATGTTATTCCTGTTTAACGGCTTTTTTGTCTCTGTTGTTATCGACAGCGGCAGCGTCTGTGAAATATTTATAATAACGGAGAATTCCGATGTCTGCGTTCAATCCCTTCACGTGTTGTTTGTAATTTTAGAATCCATTTAGTTTCTGATTGTTTTCGAGATTGCGTTGTTGAAATGCGTGTTCTATTAAAATGCATTTGAGTGTGTAAGGTTGTTGTGATAGGGTGTTAAAATGAATGCTATATGTATTATGCGGAATTAAGATATAAGTGGATTTGTGGTATTTAGTCTTAGTCTAAAGGATGCTGTTGTTTCTCCCACATATCCGCTATTTCTGCATTGTGTGCAGATATATTATATATGATGTTAGCGCTATCGCATGTTAGTGTGGCGGATGGATTGTATATATTTGTGTAGGGTATTTTTATTTCGGTTTCCGTGTGTATGTGGCTGCAAATTTGGCATCTAGGCTTGTATCTTTTTACCTTTCTCGTACATTTTATGTCATTTTTTTCTGGATGCACTGAGGATGCTACGTAGGTTGGGTGGTTGTTTTTTGCGTTGATGGACTTGTTGTTGGGGTCGGTTTGTAGGGTTTTATATTGTTCAGTGAGTAGCTTAGTTAGTTTGTGCATGTGTCGACCGTGGTGAAATACCATAGGATTCGGTCATTAGTTTGGTGTGGTTGTATAAGAGTAGTTCTTGTCTATTAAGAGATGATGCTTTGTCAAATGCTTTTTTTATTAATTTTATGGGGTAGTCACTATTTAGGAATTTTCTTGCTAGGTTGGCTGTGTGTTGTATATATTCTTGTCTTACATATGCGTCTTAGTTTTATGCATGCACTATATATTATCGATTTTTTTAGTTTATGGGTGGTTGCTGTTATAGTTTAGGAATGTGTGGTTATCAGCGGGTTTGGTGTAAGAGTAGTGTTATGGTATTATTCTTAATTTTGTGTAATGTCTAGAGAAGGGGTCGAGCTGGTAGAGTATTCTATCGAGAATTTTGATGGATTGGTGTAGCTGTTTAAGTGTGTGTGGAAATCTAGGAGGCTGTTGAGGCTATGTGTCCATATAAGAAATATATCGTCTAAATATCTATAGTAGTAGGTTGGGGTTATATATATATATATATATATATTATATATATATATATAGTGTGTGTGTGTATGTGTCTATCTATAAGCAAATATTGTATGTATTTATATACGCACATATTATGTATATAAGTATTCATAATTATAATATATATATTTATATCTTTATACATACATAATATATATATACATATATATATATATATGTATATGTATTTATCTATAAACATATATTCATTTATATGTGCATAAATAAGTTAATATACTGTAATCCTCGAGTATAATGCGCACTTTTTTCTAAATACTTAAGGTTAAAAAATGAAAATATTTTCTAAGCAATGTCTGAGTCTCTATTTGCTGTCCGCCAATCTTTATTCAGACGCACTTTTTCAGAGGTACAGCCCCTAAATATCCCCTGTGTATTATAATTACGTACTATTCTCGAGATTTACGGTATATATATATTTATAATTATATATATATATATATATATATATATAATATACCAACCAGCCAGTCAGTCAGGTTTATATTTTAGGTTTTAAACCTGCTCTGCTATTATAGCACTATGTCTTTGCTACATCTCTATATGCTGTCTTCCTTATATATATATATTATATATATATATATAATATATATAGGTATTTTGTATTGGAGGAACGATAATAAATTGCTCGATTACTCTCTCTCTCTCTCTGAATGATTTGAAAGAATTTCTGTTAGCCAATATTCTGCCTTCTTAGCTCGACTGATTTCGCCATCGCGAACCAAAAACAAAACAGAAATGCTAATCCAAACGTAAATATCTCATCATTAGTGACTGAACCAGTTTTATATAATCAGTAATTCAAAATGATGTTTTTCTCGTAACTATTATGTTATCCAATGAAAATATCTAATGAAAATCAGTCATAGATCATTCTTATTGTAAACATTTTTCGTAATGTTAGCGCTTAAATTTAATATTGAATACTACTGAATGGAGGCGCGTCGTGTTTTGGTTATCTGGCTGGTTGCTTGGTTGCTTGGTTGACTGGCTGGCTGGCTGGTTTGCTGGCTGGTGGTTTTGTTGGGTGTTTGCTGACGCTGTTTGGTTGGTTCACTGGTTGGTTGTTGCTTGGTGGTTGCTTGGTTGACTGGCTGGTGTTCGGTGGTTGGTTGGTTGGTTGGTTGGTTGCTGACTAGCTGTTTTGGTTGGTTCACTGGTTGGTTGGTGTTTTGGTGGTTGCTTGTGACTGGCTGGTTGGTTCGCTGGTTGGTTGGTTGGTGGTTGGGTTTGCTTGGTTGGTTGCTTGGTTGACTGGCGGTGGTTCGCTGGTTGTGTTGGTTGGTTGGTTGGTTGGTTGCTGACTAGCTGTTTGGTTGGTTCACTGGTGTGTGGTTGGTTGGTTGGTTTGTGGTTCTGGTATGTTGGTTGTGTTGGTTGGTTGGTTGGTTGCGTTGTGACTAGCTGTTTGGTTGGTTCACTGGTTGGTTGGTTGCTTGGTTGGTTGCTTGGTTGACTGGCTGGTTGGTTCGGTGGTGTTGGTTGGTTGGTTGGTTGGTTGGTGGTTGCTGACTAGCTGTTTGGTTGGTTCACTGGTTTGGTTGGTTGGTTGGTTGGTTGGTTAACTGACTGGCTGGTTGGTTGGTTGGTTGGTTGGTTGGTCGGTCGGTGGTTTGGTGTTGACTGACTGGCTGGCTGATTCGCTGGTTGTTTGGCTGGCTGGTTGACTGACTGACTGGCTGGTTGGTTGGTCGGTCGGTCGGTTGGTTGGTTGGTTGGTTGGTTACTGACTGGCGGTTGGTTGGTTGTTGGTCGGTCGTTGGTGGTTGGTGGGGTTGGTTGGTTGACTTATGCTGGTGGTTCGCTGTGTTGGTTTGGTTGGTTGGTTGGTTGGTTTGGTTGGTTGGCTGACTGACTGGCTGGTTGCTTGGTTGCTTGGTTGACTGGCTGGTTGGTTGGTTAGCTGTTTGTTGGTTGCTTGCTTGCTTGGTTGGTTGTTGGTTGACTAACTGGCTGGTTGCTTGCTTGCTTAGTTGTTGGTTGACTGACTGGCTGGCGGGCTGCTTTCTTGGCTGGTAAGTTGCTTGGTTGCTTGCTTATTGGTTGCTTGCTTGATGAGTTGGTGCTTAATTGCTTGTCAACCCATTGGTTATTTTATGCCGAAGACGTTATAAGAAGGCGTTTTGTGTCACATCCTGTCATGGGATGGGTTAGCAAATATGAAATGTCATAAATCAATCAATGCATTTTGCCAGTTTGTTTAATTCTTGATTGGAGCTCAATTTTATATAGATGATACCCTAACAGGTACTACCACTTCGAGTCAGAGTGAACCTGGAAGTAAAGGAGTACTCCAGCGCATCATGTAATGCTTATTTCGCAGAAATGGAGTCGGCGACAATCAGATTCAAATCCGGGAAAAGGCCGTTTGCATTTCACATAGCACTAATTTCTCTCTGTCTGTCTCTCCTCTCTCTCTCTCTCTCTCTCCTCTATATATATATTATATATATATTATATATATATATATATATATATTTCGATCTCATTCTGATTATATATATATGTATGTCAACACTTGGTTTATTCTATGTCGAAGAGGTTTTTGTTTTATTCCTTATATTCATATTTCTAACTCATTTTAAACATCTTTTTAGTATGTTTGAATTTTTTGAGATGAGCTTGATATGTATATTTATTTTTCGGACTGTTGTCCTCATTTTTATTGTGATTCAACACACGCACAACACAACACACACCGCGCCAAACCTACACACCACACACACACAAACACACACACACACACACATATATATATTATATATATATATATATATATATATATTATATATATATATATATATTGCGATGGCNATTAGACTAATATAAAATTGAAACAGCGTTACATGCTTCTACGTCGGGCGCAATATATCCGGAATCCGTGTCATTGATATTCAAAATTATCCGAATTTTATACGAATATACGGCATTTTAAACTGCACTTCAAGCAAAAAAAATAATAATACTAATATAATAAAATAATATTATAATATATATATACCTAATTACTATATTATATATATTATATGTCCTCTATTTCTCAATTTGGAGAAAAAAGAATATGCTCGATACATTTGCTAAGCTTATTTATACTTCTAATACAAACTGCAATTATACCATTGGTTTCATAAAGCATCATTACGCCCCTTTCGATCAGATAAAGCAGAAAATATTCAGAACTTGTCCACACCTAGAAAATAATAAATTTTTATTTAAATTCTGGACGAAAAAGTCAATCAACAGACGACTCAACCACTAAAGAAAATCTTCCGAACATTAATGTCAACCATCACGAACGTACAGCGAGAAAATACACCGTTGTTGAAAATAAAGCGATAACGCAGTTTTTATAACGCGATATTTTATTTAATGTCATCTTCCCAAGGCGATATAATCTGCGAAACAATGATGCTTTGAACCAACGTAGATGCAATAGAAGAAAAAACATTGTTTGTGAGTTTGATTCTCACAGAGCGCCCCCTATTTCTGGCCTTGTGCCATATGTTAGTTAAGCTTAGTAATAACTGGGCACCTCTCGTGGTGTAAGGGTTAGCAAGGTAGACTGATAAACTATGACTAGTGAGTTCGTGCCTTCACTTGGAAAGATTCACTGAAATTTGATCTGCAGTTGTTCGTATATCTTTTATAAATTCAAGGACTATATGACCTTTAGGCACCCCTTTTGTTTGAACTCGATTCAAAAAGGACATGTATTTCATTTGTAACACGATTTTTAGAGGGTTTTTTATTAAAAAAACTAAACCACTAACTCGCTGTCGGCTAATACCT
Source organism: Doryteuthis pealeii (assembly GCA_023376005.1). Lineage (NCBI taxonomy): Eukaryota > Metazoa > Mollusca > Cephalopoda > Myopsida > Loliginidae > Doryteuthis > Doryteuthis pealeii. The sequence goes on from CM042172.1 coordinate 15,572,368, forward strand.
ACTTTGGCCACCCCAACGACTTTACGGCTTTTACTTTTATACATACATATATATTAACTACTTACAAGATGAAGACACTGATATAAGCCCTATTAATTATATACACACAACAACACACACACACACACACATAATTATATATATATATATATAATATAATATATTTTATATATTTATTACTATTTATTTATGTTAAGAAGGCAATTACAATGCGTATAAAAATAAAATAATGTTCAGTCTTATCGATTTCAAAGAATCTTTTCTATGAGAGACATTTTCCTGAAATGACTGCGCTTGTGTGTTTTTGTTTTTTTTTTTTTGTTTTTTTTGTTTTTTGGGGTCTTGTTTTTTTTTTTTTGTTTTTTTACGTCTCGGTTTTTTTTTTTATAACGCCACTCGGAAGGGTCCGTGATAGCCGTTGTTCAATCAAATTTCAATTTCATTTCTTTTTATCTATTTATTTAATTATATTTATTTATTTTTATTATATATATAATTTAATAATATATATATATATATATTATATATATAATATATGTATGTGTGGTGTGTGTGTGTGTGTGAAGTATACAAATATATCTCGTCCTAAGCTCTATTAACATTGGTTACAACAAATATTGTTATCGAGAAAGAAAAGAAAAAATAAGCAGAATCCCGTAGAAAATAAATAGAATGAATAAAACCTTCCGTACATATCCAATAAATTACTATTTGTGATTTCGTAAGTCAATAATCATGTTTGAGAAGACAATTCAGAGAAGACAATTAGATTTCTATTTACAACAACATTTATTGATTTATGACAGAATTCTTCCGAAACCAATGCGAAATATTATCTACCCATAGTATCTACCCAACCTGTTTGATACAGAGATACATTGGTTGGATTATTATATATATATATAATATATAATATATATATATATATATATTGCATAATAAAATATACAAATTTAGCACAAGGCCGAGTTTGGTGGCGGGGGGAGAACCTGTTTCTATTCTAAATTTTAACTTGGCTAGTTTCATTCCCACTCAAATAAAATCCATTCATACTACCATCAACCACATAAAATTACCATTCACTCTATGACTACCATTCCCTAAGTATGATTACATATTCGTGAGGGGGGGATATAATGATTTATAATATATAATATAAGGTGTATAACTACATACACCACTTGAATTTTAGACGAAGCAGAGCTTATGTGGTTTAAAACCTCAGCCAATCAACAGCCCGAATACGGTTGGTTATTTAAATAATAATAGTTGATAATGTACACAAGGATAAACTCTGGACCAAACACGTGTAAGTAAAATTGATTAAAATATCCTATATTATCCATTTCTAACTTTCTTTCCTTTATTCATTTTCAACATATAATATAGAGATAGATTAGATAGAGATATTTTTGGGAGAATAGTGCTTAATTGAAGTCGTACCTAATTTTTGAAAGTTAATTAATCATAATTAATTAATTAGCGGAATCCTATTCAAATTAGGCTAAACAAATCGAGAAAAATCAATCTCTGTATGTAGATTTCGGCCTATTAGCCTCATCAGCAAGCTATAGATAGGATTGATATAGAGCTATAGATATGCTGAATGAGGCCTTAATAGGCCGAATGTACACACAATAGATTGATTTTCTCGATTGTTTAGCCTTACATTTAAAAAGGTATTCCCGCCCTAATTAATTAATATTGAATTAATTAACTTTTCAAACAATTAGGTACACTTCAATAAGCACTATTCTCCCCAAAATTGTCGGCTAAAAAAAGCCATATCAAAACACATCGTTTGTGTATTTACTTCTCATATATATATATATATATATATATTAATAATATATATATATAAACACACACTCCACACCACATATATATATATATATATAATATATGTGTTGTGTGTGTGTGTGTGTGTTGTGTGTTGCTGCCGTCGATGTCGACATATCACGGCCCAGCATTAACGCTGTTCAGAATGCAATTGTCTTGAATGATATTTGAGAACCAACTATAGATTTGCATACACGTCCACAGATAGTGCGTAGGTTAGTGTTTTCGTTGATGTAGCCGTTGTTGTGTGGTAATGTTCTTCCTTCCTTCCTTCTTTTTTGTTCTCAATATTACTCAAATTACACCACGTTGGGACGCCTTTTCTATCTAAACTATGCTGCATTATGGTGTCACAGTCCAACACACGTTAGCCCCTGAGCCACGGGACTCTCCTGCGGTTTATTCTTTAAGAACACTTCGAGAAGATAAGTTTATTTGTATTTACAAAGAAAACTTGATTGATTTCTGACAATTTTTTTTTTCAAATCAATGGCAAATAGAAGCTATTAACTTCCGGGGAAGATCGAATTTTTCCAAATTAGTTGTTTTCGCTCTTCGTTAAAAAAGACAAAAAAAAAAAAACAAACCGGAAATAAATAATTATTGCAAAGCGGACAAAACTGCAGACGTTGTTGCTAGACTGATTGACATTTCCGGAGGCAAATAGGCTTACAATGTTTCGGTCGACCGATTCGTCATTACTTTTTTGTTTGTTTTTGTTTTGTTTTTTGTCTCTTTGTTTTTTTTTTGGGGGGATTGGTGGGTTCGATGGAGATGCACACTTGTAGAACGGTTCTGGGCGTTCCCGTGTTTTGTGTTACGAGATTCCTCCTTTCGGCACCGTAATTGCGTTGTAGAATGTGTTGCTAAATTTTCTTCATATAATATTAATATATATATATATATAATATATATATTATAGAAAGAATAGAGAATGAATGAGAAAAGTATTGCATATAAAGGTGCTCATGCTAAAATAGCAGAGCAGTTTCAATCAATAATATAATTATATTATGATATTAATATCTCGTTACTATTAGTTAAAATCTAACTTTTAAATCTCGTCCTGATGTAGCAGATAAGCATGAAACTAATAGTACCGAGATATAATATCCTATATTATAATATATTATTGATTATATATATATATATATATATATATAATATATATATATATATATATATAATGAAGAAACAATATGTTTAAAAAAAGATGATTTTATTAATGTTATGTCCGATGTTTAAAACGTTTCGGTTTAATATAATTACCTTCTTTAAAAATGACGTTCGAATATTCTACTATTCTCCACGCGCACAACCATCGAATAACCATCATTCGTACCTTCTTTATTTCTAATGGTATCCCATTTGAATTTTCCCTTCTTTCATAGAAATGAATTTACCCTCGTATTAGTAAATATTTATTGACATTTTCTACACTCTATTATTGACAAAAGTTATTCCAATTGGAGTGTTTAGAATTAGCAATAAATCGATTAGCTTATTGACTCCCAATTTGAGGTTGAAATGACAACAGTAAATGTCGATATGAACCTTTGTAGTGATACTCTCTTTCTTTATTTCTCTATCTTTCTTCTATGCGTCCTCTTCTAAGCGTCTGACTTCGCTTGGACTTCTGTCTTCTTTCACATTGGGATTTTCTCTTTATCAAGAAACCCGTCCAATGGTGTATTTTTTAGATAATAACACAGACTTCGATATAACTTAGATCCATATTTACTGTGAAAATCCCCACCAAACTAACCTCGCAGAATTGAGCGGCAGCCGTGCAAACAACAGACTACCACCGCGTAGTCTTGGCCGATCTTGACTAATAAATCTTCTTCTAATCTAAACCGGAAGAGGCTTCACCTCCACGCGATTTTTCACGGTAACCACCGTAAGTTCAGGATGACGGTCCAAGCCTTGTCCATTCAATCCTTTCAAGGCCGTTGGCTGCAACTTATAACACCATTTTGGTTTCTACACTATTTAACATAAGTATAGAATCTAATAATTAATGTAACACCTTCAACCAGAGAAAGTTTATTCTATTTATGCATCATATCTTCAAAGGAGAGATAGAGAATAAGCTTGCCTCAATATAATAGTCTATTCGTCCAGAATCTATCTAGGTATTTTCTCTTTGATAATCATAAATACTAGCAGGACCTGTGGTATACCACAGTATATTAATTATAACAACGTTTGATATGTTACTTAAGAGCTATGAAAATAATTATATGTAAAAAGCATAATAATCTTGATTTAACTACTCGCACTCTTTTTTCATCATCTTCTTTCATCTTGCATTAATGTTTCGATAAAACAAATCAGTAAAATCAGTCCTCTCGTAGCATTAAAGAAGGGTTAACTTACCTAATCATCTAAGCCTTTTAAATCCGTACGGAAAAAAGTGTTCCTGGCTACGTATCCCATTAAATACGGGTACCGCGCGTCTGATTCTGTTACAAACAACCAATCGAATGCGCGGTGCTTGTATTGAATGGGTTAGTTCTACCGTCCAAGAAAAGTTCTCAAAAAAGTCAAACGTCTTTTAGCGGTGATTGTTGATTGTTGGTGGTTGTACCGGAGTTTGATTCCTCTAACGATCCCATCAGCGAGGGAAGACCCGAAATTTCCATGAACCCTGCGAATTACATCATTGACGATAACCACCAGCGCCCCAAATTAGGAGCGTATATTTAAGTATTGTATAACAGATTAGCGTTATCACTTCCACGGACTTACCCTTAAAAAAAGAGAAATAATATTTTGTTGTTCGACGATTCGTCATTGCTTAGATTTTTTGTTTTTTTTTTTGTTTTTTGGGTTTTTTTTGAGGAGGTTGGAGTGGATTTTTTTGTTTGTTTTTCATGGAGAGATGCACACTGTAGAACGGTTCTGAGTATTGCCCGTTTTTGTTGGAGTACGATTCCCCTATCGCACCGTAATTGGCGCTGATGTAGTTGCGAAATTCTACTTCGTGACAGTAATTGGTGTTTATACATTGATTAATTGATGAATAGCCAACATTTCGAACTTTCCTTTCAAGACTGACATGTTTTGTGCATCAAATAAGTAATGCACAACTATATTCTCCCTTTACATAAACATTTCCGTTGTGCAAGACCAACGTAAGATTTGTAAAGATCTATACACACGTATACAAAATCCATTCATATTATATATATATATATATATATATGTTGTGTGTGTGTGATGTGTTATATATAAAGTATGCATATATATCTGTGTGTGAGTGTGTTTATATATAAGTATAAGCATATATATCTGTGTTGTATGCGTGATTTATATATATATACATGTGTGTGTGTGTGAGAGAGAGAGAGGTGTTTACATATAAGTATATGTGCATATATATCTGTGTGTATGCGTGTATTAATATATAATATATAGTATGTATATATATGTGTTGTGTGTGTGTGCCCGTGTGCGTGTTACAGATAAGTGTGCATATATATCTGCGTGTGTATGCGTGTATTTATATATGTAATCTGGTTATTAATATATATATTTTTATGTTAATGTTTTTTTTTTTTTTTTTTTTAAGTTGGGCGTTATTACGAAGCATTAAAAATATATAAATAAATAATGAACTCGAATATGATGAGTATTGGATTCACTTATTTTTTAATAATAAATTTTTGTCATAAATTTTCAGGTTCGTTAGATACCCTTTATCAAATGAATGTTATTCCTGTTAAACGGCTTTTTGTCTCTGTTTTATCGACAGCGCAGCATCTGTGAATATTTATAAAACGGAATTCCGATGTCTGCGTTCAATCCTTCACTGTTGTTTGTAATTTTAGAAATCCATTAGTTCTGATTGTTTTCGAAGATTCGTTGTGGAATGCGGTTCTATTAAATGCATTTGAGGTGTGTAAGGTTGTATAAGGTGTTAAATGAAGCTATGTATTATGCGGAATTTAAGATTTATAAGTGGATTGTGGTTATTTAGTCTTAGTCTAAAGGATTGCGTTTCTCCCACATATCCGCTATTTCTGCATTGTGTGCACAGTATATATAATATATGATGTTGCGCTATCGCAGTTAGGTGTGGCGGATGGATTGTTTATATTTGTGTAGGGTATTTTTTTGGTTTCCGTGTGTAGTGGCTGAAATTTGGCATCTAGTGCTATCTTATTTCCTTTCCGTACGTTTATGTAATTTTTTTCTGGATGCATGAGGATGCTACGTAGGTGGGTGTTGTTTTTTGCGTTGATGGACTTTTTGTGGGGTCGGTTTGTAGGTTTTATATTGTTCAGTGAGTACCTTAGTTAGTTTGTGCATGTGTCGACCTGGGTGAAATACCAAGGGATTGTTCATTAGTTTGTGTGTTTAGTATAAAGGAGTATCTTGTCTCTTAAGAATGATGCTTTGTCAAATGCTTTTTTTATTAATTTATGGGGTAGTCACTATGAGAATTTTCTTGCTAGGTTCTGCGTGTGTAATATCTTTTTGTTTTACATATGCGTCTTAGTTTATGCATGCACATATATTATCGATTTTTTTAGTTTATGGGTGGTTGCTGTTATAGTTTAGGAATGTGTGGTTATCAGCGGGTTGGTGTAAAGAGTGGTTTTTATGATTATTTCTAATTTTGAATGTCTAGGAAAGGTCGAGATGGAGTATTCTATCGAGAATTTATGATGATTGTGGTATGTTAAGTGTGTGTGGAAATCTAGGAGGCTGTTGAGGCTATGTGTCCATATAAGAAATATATCGTCTAAATACATAGTAGATATATATATATATATATATATATGTGTGTTTGTTGAGTGTAGTGTCTATCTATAAGCAAATATGTATATATTTATATACGCACATATATAGTATCATAAGATTATCATTATATAATATTTATATCTTTATACATACAATATATATATAATACATATATATATATAATATATATGTATATGTATTTATCTATAACATATATTCATTTATATGTGCATAAATAAATAATACGTAATCCTCGAGTATAATGCCCACTTTTTCTAAATACTTAAAGTTATAAAAATGAAAATATTTTCTAAGCAATGTCTGAGTCTCTATTTGCTGTCCGGCAATCTTTATTCAGACGCATTTTTTCAGAGTACACCCCCTAAATATCCCCGCTGGATATATAAGATGACTATTCTCGAGTGATTTTACATTATATATATATATATTATATATATATATATATATATATAATCTTATATTTTAGGTTTTAACCTGCTCTGCTATTTAGCACTATTCTTTGCATACATTCTATATGCTGTCTTCCTATATATATATATATTAATATATAATATATAATATATATATAGATTTTGTATTGGAGGAACGATAAAAATTTCTCCTCTCTCTCTCTCTCTCTCTCTCTCTCTCTCTCTCTTTTCTCTCTCTTCTCTCTCTCTCTCTCTCTGAATGATTTGAAGAATTTCTGTTAGCCAATAATTCTGCCTTCTTAGCTCGACTGATTTCGCCATCGTGAACCATAAACAAACAGAAATGCTAATCCAAACGTAAATAATCTCATCATTAGTGACTGAACCAGTTTTTATATTAATCATTAATTCAAAATGATGTTTTCTCGTAACTATTATGTTATCCAATGAAAATATCCCAATGAAAAAGTCATAGATCATCTTATTAAACATTTTTCGTAATTTAGCCGCTAAATATAAATTGAACTACTATTGAATGGAGGCGCCGTCGTTGTTTTGGTTGCGCTGGTGCTGGTTGGTTTGGTTGACTTGCGGTGGGCTGGGTGGCTAGTTGGTCCGCTGGGTTGGCTGGCTTGCGATTGCTTGTTTGGCTGGTTGGTCGGTTGCTTGCTTGTTGGTTGCTTGTGCTGTGGGTTCTCTGGCCGGTTGCTTGGTTTTGCTGGTTGGTTCTGCTGGTGGTTGGTGGTTGTGTTGGTTGTGGTTGACCGCTGGCTGGTTTGGTTCACTGGTTGTTCGCTTGGTTGGTTACTTGCTTTGGGTTTCGGGCTGGCCGGTTGCTTGGTTGGTTTTGCTGGTTGGTTCTCGCTGGTTGGTTGGTTGGTTGGTTGTTGGTTGACTGGCTGGTGGTTCGCTGTTGGTTGTCCGGTCGTCGTCGGTCGGTGTTGGTTTATTGGTTGGTTGGTTGGTTGCGGTTGGTGTTGATCTGACTGGACTGTTGTGTTCGCTGGTGGCTGCTTGGTTCTTGCTGGTTGGTTGATGGTGGTTGGTTGGTTTCCTTGCTTGCTTGCTTTTAGTTGCTTGGCTAGTTTTTTTGCTGGTTTGTTGATTGGTTGCTATTGATGAGTAGGTTGCTTGCTTGCTTGTCAAAACCCATTGGTTATTTTATGCCGAAGACGTTATAAGAAGGCGTTTTGTGTCACATCCTGTTCATGGATGGTTAGCAAATATGAAATGTCAAATCAATCAATGCATTTTGCCAGTTTTGTTAATTCTTGATTGGAGCTCAAATTTATATAGATGATACCCTAACAGGTACTACCACTTCGAGTCAGAGTGAACCTGGAAGTAAAGGAGTACTCCAGCGCATCATGTAATGCTTATTATCGTAGAAATGGAGTCGGCGACAATCAGATTCCAATCCGGACAAGGCCGTTTGCATTTCACATTGCACTAATCTCTCTTCTCTCTCTCTCTCTCCTCTCTCTCTCTATCTATCTATCTATCATCTATCTATTTCTACCTCTCTCTTGTATATATATATATATATATATATGTATGTCAACACTTGGGGTTATTTTATGTCGAAGGGGTTTTTGTTTTATTCCTTCTATTCATATTTATAAACTCATTTTAAGCATCTTTTTAGTATTTGTTTGAATTTTTAGGATGAGGCTTGATATGTATTATTTAATTTTTCGGACTCATTTTTATTTGATTTACACAGACACACACAACACACACACACACACATATAAAATATATATATATATATATATATATATATAATATATATGAATGCGCATTGGCTAGTGGTTAGAGTCGTGGAAAATGGACTCGTCGATTCGAGTTCAATTCCTAGACGAAGCTGTTGGCATTTTCACATACCCTTGGAAAGGTATGAATCCATATATTCTCCCTCCAACTATGGGTTAAATAGTAGGGAGACTGGGCCCTTTCAGCCTTGGTGTAACCAGTCTAGGAGAGGGATAACTCTGAATTCAAAATTCCTGGTGCGGTGCGTTGATTGGGTTTGTGGCAAACCCTTGATGCACCAATTCTTTCCATTCGACTGTGCCAAAAGTGTGGATGGTCCGACACACTATAAACAAATCACTGTGTGGGTGTTCATTGTGTATATGAACCCTCATGCGTCGAAAATCCACGAGAGAGTCCATCATATATATATATATAATATATATATATATATATTATAATATATATAATATATATATTGGTTTGGAAGTGTTTTTGAAGGCTATATTACAATGCAGGTGTAAAGAAAAAAATAAGGTAACAATGTTGTTGTTTGTTAACCTGTAATTGTTCTTGATATTTCGAGATAAAATCTCTTTTTCAGAAGAAACACTGGAACTGAAGTAGTGTCGTCTTGTTATGGCATTTTTAGTTAAATGAATTTTTTTTTTTTTTAAATGTTACAGATGTATTTTTTTTATAACTGTATTCTCGTTGCATGTTTACGTGAATGCATTTTTGTTTGTACGTGTGCGTATGTTGTCATGCGCGTGTGCATGAAAATGTGTGTAGACTGTGACGTTGTACCCTCTGGCGTTCTTGAGATGTTCCTTACAATCCATTGATTACAAAGAAAACTGGTGGGTACAACGGTCCAAATTTTGTGTTATGTATGTTTCACAAGATGAGGACAATCGTGTTGAAAAATCAAAATAATACACATTTTTACCCCATTTTTATCTATTTCACTCATAGATCGTGCCTAACAGTACTACTACTACCTCAGGGTTAAAATCGGCCTGGGAGTAAAGGCAATAAAGGGGTAGTCCACACTCCCGATAGCTCCATAATTGGAACCGATGACCACTATGCAGTTTAATGTCATACCCAACTGACTCTCAGATATCAGTTTCTAGCATTTATTTCTTAAAACTGCTGCCCGTAAGCAACATGTGGCTTGGGGGGGGGGTTAAAATAAAAAAAAACAAAAAAACAAACTCCCATGGGCCTTCACTGAAGAAACCCTCTGCGCATGTGTGACCAATAAAGACTATCCTCTAGACCCCCAAAAGAATATTCAGCCATCCGAGTTGAGGCCTTAACTGGGTCTAGTTGCTCCCACTAGCCAGGGAGAAATTCCTTTTCTGGCAGGCAACTATGACCCGTCCAAAAAGCCCTAAGCCTCAATATAAAAACTACCTCTTGTCTTTTCTCTTTCTTTTTTTCTTCCTTTAAATTCTCTTTCTTCAGCCGAACTACCAAATGAGATGGGATTAAAACATAAATCCCTAGGAACACGCAACCAGAATATTCAGCTACATTTAACCTAAAATAACCAAACTTCAATGTTGTATACCCTCTTCTACTTTCCTTTCTTACTCATTCTTCTGGCTGTCTTTGAAATCTTTATACAATACATCTTGTCTGGTCTGGAAATCTTCTTAAGTCTTGGACTTTCTTGGAGAATTCGATCTGGTCTTTATTGGATTTCTCTTATCAGATGCCTGCTCTCATTCGTTAGTTTTTAGAGGTTTCAAATACACAGACTCCCACTATTCTTTTGATCTTATATTTAATTTAAAGTCCCTTCCCCAGCCAGACCAAATTCCACATCTGCAGCAACAGATGGAAACGGCGGCGTTACTGATACGTGACTTACAAGCCTACGAGCTTTTGGCTCCTACCTTCTGATGAAAACTTTACTTACTATCTAAACCGGAAGAGATGGTCCTAATCTACGTTCTCACAGCTAGGTTAGGACTGAGGGCAAGCTTGTCACTCAATCTTCAAGGCCGTCAGCTGCCACGGGTGCGATGCGTCTCTCGCTTTTAAGAGAGAGATGAGGCGCAATTGGCGTAGTGGTTAGAGTCGTGGAAAATGGACTCGTCGATTCGAGTTCAATTCCTAGACGAAGCTGTTGGCATTTCACATACCCTTGGGAAAGGTATGAATCCATATATTCTCCCTCCAGCTATGGGTTAAATAGTAGGGGAGACTGGGCCCTTCAGCCTTGGGTAGGTAACCAGTCTAGGAGAGGGATAACTCTTCAAAATTCCTGAGGTCGGTCGTTGGGTTTGTGGCAACCCTTGATGCAAAATTTCCTATCGACTGTGCCAAAAGTGTGGATGGTCCGACACCACTAAAACAATCACTGTGTGGGTGTTCATTGTGTATATGAACCCTCATGCGTCGAAAATCGACGAGAGAGTCCATCATATATATATATATATATATATAATATATTAATATATATTATAATATTATATTTTAGGCTATTACAATGCAAGAAAAAATAAGGTAACAATGTTGTTGTTTGTTAACCTGTAATTTGTTCTTGATATTTCGAGATAAAATCTCTTTTTCAGAAGAACACTGGAACTGAAGTAGTTGTCGTCTTGTTATGGCATTTTTAGTTAAATGAATTTTTTTTTTTTTTTAATGTTACAGATGGTATTTTTTTTTAAATAACTGTATTCTCGTGTTGCATGTTTACGTGAATGCGATTTTTTGTTTGTACGTGTGCGTATGTTGTCATGCGCGTGTGCATGAAAATGTGTGTAGACTGTGACGTTGTACCCTCTGGCGTTCTTGAGATGTTCCTTACAATCCATTGATTACAAAGAAAACTGGTGGGTACAACGGTCCAAATTTTGTGTATGTATGTTTCACAAGATGAGGACAACGTGTTGAAAAATCAAAATAATACACATTTTTTACCCATTTTTATCTATTTCACTCATAGATCGTGCCTTAACAGGTACTACTACTCAGGGTTAAAATCGGCCTGGGAGTAAAGGCAATAAAGGGGTAGTCCACACTCCCGATAGCTCCATAATTGGAACCTGACCACTAAATGCAGTTTAATGTCATACCCAACTGATCCTCAGATATCAGTTTCTAGCATTTATTTCTTAAAACTGCTGCCCGTAAGCAACATGTGGCTTGGGGGGGGGGTTAAAATAAAAAAAACAAAAAACAACAAACTCCCATGGGCCTTCACTGGAAGAACCCTCTGCGCATGTGTGACAATAAAGACTATCCTCTGAACCCCAAAAGAATATCTCAGCCATCCGAGTTGAGGCCTTAACTGGGTCTAGTTGCTCCCACTAGCCAGGGAGAAATTCCTTTGCTGCAGGCAACTATGACCCGGTCAATAAAGCCTAAGTCATAAAACTACCTCTTGTCTTTGTCTCTTTCTTTTTCATTCCTTAAATTTCTTCTTTTCAGCGCGACTACCAAATGAGATGGGATTAAAACATAAATCCCTAGGAACACGCAACCAGAATATTCAGCTACATTTAAACCATAAAATAACCAAACTTCTAATGTTGTATACCCTCTTCTTTACTTCTTTCTTACTCTATTCTTCTGGCTGTCTTTGGAATCTTATAACATCTTGTCTTGGTCTGGAATCTTCTAAGGTCTGGACTTTCTTGGGAACTTCGGATCTGGTCTTCTATTGGGGATTTCTCTTTATCAGATGCCCTGTGTCATTGTTAGTTTTTAGAGGTAATAACACAAGACTCCGATTTGCTTTGATCTTATTTTATTTTTAAAGTCCCCAGCCAGACAATCTGCGCAGATGAGAACGGCGGCGCGTAATACGTGACTTACAACCTACGAGCTTGGCTCCTACCTTCTGACTGAAACTTACTTACTATCTAAACCGGAAGAGATGGTCCTATCTACCGGTTCTCACAGCTAGGGTTAGGACTGAGGTCAAGCTTGTCACTCAATCTTCAAGGCCGTCAGCTGCACTTAAAACGCCATCTTGTTTTCTACACTATTGCACATAAATATTAGGTTTCTAATAATTATGTAACACTCCTACCCCATAGGCTTTTTTTTTTAAATAAGTATTAAAAATTGGGGTATTATCCACTTTTAATGAAATTTCTGTACTTTATTCATTAAGGACCTAATTTTATAATGAATAGCTTATTTTTTAAAAAAGAAACTTGAAAAAAATGTGATCAATCAAAGATTGTAGCGTTTTTTTTTTTGTTTTTTTTGGTTTGGGTTTTTTTTTTTTGAGGGGGGTCAACCTTTGGTCATTTGAATAAAAAAATGGTTAGGAGTTTTGCCATAAAAGCAATACGGTCGGGACAATCGTATAGGTGCTAGGGATTGATGTGACCAGCCGATTGATCGAAGGGTCCAATCCGACAGACCGTCTAACCCACGTAAGTACTAAAGTGGAGTGTTGCATGTCATGGACTTTTCAGCCACTAGGATTTCGTCTTTAAGCATCACGGGTCGCCATGCACGGCTAACTGGTAACTCATTAGGGTGGGGGTCTTCCCCCTACAGAGGTTCAGTCGGTGTATTCTACAGCCGCAGCCAACAGGGCGGTGTCACTTCTGAGAAGTATTGAATTCCAACCAATATTCATGTTCCAGCCCCGATTAATCGGCAGGTCACGTCAAGCGCTAGTATCTATATGATTGTCCCTACCCTATTACCGTTATGACAAGACCCAACCCTTTTTATCACATATATGCTAGAAGGCTGTAGCTGAGGGCCTTATTTACCTTGGTATGACGTTAAACTCTATCTGATGGTGAAGTTCCAGTTGTGAAGCTCTAGGGAATATGGAGTACCCCTTCATCACTATTGCTCCAAGGTCCACTCTGACCCGGAGTGGTGTTACATAATTATTAGATCCCTAATACTTATATAAGGTAGTATAGAAACATAATGGCGATTAGTGCAGCTGATGGCATTGAGAGTGAGTGACGGCGCTCGACCTCACTCTCACCTTGCCTTCCGGGGATAAATCGTGAGAACCGGAAGGCATAGAGGACCCTGTCTTCCGGTTTAAGGATAGTAAGTAAGTTTCAGTCAGTTAGAAGGTAGGAGCCGAGCTCGTAGGATGCAAGTCTCACCTGCGCAGAGGTCTGGGTTGGGGATTGAAAATAAAGTAACATCAAAGTAAGTCGAAGTCATGTGTTTATTACCTAAAAAGTAATAATGACACAGGGCTTCTGATAAGGAGAAATCCTAACAGAAACCAGACCCGAAGTCCCCAAGAAAGTCCAGACCTTAGAAGAGACCAGACCAAGATAGATGAAGAAATAGCAAAGCCGACCAGAAGAAAATACAAGAAGTAAGTGAAATGAAGAAGGGTATACAACAGTGGTAGTATCTGTTAGGGTCCCATCTATGGGTTAAATAGAACACAACTCAAGGCTTTACAATAAAACGATGCGTTTATCAACCACATGAACATGTAACATACAATATACAATATGTGAGAGGAGATACAAAATGTATGCAAGTTTTACAATGTGTTACAATAGAATAATGTAGTGTTAATGGTTTGCAATATAATGCTTTTGCGAAACTTATCTGTCTCTTGTAATTAGAAGTTTGACTTTTACGACGTCTACGGCTCCTTCCCTGGGTAGGTTTCAAGTATGTCGTTTTTAACGTCTATAGCTGGCAGGCTTCAAAAAACACGTCGTCCCTCGACCTCTGTTGCTCGGGAAAAAGGGAGATTCATGGTATCAACCCTCGAAAATTGACGGGTAAAGTAGGCCTAGTAATATAGGCTCTGATTGGTCGCTGACAAAGGCCCCTAGCCAATCGCACGAGGCTTCTCATCAGGTGATGGCCAAGAGACCCACGGCCTCCGTGTTTTGGCAATCGTCGAAGGGAGGTAACTGTCTAAGATAATATTTCTTATACTTCGGCATAACATAACCTTAGAAGGTTTGACATACCGTAAAATCCAACCAACACAAACATTAATATTAGAAAGAATTAATATATTATTAAATCGGTATGAATAATTATTCACACCTTATACTATACAACCATTCGTGATATATAACGCACTTTGCAGGATTTAAACTCGTTATTAACATGTGCAGTTTTGAGATAGACTTTAATAGAGGCATCGTTAATGGATAAAATTATATAATAACAATTTAATTGAGAATATAACGTAAATATCTAAATGCATTGGGATGTCGAAGGTGAGGTAATTTCGGTTACAGATAGAGAGATACATTATCTCCATTGGCTCACCAGTAACTTTCGCCGGGACCCATCAACGTGATCCTCAGTGTTGAACTTATTTAGTCGTGAATGGATTTTACGACCGTGGAGTGATGGATTTAATGTGTAAATTTCCGGGTCCGCAATTCCGTATGGGTCGACCATATGGTGTTTCATTGACGCTTTTCAAGAATGAGTAAAACAAAAGATCTTCGGCATGAAATAACCTTATTAAATAATAACAATTAGTTTTACAATTGTATGTAATGATCACGTTGACAATTACAAAAGAAAATTATAAAAAGGCCCTTTTAGCTGAAAAGCTTTAGTTGGAGCTTACGCTCTTCCTAACTCGACAGAGTTGGAGCGGAAGGCTCTCCCCATCTCGACACAATGGGGAGAAGTCGCTGTCCGAAAGACACAAAATGATACATTTAGGTCTGTCTCTTATTTCGTTTCATAATTTTCTCTCTGTCCTTCTCAATACGACACAAGTTTCAATCACAGACATTGTTTTATCAAAACTGCTACAATGTTGACACATCCAAACGCACAAATATAAACAATACATACGCACTTGTCACACGCAACTATGTACAGACACATACAGTCAGCAACATCGCTAAAAGAACAATTGAATATACCAATTGTAAATTAATATATATAAAGTTGTTTACTGTATCAATTTGTTTCTGTATGTCTTCTTTTGTTTTCTACGGAAAACGGGGTACCGTAAAATCCAACCAACCAAACATGATGAACAGACTAAAGGACGTTAATAAGTCGGTGAACATGCCCCCAATGACCTTTCTATTGAGAACCATTTTTTGATTTGATTCGATCTTATACGAATTTATACAACCATTGATTCGAGGTTGGGCTTAAAGAGAAAACTGAGAATCAGTTTCTTCACTAATTTCAGGGCAAGCCTATGTTTACACGGAACGCTCACTGGCGGCCATTATTTGTTCGCTTCTATATGACAATCGATTTGTACTATTAATAAATGCACTTTCGTCATACACTGAATAATAATAATAAGAAGAAGAAGAAGAAGAAGAAGAAGAAATGTAAATAGAAAGAAAAGAGGGAAGGAGACAGAAAGAAAGAAAGAAAGAAAAAAAGAAAGAGAAGACAGAGAAAGAGAGAAAGAGGGGACAGAAAAAGAAAGGAAGAAAGAGGAGAGATAGAAAGTAAGAGGGGACAGAAAAAGAAAGAAAGAGGAGAGAAAGAAAGAAAGAAAGAGGAGACAGAAGAAGAAGAAGAAGAAGAAGAAGAAGAAGAAACATACTACAATATTGAAATATACTATTTAGCTTTAAAAATACTTTTTGTTTGTTTTTCTTGTTAACGTTGTATTATTGATTGAACAATTTTGTAATGGCGGTTAAAATGTAAATGATAAATAATAAAATGTCGCCGATAGAATTGCGTATTATTACGCGGGGGGGGGGTCAGTGGTTTCTATGGTTGGGGAATGAATGTAAACAAATGGAATATTGAGTGGAGAGTGGCGTGGAGTCGAAAGCGGGAAAATACGGACGAGAAAGGAAGGAAGGAAGGGAAGAAGGAAGGGAAGAAAGAAAAGGGGGAAAAGAAGAAAAGAGAAAGAGGAGGAGAAAGACAGAAAGAAAGAAAGAAAATGGGAGAAAAGAAAGAAATATTTAAGATGAAGAAAATAGGAAGGAAAGAAAGAAAGAAAGAAAGAAAAGGGAAGAAAAGGGGGAAGGAAGAATAAAGAAGAGTTGAAGAAGAAAGAAAGAATATGGGGGAGAAATAAAGAAAAACAGAAAAGGAAGAAAGAAAAAAGAAAGAAAGAATGAATGAATGAATGAAAAAGGGGAAGGAAGAAGGGAGGGTAGGGAAGAAGAAAAAAATTTGAAGGAGAAAGAAAGAATATGGGGGAGAAAGAAAAACAGGAAGGAGGAGGAAAGAAAGAAAAGAGAAAGGGAGAGGAAAGAAAAACAACAGGAGAAAGAAAGAAAGAAAATGGAAAGAAAGATATGATATGAGGAAATAGGAAGGAAATAAAGAACGAAGAAAGAAAGAAAGAAAGAAAGAAGAAAGAAAGAAAATGAAGAAAGAAAAATGGAAAGGAGAAAGAGCGAAAGAAAAGAAGAAAGAAAATGAAGAAAGAAAATGGGAAGGAGAAAGAGCGAAGAAAAGAAAGAAAAGAAAGAAGAAGGAAAATGGGAAGGAGAAAGAGCGAAAGAAAGAAAGAAAGAAAGAAAGAAAGAAATCGGGAAGAAGGAAAAAAGATATGTAATGGGGAAGGAGAAAGAAAGAAAAGAAAAGAAAAGAAAGAAAGAAAGAAATAAAGAAAGGAAACGGACTGGAGGGTACTCACAGCTTACCCAATGAAAACATTTCTCTATTCTTTCAATTAATCTTTATTGATTTTAAAGTATTATTCATTTCAGTTGTACTGTGCAACCCTTTAGAAAAACTCAGTGAATTTATAACTAATGAAATGAACACTTAAAACATGTGATCTGTCATTTGCCTTTAAAACTCTCTTGTTCTAATTAACAGCGTTCAATTTGCAGTAATCCCTTTCCACAACTAAAATGTAATAAGCCTTTATGACAAAATATAGACCAGAATTTAGAGAAAGACTAAAGTCACAAAGTACGCTGAGCGTCCAGAATTAGCAGCAGATGCTACTTCTGTTGAAACCTGGACAGGCAAATTAAGTAACTACTGACGATTGGATGCTAAGCATCTTTCAGTATTTTTTATTTGTAAGTAAGGCTTTGCTGGCTG